>CM067354.1:4825814-4908314 GCA_034190875.2 Urechis unicinctus
TAAATATATACTCTATAATATATATTACATATATATATATATATATATATTATATATATAAATATATATATCTATATTTACATACATGTTTACGTATATATATATATATATATATATATATATATATATATATATATATATATATATGTATATATATATATACGCTTGCATGTATATATGTTTATATATGTGCATGTGTGCCTTTGTGTGTGTGTTTATTTATGTGTTAAGTGGGATTTCATGAGATTTTTCCTCTCCGATGTTAACAATGACTCCTTTTCATTAAAATATGTGCATCATCCCTGCAAATAATTGTCTTTGCACCTAGCATGCATTCATTGTCGTTCATTTTGTACTTATATTGTTGCCTTATACAGTAATTCCTGCATTTTATTATCAACTTTGATAAGTACTGTATCATTGGTTTGAGTGTATTGATTAACCGGGCAAATGATCCATATAAATCGTCACCGTTAAACCTAAGGCGAGGCTACCCAATAAAACATACAAAATAATATTATTATTAACAAAGCTTTCGTGTATCCTTGCCTCTTGACAAAATACATGTCGGAAATAAACATAAAAATATGATGGATAGATGTAATAAAGCGACAGTGACCGCTACTTGCGAGGTAATGGTCCGCGCTCGTCAGCGGAGTTCTTATTGTTATTTAAGCACAAACACTGATGCACGCCTAAACCCTAGGCCGAAGTAATAACGTGGCAGAGGCGCAGCTCCTTAGTTTAAAGACTCAAAGATGTATATGGCTTATCTTTAAATTTCCGAATTATTCGCTTCCGAATGTTAAGGGGCCCTGAACTATTTCCAGAGTCCAATGGCCTACCAATTTCGGAAATATACACTCATGAACCAACGATATGGAAATCGCAGCGGCTGATACAATGAATTGGCTCAATTATATCTGGCGGCATTCCATAATTACATTAAGGTATATATCTTATCGTACTCTTATATGAAAACTCGTTTTTCACGGATGCAAATATCGTCATTTCATCAATCACCTTTTCAGGTAAACAAGATGCATGACTAGTTGTTGATTCTGTGCAACCAGCAATGTATAACAAGACGATGGTTTCAAAGGATATCCCTTAGTTTCGTTTGAACGCATGCAAATTAAAGTATCTACCCGCGCTTTTTATATCGTTACTATCTATTCAACAATTGGCATATGTGATTCATGTTAAGGTTATATAATCACAGCCCATGGCAACACGTAATCATGGAGAATTAAAATCTATCTAGGTCGAAATGAGTATCATAGCCCTTGTAATAACGAAATGCTTGTAATGTATAATTGAATATGGCAGATGGCGCTGCGCAAAGGATTGGAACATATGAGATCGTCCTCCAGAAAGCCACATTAGCATCACTGGAAGCCATCATTTATGGTTCATTGCTCAAGAGCATTTAATTCTAAGTGCAATTTTAATAGGCCTTCGCTAGTTTTTGACCTGTGCCCGATACTATTATTGCGTAATACCTTAGCCGATTATTCACCACCACACCAGTAGCGCAAATATGGGTGACCGGCCATTATTTCACATCTTGGGCATCATCGGTATCAATATCTTACAAGATTGCCTCTTACGTCATTTAAGTTTTATCGAATAATGCAATATTTTTTTGCGGCGTATTTGGATTCTTAAAGAGGCGGCAAAAGGCCGATGACTAGAAACAAATCAGTGCCAAGCTCAACGGCTAATCATCAATTATTTTCTACTTGACACTCCCAAGCAGATTTGTGAGCATTAATGAAGTATGTAATTATAAACGTACAGAAATTATGTAAATTTTCTAAAATGCAATGGCATTGTGAACTAAGCGCATATTTTGTAAGTGTATCAAATTTAATTGCAGCCCCTAAGTTGATGATTTGTAGCTTCGGCATTGATCAACTGTTTGTAACAAGCACCTTGGTTACGGTAGACAACATATGCTAGTGTGCCAGTTGGCTATCGTTTTGGAATAAATACCATCTGAATGCGATGAATAATGATGGGAAAAAGTTGTCCGATATCAAATGGACATGTCATGGCTCATTGAAATTATCGCATATTTAGTTAGTGAATCGTATTCATAACACCCCAAAGCAGGTAGCTTTTTTCTATTTTACGTTCGATAAGAGCTTATCGTTCAACGCTGCAATGTCGTATCCAATCGGATGTTTCGGGCAACGAAAACCCTGCAAGTCAATTTATAATCATGTGGGAGAATCAACAATATGGTATATACAGTCTGTTACGACTTATGTATCATGCAATGGTGCCTTGGTGAGCAAATATTGATACTGCACGTCTAAATAAAAAATGCCCACCTGGCCCGATAAACGGAAATTGTCGTCGGAGGCAACGAATTGCGATCCGATTGACAGTGCATCATGACTTTACCCGATATATAAGCGTTTTTACTTATCGTGTTCCCTGCCTCTCTAAATATTTTGTCACATTTCATTATTTTCAGCCTTTTGGATGTAATAACTGTTATTGTTATAGCCTGCACTCTACACAGGCAATACTTACAAACACAGCTGTAACAACATATGATATTGATTACATTGTTGCTTTGGCAACAGCACTGTATCTGATACTAAATGCAATTAGTGCATTGTAAATCGTGACTATTATGTCTGTTTGCGAATGCACTTAACGTTCAGCACGCGTCAGTGACCGCGAAAATTTGAATACTAAGATAGATCAATGCGACGTGCCTGTTTGGCACAACCTAGCTTCTGCTATATCCAATACAGAAGAGATTGTTTTTCACCTTCGATTTATTCGATGCCTAATCCGCTTTTGAACAGATATCATTCCTTGTACAGCAGTGGTTCTTTGGATTAGTTCCAACAGAGCGCCTCGGCATCAGAGTAATCACAACATTTGTAAAATAGCAGGCTTATGTTCTACATGCCGAGTTATAAGACTAACTGCAAAGACCCATTTCGACATCCAATTGACCGTAACACCTTCCGGGATATATTGTACTCAAATTCTATCAGCCATCCACCATTTGCCACGTAGTCGAATACGCGTATGCTAGCTAGTTACACGGTAACATCGCACTGCCCGTTTTCTATAATGCTGTGAACAAACGAAATAGATTGATGGTGTGTACAGGTCAAATATTGGCCATAATATTTGCTACATCAGTCTTTGTAGCGCCTGGTCCACTATTGCCCTCGCTACACATGGTTTGAGCGTGCCGTTTTCCCGCCTGCCGACTTCTGGGTTTGTGATTGCTAAGTGTTATGTTGCTCGATATTCTAATTTCTTAAAGTGCTTATCACGCTATTATATGTACTGTGCTGAAATCAATAAATAATGCGACCAATAAACTCAAATTAGTCCAATAACCGTCGCATCTGTTCTTTTAAGACCACAATTTGATGAAAATAGCGCGCTCGACGAATCGATACGGCAGCCATGATCGAGGTCAGACCTAGGCGTATGACGTCAATAGGAAGTTTCCTCTTGTTAACATTGTAATTTGTCGGCGATCTTGTCTCGTTTTTGGATATTTGATCGTTTTCACCAATCTCAACACGATGGTTAATCGTTGTTGTGTTGGGGGTTGCACGCGTACCAGTCTGGACGGTGTGAGCTTGTTGAAGTTTTCTGACAAAGACCATCAAAGAAATTGGACGGGCCATGTACTACGAGCGCAAGACAAATGGCCGGGCCCGGGCAAATACTCGTTTGAGTGCTCGGTTCATTTAACCGAGTGATGTTTTAAGCAGGCACCGAAACTTAGATAACAGCTTGGTTGGGTAAACTACCACGCTGTTTTGAAGCTAGATGCTGTACGTATTCTCTTTGCGAAGGCCTCTTCTGTCAGGCATATATATATATATATATATATATATATATATATATATATATATATATATATATATATATATATATATATATATATATATATATATATAATATATATATATATATATATATAATAATTTATATACTGTTAAACAGATTGCAGTGTTCTCAAAGCGCCTCGAAAATAAAAACGCCAACTAAATGTTTTATTGTCATCAGAAAGTTGTCGCAATTTAATGTTGACATCACAATTAGAATGCTAAGACAATAAGAAAGAAGACTGTGTAATTTATTATAGCAAGACCAAGAAAATTATAAGTTACACGGTAGAGACTAGGAGATAATTAGGAACCTTGCCTATATTTTCCTGAAGAAATCACTTTAAACATTGAGTTGTAAACTGTTCATGGTTTTGTTTTCACCACAACAGCTGACTCATTGTAATACTCCATCAATCGTAAGTTGTACTAGTTGCTAGCTTATTGATTGGAATCCTATGCGTCTAAGATACTGTTCAACCGCCCATACAATAAAGAACAATGGTACGTTTCAAAAGCTCCTAAAATGATAAACCTAATCACGATTGTCTGATTTACGTATATATTGTTGTTGCATCGTCTCAGCAAGTGTTGGACGTCTACTAATTGAATTGAAAAAGGCTCAAATCTGCCTGCCTCGTCCGAATTGTTGCATAGTTGTCAGATCTGGTGAAATTTTTCAGGTCGAGTTTTTCCTTGATTATGTAGGAGAATTTAAGATCGTGGTTCACACTTGTCATTGTTATATAAGTAACCTATTAAAACATGGATAACATTTATCTATACGGAAATGCTTGAGCGAAAAGCTTCATTTTGTTAGCACACGCAGCTGCAGATACACCCTAGTTTCAATTACATACACACGTTTTCATTTATTAAATATATACGGTTACCATGGCCACCAGCCAACATGTATGAATTGGGCCAATTATGGCGTTATACCGTCTATTACAGGCACCATTGGCCCGTTACACAGGTGAATGGGCCATTGCTGGCCCAATACCTCCAAACATGTACGGGCTGGTTGCAGTACGAGCACATTTAGCAATCCGTACAATTATATTGGTCCAGTATAGGGCCAATACTGGTAAACCAATAGGCGCGCTCGTATGCCGGCGGAGACCAATCGAGCCCATCTTGTATCATTTTCCGCCTCCAGACAAATCAACATGGTTACAAAATACAGTGAATTCAGCATATCAATGTCTTTTTTATTATTTCAAATAAAATTTGCACTGCATGTACATGTTTGCTGCGAGACTACTCGAATGCTGCAGATCGTCATTTTGGCGGAAAACCGATACGCTGTTTTAATCACTTGTTCCTTGTTAAATCAACAAAGCTAAGAAAAATAAACGGTACTTATTTTGCACATTTGCCAGATTTTGTATCACACATTAATGCTTAATGTTTCAAATGAAAACCAGCAGATCGTCATTAAAAGGAAAACTGTTATACTGAGTCAAATTCTGTTGAAGTGAACGATCAAAAAAGCTGACGTTAATGTTTACATACATCTTACATAGGAAACCTTACAAAGATCGAAACTATATCCAAATCATGGGCAATGCATATGTATAAATTGACCTGTATCACACCAGTATCGGGTCTATATAAATGTGACATGATACTATAATATTATACATGCAACTATACTTTGATCATTAGAAAGTCCCAGTCAATGGTGGAGGAGTAGGTTGTTGTTTTGTTTAGTTGTCACATCTGAGATATATACCTTTGACTTCACTAACGAAAATACAATATTTCAAATTGCGTAAAAGCCTATTGCAACAGTGTTTTTAAAATTCTTCCAAAATGTCACACTGGACGAAGCGGATGAAAATTCAAATGAAATTCAAAGCCATCTGCAAAGAATTGAATTAGTGCATTCACATGTCGAGGATGAAAGAAGTGCTGATATACAAACTAGCCTATTAAGTGTTAATCAGAATGCTACAGTGCTACCTGCAGATGCTTCTGATGCTGATAGTGATAGCAATAGCTCAATTCACACCAGCAGTGGCAAAAGCAATACTGAACCAGGAAACATGTTTGAATGGGATGAGAATTCTGAAAATGAGTCGGACCAGAACACAAGCAGTGATTTTGATTCTGACAATGAAACGGTTGATTGTGAAGATCTTCCGCTTCTCCTCTCAGAATGGGCGATAGAAAATCAAATCACTCACTCTGCCCTCAAAGCACAGCTGTGGATCCTACAAAATTCCACCATGACTTACCCAAAGACCCTAGAACACTGTTGTCTACTGGCAAAGTTAATGGTATCATGAGTATTGAGGGTGGCTCTTACTATCGTTAGGAGTTCAGACAGAACTAGCAGCTGACTGCAGTCTACAAAGTCAAAAAACTCTGTTTCTTCAAATTAGCATTGATGGTCTGCCACTCTTTGAATCTACAAATGATCAATTTTGGCCCATATCGGGTCTGATTAAGAACTCTGAATCATCAAAGCCTTTTGTTATAGGCTTATATTGTGGAAAGATGAAAGCTCCGAATCCCGAAGAGTATCTTCGTGATTTTGTCACTGAAATGACTGATTTACAACAAAATGGATTGCAGTACAATGGCCTTGGTTATAGGATTTCCATTGAAGCTTTTGTTTGTGATGCTGCTGCCCGTGCTTTTGTCAAGCAGGTGAAGCTGTATAGTGGATACTCTGCCTGGGAAAAATGTACTCAAGGAGGGGTTTATCATAATGAAGGAAAACAAATTGTATTCCCTGAAACCGAGGCCCCACTTCGTACTGATGCTGCATTTGATGAAATGTCAGATGGAGATCACCACAAGGACTTGTCACTTGGCATGGCGACACAATTTCCCCTGGATTACATGTACCTTGTGTGTTTTAGGTGTCATGAAACGTCTCTTATTGTTGTGGATGATGGAATCTCTGAAAGTGCGACTCGGTGATGGTGATAAGTGGCGCCTCTCTGAACTTGCATTGTCATTTGTGACAAACATTCCAAAAGAATTTGCCAGGACACCTCGATCTCTATCTGAAGTTGAGAGGTCTAAGGCCACAGAATTTCGTTTGTTTTTACTTTATACTTGTTCTGTTATGTTACATGGTAACGTTGCAGAGGAAATATACCGCAACTTCTTTCTCCTTTCTGTGAGCATTCATTTGTTGGCCAATCCTTGTTTGTGCAAACAATATTGTGCATATGCTCATACACTTCTTGTCCAACATTTTTCTCAGCTATAAGGGTCTGATATGGTTGTTTACAATGTTCACAATTTGGTTAACCTCTCAGATGATGTACAAAATCATGGTCCACTGGATGCATTTTCTGCATTTCCGTTTAAATTTTTTTGTGTCAGTTTAAACATCTAGTGAGGCTCTCAGAGTTATCAAAACATCATAGGAAGCAAAAAGCTCTGGTTCATTCCCTTCAAAAAATACATTTGGATGGGCCACTCCCTGGTGATAATTCATATTTTCCTTGTTCACATTACAAGGAAGCAGTTCTTGATAACTTTACGATAAATGTCAAGCAAAGTAAAAACTGTGTAAAATTTGGTGACAAAGTTTGTACAGTTCAAAACATTCTAGACAGTCCACGAGGTATTGTCATTCTGTGCAAAGTATTTCAGCCTGATAAAGAATTTTTTACATATCCACTGGATTCAAGATTATTGGATATACACAAATTATCAAGCATCAAAGATCAATTGCTTGTTGCACACATCAACAAAGTGAAATTGAAGTATGTACTGCTGCCTTTTCAAAACAAGCATATTGCACTGCCTATGCTGCATACACAGGGTAATAAATCCACTGATGTTCAGTAGCAGTTTCTTCATCATATAACCCCCTGTGGGCTCGGGGATAGAATAGGCCCGCTGTATACTTCTGCATGTCGTAAGAGGCGACTAATAGGGGGCAACTTGTTGGACGTGGTTTATGACTCAAAAGAACTGCTTGTGATCTATCTGGCAAATGTGCTGTTTCATCACCTCTTACTGTAATATTTACATATTTACCAGGTGATACAAAATGGTTGGTACGTGGTGGTAAATTTCGCAAAAACGAATGAAGTTGAGGTGCTGCCATCAACTTGGCTGAAGTGTAATACACAGGCATACTGGCCTCCTTTCAAAAGACCAGAGTCCATTTCAAAGGCTGTGAAAGATGCCACTTAACCAGATGTAAAATTGTGGACTTTGTTTGAGGAGAAAGTCATGATTGCTTGTGGTTAGTTTTTTAGGTTTATTCTACAATATTATACAATTATTGATTTAGAGTAAATGCATGTATTATAATTGATTTAACATGGTCGTTGTTTTGTGATGTTTTCTGTCATAAACCACCTTCGCAGATGCAATGAGAAAACCTAGGTTGGCTGAAGAAGAGTCTGATTTACAAACAGAGGCCGAGGCGACATCACTGGTGACAACCCGGCCATTTCAAAAGTATGTATGCAGTGAGTGGCATCACTATAAAATAAATCAATTTAGGATTTTAAATTCAGAAAAGAAGATTAACCAATAATTATATTATTAGTATTAGTAGTCATTTAGAATAAAAACATCGTTTCGGACGCAAGCAGAAACATCATAGCTCAGATGATGAAGAAGTCCAGCCTAATCAGCACAGACAGAAGTCAAAACTGCCCAAGGCTCCAACGCCTCCACCTGTGCCTACAGTATTCACCCAGCTTCCAGGTGGTGAGGCCGTGGAGAGCAGTTCGGATGCCTATGAACTGGATGAGGATGTTTCTTCATTACAACCTCAAGCATCAACTTCGAAACAAGGCGAAAGAACGCTCAAAGGTGTGTTTCGAGCAAAGAAATGTTTAAGAAAAGAGTTTAGCGCTGTAGCATGTGCACTTTTAAGATAACACCATTTCAGGTATCCCTAAGTGTGACGAAATACAGGGTGGAAAGGAGGAAATGGGGCTCTTCGAACCCTAAAATCTATGGTCACTTGCACTGGATGGTAAATAAAATGCCTAATGTTGATCGGCAGTCACAAGTGCAGTACCTTGCTAGAAATTATATGAATTTCTTTTGAAGATCAATTTACTAACATACAACCTCTATTATTATTTATGTATGTTTTACTGCTTTGTACAACATAGATTTCTGTGTGTGCATATTCCAGCTTTGCCACGCGTAACATCTTTTGTGGAGACTATCCGGCCTGCAGCACACAGGCTTTCTGGTAAAAGTCAATATTGAACATATATGTGTCGATCAGCTATACAGGGTACATTCTGCATTTATTTAATAATCTCACAATAATTCACAGCAAATGTCCTTGGGTGTAATATCTTGCATGGGCCTTATTTAAATGTGTTAAAGTTTACATTAACTCCTGCCAGAAAACCTTGAATGTACAAATTATATTGGTCAATATTTTGTCATGTCGGAATCTTAATATTTGAAAAAAAAACAACTAATGGTCAATCTTGTACACTGCTTCATTTTACAGGCACAGACCACGAAATTCTGAAAGCCATATCAGGTATTCGGGTATCGATTGAGGGAATCCCAAATAGAGCTAGCAAGTCAGCTGGCTTGTAAAACTACTCGGATGATTGCCTTTGCATGGAAAGGCAATGGCAGAAGGTCAAGATCGCCCATGTTGGTCTGTAATTTAATCCATCCAATTCATTGGTTATTATTGCATGTCTCAGTTTGAATATTAGTTTTTTCGCGGTTAGCTGGTGCATGTATACAAGTCTCATGCGCACATATTGTTACGCTCTTAGTTTGCATTTCAATTACTTTATTTACATTGGCACATTTTGTAACCTCCTTACATATTTTGAAAAGCGGTCCGCTGCTATTTGGTAAGGTGGGGTATTCATAAGTATCTATGTTCAATGGAGCTTTATAGACTGTTTTTGTTGGCCGGAATACTGCATGGCGATGTCGCCGACGTCATTTATGTCCCCAACAACAATATTGTGCATCAGATCATGCCTTTAATATGCTGAACATATTCCGACAGATATGATGGATCGATGTTATAAAGAGGAAGTGACCGCTTACTGCGAGGTAATGGTCCGCGTTCGTCAGCGAAGTACTTATGGTTATTTATGCACAAATATGAACGCATGACTGAACCCCGGGCCGAAGTAATAACGTAGTCGCGGCGCAGCTCCTAGGCGTATGGTAAATGACTTATCTTTCGGTTACCAATCCAGTCGCCAGCCGGGTGGAAATATTATTTTTGTAATATAACGATCCTGTTTTGATTTATTAATGTAATTTATTTATTTATGACGAATATGGCCTCCGGTTTTCGAAAGTAATTTATGACGAGATTGGTGGCCAGAATTAAGCGTTTTGTTATTGCTAAATATATATCTACCTATATCTATACAGTTGCTTTCTCATCTTGCTTACTAATGAATAATGTTTTTCCCTTGGCTATGTTTTATCTGCCATGCAATTGCCTTTACCTCAGAATCCCTCGTATAACGCGTAAAAAGTCTCACAGAAGTCACAGAAGGAAGACGGCCAGACTCCAAAAGAAACTGTCCCTCGTCAACTTCAAGATAGGCTTCAAAAGAGACTCACGTACTTCTACTTTGTGTTCTGCTTGTGGATTGAAATAGAAAATAAACCAACTTTGGTTTAAATGGAGTTCTTCATTTACCTGTACACCTACAAACCGTGTTGGTAAATTGAAGTAAAAAGAACGCACAAATAGAATATCTAAGCCTTACCCAAGGCGCGATATGTAAGCCATAAGTTATCCCAAAACCTTGGTTTGGGCACTGAGCTGTTTTCGGAGGCCAATTAACGATGTCGTAGATGTATGCAGTGTTGCGCACTCATAAACCTGACGATATCAAAATGAAGTAAGAAGCTTCTTTGTATACATTACATAATTGGCTAACTATATATTTGTAGCATTGTATTTCTGTAGATACGATTAGGTTTGCATCAAATGTTATCAAAACTATCAGGGATAGCCAAAACTCGCTTTTCACTGATGCAAATATCGTTTTTGTCAGTACCCTTTTCATGTTTTTAAGGATTCAACCAACTACATACGATAAGTCTCACCGCTGGGTCTCTTGCGAGAATTTTTTGTTAGAATCAGGCACCGCTAACTCAGACTATTGTTTTGATTATTGCCATCGTGAATTTGCCAAGCTATAAATATATCGCATTGATGGCCGTCATTCTATCGAAAACAAATTTTGCATTTTTACTTGTTCACCATACGGTTGCCCGTTCGACGCTCGATGAGTGCGTGATACAACATTGTGCGTGTGAGGCATGTAGAAAAGAAGTATTAGGGTATTAGTCGTTAATCAACACTGATCACTTTTAGGATAATGATTGACATGTCATGACATAGATCGAATTCCAACTATTATTTTCATGACGACAAACAGAAACATGGATATCGCAATTCGCATTTTTCGATAAACACGACTAATGCAGCAAGCTTTGTGGTGTGCAAATGCCTTTCATAAGCATGCATGTTAGTTCATTTATCTGTAACGCTTGGTTGTTACGAGGTGCAGGTCACATTTCGACACAATGCAATCATTGTTCACACTCCGAACCCATAAGTTATTGTTTGAAATTGAAATGTGAAGAGCTGAAAATGCTTAATAACCCCATGAATAATAATCTCATTTAAAAGCAAAACACGCAAAGAATGCAGTGTTTTCAAAGTGCCCAAAATATGGCAATGGCTATGTTAGTTCTATTGTTATTGGAAAGTAGTTGCAAATTGATTGTGACGACACAATTAGACGACCAGAAAGCAGATTGTGTAATTTATGTTTGCAAGCACTTATGATTGTTAAGTAGCCGGGGCTACCCAGCCAATGTATCTGTAAAAATCGTTACAACCTGATAGTAACGGTTACTATGGAAGCTCCCATGAAGTCAGTACGTGGAAGAATCACCTGTGAGCGTATCCTACTTATGTCTAGTGACGTTAATTATTTCCATACTGTTTTAGCAAGATATTGCAGATAACGCAGTCTTGTTGCCTGGTTTGATATCACTAATTGAAAATATAACACAAACTAATATAAAATATACAATAATACGTATAACCAAATACAGCGGCATCAAAAGATAATCTACTATAATAAATTCATTAATGAAGATAAATCTAACATGAAAAATCGTGGGCAGTACTAATACAGGCAATGGGAAACTTAAAGAGCAAACCCCAATTCATAAAATAAATAGTCATTGATTAATATAACATAAAAGATAAAGCATTGATTGGTGATTAGTTAAACAACTTCTTTGTAAACATAAGATGCAATTTGCGTGATACCTTATCGAAAACTTTATATATATATATATATATATATATATATATATATATATATATATATATATATATATATATATATATATATATATATATATATATATATATATATATATATATATATATATATATGTAAACTATGAGTCGTATGTGTAGATGGGAGGTGATGAGTAAATGGGAGTTGGTGATGGGGGCAAGTGCTTACTCCTTGGTCCCCAGCCTCTCGAATATTGCGGACGCCTTCGACAAAAAAAAATTGTCTTTGATCGAATTGGCCCTGGTTCTTCTAGATGAATCACTCCATGTAAGTGTCTTGTTGATTCATATCGCCTATGCCCTTTCCACATATCAATGTGAACGTAATTTACCGCATAGTACAAATAGTGCAATGTAAGTGTGTTCCATTGTGCAAACGTTGATTGTTATGACGATTGAATCACCAAAATGGCGTCATTTGAGCTGTAGTATAGGTTGTATTTTAAACTACACCAGATGTTATAGTTCATTTTGTAGTTGCTCTTCGTTAGTCTTAGACTAGGATGGATGTACTATTGGAAACGATGCGTGTTTTCGACGAGCTCTTTGACATTGTAATTTACATAGCAGAGCCTAATGGAAAATGTACCGCCTGATTTATAATGTTTTATTTTGTCATATCAGTTGCCCCGTTCTTAAATAGCAGTTGGCAATTTTGTGCGAGGTACATGAGAAAAATACTATAAGGTTAGTAGTAGTTTTCCATAGAAACATGTCACAGTATAGATTTATATAGGCATCATTATTTGTATTTAAATGATTAAGTTTTCATTGCCATAAAAAAATATGTACTAAGGTAATAAAGTGTTTTCTCGCCAGTAGTTATCATCGAAGGCTAGACAGACTATTAACAGGTATCATTTGATATTTTCGAAACATTTTTCCACGAGAATAGTACATCACAGCAGGGCATTTTAGGCGCGTCCGTGTTATTAGAAACACTCTAGTTTAAGACTGTTGACACAAGCAAATTGGCGAATGGCTTCATCACCGACGTACACTGTCTCAGACGCTATGTTAATCACAATGGATCAACGCGGACATTCTGTGCGAAGAAGGAAGCAATGTCGGTCGCCAGAGTAACTATAGACGATAGTTATTTAGCTTCTGGGTGAAGTTGTACAGTCATGTCTTATTTGTCACGTTTCTGCTTGCTCAGTTCCGTTTCCCCGAAGATAAGCTCAGTTGTCGTTTCTCATTCTTACGATGAGAGCATAAAGCGCCACACAGAGTGAACCCAGCAATATTAAATTTGCCAAAAATGTGATAATTTGTTGTCACCCCAATACTTCGCGGTCAGATTACAAAGCACGTTGTGTATATATCACATATCTTCCGTCAGAACAATCAATAAATTATTATAATGACCAGGGGATCTTACGAAACCGGTTGCTGCGTTACCAATAATAAAACCAATAGATTGTGGATGTGATGTTGTTTGGTTTTATGTATCTAACGTTGTACCACAGCTCATTATTTACAACCTTGTACTCCTTTTACCGAAAATGGTCGTAAAGACCCGATCGAATGCTTACCTTTTATTCACCGAAATATAGATTGATTCATAAGTACCTTTGGAAACAATTTAAAAACCATTTGGATGGTAGCATTATATCGGATTCATAGCCTTATGTCACAGAAAAGCAATAGAAACACTGATAATATTTACTGCATCATCTTCAGCAAATTTAGCATTTATAAATATTATTAGCGTAATGTAATTTCATTCATATCTATGATATCTGATAGCAGTAATCGGATCTTATCAGGCCTAGCCCTTATTCTGCAGCTTATTGTAATTGCCTGTCCAGTCAGATAGTAAGCCGTTTACTGAGGACTTCATAGCGGGGATAGTGAGGATGCATAGTGCTTTTAACATTTGCCTCTACTTTGTCGGATCAAGATTGGCGAACAATGTCCACAAGCAGTAGAAGAGTGCCTACTGATGCATTGGCTGAATACATCAATCGTTACATGTCGTCAGTGCGGTTACGCTCGCGCAAACTATAGGCGCGCCAATACTCAATGAAGCAATATAACTGTAGCGGCACTATATACTTTACATATCGCATTTATGACAAGTCAATCGTACAGATATGCGTCCTCTCTGCGCATTTTAGTGTCTGAAAACTAATAGCATAAGTCAATCCGAGGGTTATCGATTATTCATGCGTGAGGATAGCCATGTTCGAAATGGATAGATATGAATAAACAAAATGTCATAGAGTGAATTCGTGGATACCAATTCAATTCTAGGATTGCCAAGCCAGACAAAAGCTACCCTCCGCTCTATGTATTGAAGCATTGGAATTTGAAGCTGCCTAATGTAGTACAGTTCAATAGCAATGGCAAATATAGCTGGCGCTATCATATAACAAATGGCAGCAAATTAACGGCTATGTAACCAATCGTACTAGCAAGTGCATCATGGGACAATATTTGATCGCCCGTACCAGGTCGGATGGATCCTTTCGTTATAAGGCTTTTATTCATCTACAATTCGTATTGCGTATCCAGAAGTATCATTTAACTATGAGGTAACTTCCGATAAATAGCGAGTTGCCATCGTTATAAAACTGACCTGAGTTGTGACTTCCTATGAACAATAAATGGATAAAGGCTCATTCACTATAGATAAAGAGTATGTCACTGCCTTCCTTATATACAATATTACTGGTATATATGATATATCATATACTGAGTTAAGTCGACAACATGTAATAAAAACCATTGCACGCATACTGATAAATGAATGTCACTCACTAAATCGTTACCCTATTTATATGAGCAAAAGTAAGTAGTTTTTTAAGTCGATTCAGTTTGATTTATTGCACAATCTACACTGTCAATTTATTGATTCAACTACACGAGATATATCGATACTGCCATAGTAACAGGATATCATGTGAATCATTGCATAATGTAGCACGACAATTGCTCTTGATTTCGCTATTCTGAAATCAAAGATTGGCGTACTGTCCATGTGCAAATCATGGCCAGATTGAGTTAATCCGTTGACTACACTCTTTATTTTGATATGTATTCAAAAACGAGCAGGGTATGGTTACAGTTAAAGATGCATTACAGAACAATTTATGCAAATTCATCGACCGATTCCTTGCTGGGTTAAGTAGTGAAACACAACACCTGAGTCTAATCGGTTACTTCGGCTGTGTTTATTGCCTTTGTAAGGTTATATTTCTTAGATTTGACGGGACGTGAATTTGCACCCATATTTGGCACAAAACGGACGCTACAATACACGCGAAGCGGAAATCGGATGGCGTAGGAGCGATAATACAAGAAAATGGTAGCTTTGCGCATGCGTAATAACTTGTCCAGATAAAAGTTTAGAGGATGTTGCATTTATATGAGCATTCATGACAACTGTCTGGCGTTTGGATCGGTGCACTGATGAGTAACACGTTCGTGATGGGTTAACGTGCCTTTTATGTATAGCTGTGCTGACATTAAGGTGATATGAGAAGCCCCTTGAGAACTGTACACAGTGTTTATAAAAATCTGTCACTGCAGTTAATTTCCACTCGTCAATATCTCTGAAGTATCAAGAAGAATATACACAAAATTTAATAATTGGTGTTCATCATTGCACTCCTGCAAAACGTAGTGAAATAGCAAACAATCTCGTTGGTGCAGCTTCTCAGTTTCATTGGATCACATCAGCTCTCACTTTGGGGTTTGTTGTATCGTATCAGAGCATGCCCATACGGTTTTCCCGTAGCACGGACTTTTCGGAAAGTGCTTTATTAAGCTCAAGCCCGAAATGCCGGTTGGGGAAGAGTGTTATCATAAGAAGAAAATCTTTATGAATCTATATTTTATGTCAGCGCCCCGATACTTTCACGCAACGACGATACCGGTTTGGCATTGTATTGTTATTAATTGATGGTTTCTCAATAAACAATGCTATTGTCTAATTGCAGCACATATTCAGTCAGGCGACAAAAATCACAAAGCATAGTAATGTAGGGAAGAATAGCCAGGTTGGTCGTTAGTTTCCTTCTAACCAACATTTGATTAATTTCTTAGTTTTGGAATATATGTACCGAGCAAGAGATGTGGTACCACGCTTCGTTAACCTTCATTTGTACAAAAGGGTCAAGCAATGAAAAATGCTTGAAAATAATCATACGGATAAAAAAAGTCGGTAATACGAATTGTCAATTGAACTGACGACCCAATATCATCGATTAGATTATTTCTCGCCCAAAGTGAACCGATCGGAAATACGTGGCAGCTGTAAACTTAACATACCCGATTAATCACTCGGCACAGTGTCTGCAATCCCGTAGTACCATTAATGCATGCAAAAGAGCATAATAGCAATCCTGATGCTTAACTACTACTTTAAGAAATTAACGGAAGTTGACCGTGGGTACGTTTGTAAGCAGTGCAATATTATTATCAACCTTGTGTACCTACTTAAAGGCAAAACTGTTCGTATACGAAATGACCTCATGAGAACTTTGGTTTTGAAAAGCATAGTAAGTGCGGCTTTTAATGCTGAGAAAAATATAATTGACAATCTCACAGTATGATGCTTAAAAGCTTCATAGATAAACTGATAGTTGTTTCATATTACTCTCTTTCCTTGTATTTCTGCGCAACTGCTAATCATCGAAGAATTAATCGTGCATATTGCACCGCGCAACAATTATAACTTATGTTTAGCTTCATGCATTCGTGCGCATTTTAAATTCATAAGATGCAAATCAGACAAGACGGATGAATAATAGCAAGACATAAATGGTATCCATTTGTGTTGACCCTGTGAGCGGAGTCTGTTCCGGTTGTCATTCCACGAGCGTAAAGTTGAACACTTGCTGAGCATGACGTCAGGTAATGACGTGTACAACATCCTACTCCCTATTGATAACACTCTAATTGGATTGTGTGGCGAGCCCTTCGTCATATGATGCTGCGATGGTGACATCGCATAAGTCGAGGCGACTGCCCCTCCATTGTTCCACATTGTGTCAAGATTTACATTTTGACAAGCGCGCGCTACGCACTAATGGCATGTTTACATATTTTTTTTCGGACGGGAGCCCGCATGTCGCAGCTCTACGCTCTTTGCAGATAGTTTGATCAATTCATTGATTGGTACGTTATACACGACCTAAACCGATGTAATGTTGCGGTCAATAATTGATAGAGTCTCATAATCACCAAGGCGTGACTTAAAATAGGGTAATAAGCCAGCATGTCCAGTCATGGTAGGTTATACAGGCGCTGATCAGCTCAACAACATCCGTAAAATGATCACGGTTACAAGTATGCCCTGATATTGTAAATGACAGCTGTAAGCCATCAAGTCGGATACTGATTATGGTATGCACGTTGGTAAATCACCATGACAGCTACCCTTAAGTTACTAGTCTGAAGCAACGCAGAACGGATTGCTACTTTCAGACGCAAGATCGTAGGATATACATTTTGCACCAAACCACCTAAGAGAGATGATGAAAAAAAAAAATGTCATTTATTTTGGAAGCGCAACATTATATGCATTTCTATGCGCTTGAGAGTTCATGCACGTTCTTTTGGGAATAGGTATGTTTTAAGACTTTTCTTCAAAGCTTCGATGGAGTGCGCCTGGCGGAGGCTGTCATCAAGATTGTTCCACAGCCGTGGCGCAACAGTCCTGAAAGATCTTTCGCCAAAAGTCCTTCTCGCCCGCGGGACTGTAAAGAGTGCTGTTGCGCTTGCAGAACGGAGTGCTCGCACAGGAACATGCGGGTTGAGAAGGGTTGCGAGGTACTTAGGTGCACCAAGATTGTGTATGACCCTAAACTCCACCACGAGCACCTTATACACAATCCTTACATGCAGGGGGAGCCAGTGAAGGGTCTTGAGTATGGGGGTGATGTGATCAAATTTCCTGGTGCGGGTAACCACTCTGGCGGCCTCATTTTGGGCCAGCTGCAAACGGTTCAGAAGAGAGGCAGGAACCCCAAGAAAAAGTGCATGGTTGAAGTCGAGTCGTGAGGTAACGAGAGCACCACTCGCTTGCACGTCTCCTTATCCAGTATTGGCCGGATTTTTCTGATGTTGTAGTACGTTACCTGCGCCACCTGAGTGTCCATGCGCATGGAACGATCAAACATAGCACCAAGGTTTCTCACACATTCCGAAGCGCGTATCGATGCCTCACCTACACTGACACATGGGTCAAAGACTAGTACACTATTGATGTAGTGCTTAGGGGCCGCAGCCAGAAGCTCAGTCTTTTCATCGTTGACCATGAGTTTATTGCGTGACATTCACGTCGCTGGCGCATAATTCAAGGAATCTAATGGCCTGCCGAAGGGACAGCTGATCACCGAGTCTGAACCTTGTGTAGACCTGCGTGTCGTCTGCGTAGCCATGTCTGAGAGTGGCTGTCAATGACACAGGCTAAAGTCAAGACATAACACAGGAAGAGTAGCGGGCCTAGGACACTGCCCTGTGGCACTGCAGTTTTCAAGGCGATCACATCCGATTCTTCTCCGAGAACTGCGACACTCTGTCTTCAAGATAGCTCTTAATCCAGCTGAGAGCTGTTCCCCGCAGACCGATCATGGCGAATAGTCGGTCAATAAGGATGGAGTGGTCTACAGTGTCGAACGCTGCCTACAGGTCCATCAACAGCAGGAGAACCCCTTTACCTTCATCCAGTGCGACATCAATGTCATCCTTCACTCGGAGCAGCGCCGTCTCCACGCTATGACCTCTCCTGTAGGCCGACTGAAAGGGATCAAACAGACCATTCCTGGTCATGTGCTCAGTTAGACGACTAGCAACTATCCTCTCAATAAGCTTCCCCAGGAATGCCAGGTTCGACACTGGTCTGTAGTTCTTTAAGATGTAAGTGTCTAGACCATGCTTTTTGAGCAGAGGAGTGACAATCCCTTTTTTGAGACTAGTCGGTACTGTCCCTGACATGAGAGACGCATTTACACATCTAGTCATCACCGGAGCCACTACCTGCAAGACTTTCTCATCTTTCAGCATCCAAGTTGGCAATGGATCCAGAGAGCGGGATTTTGTGGGGCACTTCTAGATCAAGGCAATGACTTCATCACAGGTAACTGCAGAAAAGGACACCAGCAGCTCCCCTGCAAGTTTACAGTCTGGTGGTACCCTACCATCATCTACATCAACTGAGTTCATCACCTGACGGATACCCTCAACCTTGTCATGGAAAAAGTTCACTAAGATGTTTTCCAGCTCAGCGCTGCTGTTTGCGATAGGTAATACAGTTGTCGTTGGCTGCAACAGTCCATTCACAGTCCTGAATGTGGCACGAACATCACCCTCACTCAGCCTTTGACGGTAGTACCTCTTCTTTGCATCATCAACAAGTCGCACCACTTCCTTCTGCTGGGCTTTCTTTCAAACTAGCGGCGGACTTTCCACGCCTCGTGGATGATGTCTTTATACCAAGTTTTCTCCCACCCTGCTTAGGCGAAACAAGACAGAGAGGAGCATGCCGGTTCATAACAGCCAGCACTGTCCTGACATAGCTCTCTGCACATGCACCAGCCTGTGTTGGTGGTGGGTTTGTGGCAAGTGCTTGGTGAAGATCTCTGGAGAAACTGTCCACATCAATCTTTCGGAGCTTCCTCGCCTTGACTGTTTGTCTTTTCCGGCTGACAACTCCCATCTTCACTGAGAAACTCACGGAAAACGCATCATCCATCACATCCGGCATCTTTAGGAAAGGATCAGTGTCCCTTGTTATTACAAAGTCCAGGATGTGGCCACTCTTGTGGGTGGGCACTGACACGAGCTGCTTTAGTCCTTTACCCGAGAGTATTAGGGTGGCTAAAAAAAAAACGTGCTTCCCTGGTTTTATTTTGTGCCTAATGATGCCCTTATCACACTGATTTTTTTTTCAGATTTTTAAAATTAATTTTATACCCTCCCGTCTAGCGTTTTCTGGACAAATGACGATTTTCAGCTATTTTTCATGTATTATGCAATTCAAAATGTATTACAATTAATATTTCATACTTTCATGTTGTTTAACTGTCTAAACATGATTGGTGTATTCTATTTGTATGCTAATACGATGTACTGTGTACAGTTTGGAAGGGAAAAAAGTCATTAAAATAGCAAAAACTCAGACAATAGCTTTATTTATTATACCTTCTTGTTCATTACATAATAAAAAAACTGAAGCATATGATCACTGAAATAGGACTTCCTGTCCATTTATGTAGCAACTTCAGTTGAACAATATGCCTTTTAGCATGCATTAGGGTTTCAGTCTCAGGCTTAGATTATGGCATTTAAGTGTGACAGCCGACAGCGGTGATCCGTTCCAACCAATATCACATCGTCAATATGTCCTGCGTCACGTGTAGCATTTGCGTACTCCTGCACGTCCTTGACGGCACGCTCAGAGCAGTCATTGACCACCTTCAGGTCCCTCACTAGCTCCCTCAGCTCCCGATAGGCTGCATCCTGGGGCCAAGTTGCTGGTTCTCGGAGCAGCCAGTCGGTATTGCTTCTGAATAGCCTAAACAACAGCCAAGATCGCTCACTGACGAACACTGCCAGACTTGGGCGGGTCTCTCCCAATAAGTCAATCACAGGCTGGATGTTTGGTTTGCCTGGATAGAAGACAGGTGGTGCAGGGTGTGCTACCTCCTTCTTCTCATCTTCTGATACACCATCATCGAAGAGGCACAGTACGACATGCTCTGGCACCAGGTACCAAAGGTGCCGTTTGATGCTCTCGAGCCCTTCCCTGGCAGCCTGTTGTTCAACTGAGGCATAGGCCGTAACTGCATAGTAGAAGCCAAGATCATTGCGGGGTGCAGCAGCTGTCAGACGAGATTTTAGGTAAGTAAGCCCCATACAGAAGGATGATGACCTGCGACATCTTCAACCGGGGTGTCAATGGCCGCACATTGCTGAGAATCTGCATCTTCGTTAGGCAGAGCGAACTGGCCATGAAACGTGCTGAATGGTTGGCACCTGGTCGTCGCATTCTGAATCCCCTGGGTACTTGCCAAGACAGACAGTTCATTTATACTAGTGGTGTTTGATATTTAATTCATGAACAGATTATCTAACTAGTAAGGCTTTTATTGAACTCATATCACCCCCAGGTAGAAGTAGATGAGCTCTGTCAGCTCACGGTAGTCCTCCTTCTCAAAGGTGTTGGCCACCAACTGGTCCCTGGCCCACTGCTTTGACTCCAGAGCGAGGGTGGTGACCAACGTGTACGGTCCGGTTGGAGAACCAGCAAAGTCAGCAAGCCACTCCGACTGTGCCAGCCCATTAGGATCCGGAAACACTTGAGGTGGTATTGCAGCTGCAGCGGCTCTGGCTAGAGGGAGATACCACTCCTGGAAACGCTTGAATATAGGCTCCACAGGACCTATAAGATATATACTTTCGGTCAAACACACTCCTACTGATTTGCACAACGTTCATTAAAACTGGTGTACTAGTATACACAATATTGGTAGACCTGGTCTGCATAGTTATAGTAATAGCATTTATGTCGCACTCATGGTACAGATATTTTATGACGATCAAGTTCAAGTGCAATCATTTAACAAAGCGTGGGGGGCCATCATAATGTGCAAATAAAATTAGAACATTGATATCGTCGTGCGAAAAATCGGGAATATATTCACATTCACGGCCCCGACAAAGTTCTTGAATGGAGTTAACAAAGTTCAATCTTTCTTGATCAATGTTCGGTAGACAAATGTTGCTTGAAATATCATTAAAAGTAATGTTCTGGTCGTAAATCGTAGCAGTATTAAGATTAACGATACTCATAATATATCTTATATTATTTGCGGACATTCGAATTACTAAAGGCACATAATCGGCTAACCGCCGATACAAGATCATTCGTGCTATTAAGACTATTTAAGAAAAATTTCATACATCGCAACATTAATTGTTCTCTTAGAGGTAATCTACCAGCTAAAAAAGGAATATACATTGATCTTGTTCTAGGGTGTAGTATCCATATATGGCGGGTGCATTTGCGCCAAGTAACACATAAGCTTTTAAATGAATTACTCGAGAGCGTCCATAATGGGGATCTATAAAAACTTGTGCAATATTTGTCAAATAGTGTATTACGATCATTTACTGACATCAGCATATCAGTTTTCGACACAACATCACCACATGCAGCATGAATATTCAATTGTTCGGAATTTCTTCCTATATTGGATCCAAGATGGATAGCATGTTCACTTACATTTAATCTAACACTGTTCAGTTGTAGATTCACATCGCGCTTTTGACAATTAAAAAGCAACAAATTGCTTTTTGATGTGTTAAATACAACATTATATTCCTTGGCAAACTCTTCGCAAGTTTTAAGCATAGATTTGGCCGCATTTAAAGAAGGAGCAATGAGAGTGACGTCGTCAGCATAACTCAGTGCGCCTGCATAACGGTGACCAACATGGCACCGATTCCCCTGTTTGAGATTCGTGACAATAATTCATCGATATACACACCAAACAAAATAGGTGCAAAACCGCCCCTTGTTTGACTCCATTAGTACAATTAAAATTGTCAGAGAAGCTATTGCTCCACTTGACTCTTCACGTTTGATGCGTATACATATTAAGAAGGAGTTTAGCAGTCATAGCACACACACCACGCTCTTGTAACAAACCAAACAATTTCATAAAATTAACTCGATCAAACGCTTTGGAAAAATCCCATAATATGATAACATGGTGAGTCTTCGCTGACATAATTATCTATGATTTCCTTTAATACAAAATGCACTGTGTTGTTGAGTGTGACGTTTTAAATCCAAATTGTAAACTACCCGATTTCAATACATCACTTTGATAGTCAATAATCACACTATCTAACAGTTTCCCTATGATACTACTAAGAGCTACTGATCGATAATTATCACTACTGTTCAATGATTTCTTTCTGTTCTTAGGTATAGGAACAAGCGTAGATGTTAGCATACCACGTGGCGTATGTGCATGATACAACATCATAGTAAAAAGTTTTGATAGGTGGGCATATAACTCATCACAGCCATTCAGTATGTGATTAGAAGTTATTTCACAAACACCGTCTGTCTTATCTCGTTTAAGCTTACAAACTGCTTGCCTAACTTGTGAAACGTCGATAGCATGCAAGGAGCCACATGTACCACCAACACAATTAGAGTGACTGTGTAATTGTAAGTGTATATACATACCTTTTGTGGCAGGTATGAAGCTTGACCACATATGCTTGATGTGTAGCTCTGACATGTGGTGTCTACAAGCATTCCACAGAAACGCATGGCCAACAGCCTGCTCTAAGCGGATGCAACAGCCTTGCTGGATGCCGTTGTTAGAGGCTGTGGTATCAAAAACACCAGCAACAATGGACTCTCTGGGGATATCATAGACTTGGAGAATGTCTAAGCATGAGTTGCAGAGCTGTTCTTCTGTTCCTCTCCTAACAATAGGGGCTCCTAAGAATGTTGGGGGACAGTCACCTGGTCCACTTAAAACCATGGCATTGCAATCATCATGCATACCTAATGCATAGTCAATGATCTTGCCATCCCAGTGGACCACGGGGTATCTAGGCCTAACTTTCTTGGCTCGGATTTCTATAGCCTTTTCTTGTTGGGCTGACTTACGCTGGCGTTTGATGGTAGCTGAACTTGCGACAACTTCTTGCAATGACAATGACAATGACGTTTATTAGCAATCACGCGCCCTCTAGGAGCATATACAATCGAGTTATTTACATGATTTTGATCAGAGAAGGTGAAATATACAATACAGTGGGAATACAATAAGTGTGCAACTAATTCTACCGCAAAATTAAAGACATTTCAATACAAACGGTACACATTAAGATAATGCATAGTTACAGGGTTGGATTCCTAAGCGAGACCACTGGCCGAGACACCTGAAGCTGAGGGTTTTTCGAATCTCGAGCGATTCCCTTATGAATTTGCCAATGTTTTTATTTAAGAGTTTGTCCTCGTTACTCATCATCCATATATATTTGTCATTGGGGTTCTTTTATTTTTATATTTGGGGCATGTGATCATGAAATGTGTTTCGTCTTCTGTAGCTTGCATTGCGCAGCACTGACATGTTCTATCGTTTAGGTTTGAAATGGTTCCCCTCATTGCTTCTATATTTAATGGATGGGAGCTCAGGCGTAGTTGTGATACTGCAGTTCTGTGGTTGATATTGTCTATATTAAGTAAGTATTTCTCGAGTCCAAAGTTTTGTTTGAAAAGTTTGTAGGTTCTCAGTGTATTTCCCCCTTGTCTTCCAGATAGGCTGTTAGTATTATTGAGTTTTTTGTGCCAGAATTTTTCATAGAGAGTTTTTCATCGCACCTTCAGCTCTTTTTGCAAATATCTTTATTTTGTTCTCAGGCACGTTAATGTTGTTGTATTGTAGATGTATGTGCTCCAATATTGATGTTAATTTTCCAAACCATGACTTTTTCGTTTTAGGATGTTCCTTTTGACTTTCTATTAGTGCTTCTTTGGCTACACAGACTCCAGATTTTAATTTGGTAGAAAGAAAGAACTTTATTGAATTAGTTATGGCATGAAGACTAAGTGGGTGTCTGCCCAGTTCACCCGTGATTCCTATAATCGAGGTGTGTCTTTTCACATGTAGTATTCTCCTGTAGAATTTTAACTCTAACTGAGAAAGTTTATTGTTATCCAGATTTTGTTCGAATGCATTTGGGGATCGTGACTGTGTCAGTCCAATATCTACTCCCCACACTTCAGAACCATACAGTAGTATGGGTTTTATGGTATGATCGAAGATATGCATCATGGTGCTTATATTATAGTTATGACCCAGGAGTTTATTTAGTTTGTATAGGGCCTTAAGGCTTTTATGGTAGAGGGTATCAACAGAGTCCTTCAGTTTACCATTAGTGGTAAAGTTTATACCAAGATAAGGGTAATTATCCACACACTCAAGTTGGTGGCCTCCATAAACAAAATTTTCTCTGAGATGTGTTCCATTTTGGTTAAATATGATAATTGTTGTTTTGTTCAAATTGACTTCTAGTCGCCATGTCTCAGAATATGCCTTCACTGCATCAATGCAGTTCTGGAGATCCTGCTGGCTGGTTGAAACAAGGACAACATCGTCTGCATATAATAGGCTATTGCGATGTGTTGAACCTATCGTTACCTCATTTGTGTGGCCTTTGTTTTGAATTTGTTCAACTAAGTCGTTTATGTATATATTGAATAAACTTGGACTCAAATTATCTCCTTGCCGAACACCTATGTCCGAGGAGAAAAAAGCTGTGTGCTTTTCATTGATCACTTTGACACATAGCTTTGTGTTTGAGTACATGTCTTTGATATATCTGTAAAAATAATTATTTATTCCTAGCCTGGCTAATTTGAGAAGCAGCCCTGTGTGCCATACTCTATCAAATGCTTGCCGAAAATCGACAACGCATGTATATAGTTTTTGGCCCTTTGATTTGGTATATTTATCAATTACAGTCTTCATGGTAAAAATATGATCAGAAGTGCTCGAGTTCTTTTTTAACCCGGCTTGATGTTGTGAGATAATGTGGTTTTCTTCCAAGTAGTTTTGTAATCTCACATTCATGATTGAGTTAAATAGTTTACCAAGATCACTTGTTACAGTAATCCCTCTATAGTTTTGGGGTTCAAAATAGATCCTTTTTTGTGAATATTACTAATATATCCCTTACACCACTGTTCTGGGTATAGTCCAAGTGAGTACACTTTGTTGAAGAGTTTAACTATACACGGTAACATAAGGTCTTTCGAGGTTTTTATCATTTCATTTGTTATTGCATCTAGACCTGGGCTTTTGTTAATTCAGCTTATTTATGGCTTGCAGTGTTTCTTTTGGGTCAATCCTGATGTCACGTTTGCTGAAGTTACGGGTTGAGAGGAGATTTGAAAGTTCATTGTTCACATCGTTACTTTGAATATTTGGGTCTTTGTTGAATTTAGTGAGATAGTCAAACCATGCACCTGGTTCAATGTTATTAGCTTTGTTTTTATTTTTCCGGTGTTGTTTTTATATCTTCTAGTAATTGCCAGAACTTCTTTGGGTTAGTTTTTTGCAAAGAGTTAAGTTTATTAATTTGTTCGTTCATGTGATGTCTTTTTGAGTATTTCATTTCCTTTCTGTATCTTTTTAGAGCTAAGAAATAACTCCTTCTATGTTCCCCGGTTGCCGACTTACACATTAGCCTGAGCATTGCTGCTGTTTCTCTTTTTAGTCTGGCCAATTGCGTAGTATTCCAAGGAGTCCTTTTGGGTCTATGGACTTTGGTTTTAAGTTTCAGAGATAACTTTGCTGCATGCTCATATACATTGATGAGTTTAGTCGAGGCCACGAGAAGATCCTCTGGTGTATTGTACACGTCTAGTGCACGTAGTGTTTCTTTAATATGGGTCTGTATCGGGGGAAGATCAAGAGCTGCCTTAAATGAGACTTCGCTATTGTCATGCCATTGAAATTTGGTGGGCGAGTCATGGAGTTGAACTGAGCACCCACTGGGTTGGGGCCTTTCAGCTACTAAAGTGAAGGAGATCATACAGTGGTCAGTAATGTCCCCAATAAATTCATGAACTTTGAAGTAAGGTATTTTGCGCAAGAGCGAATCACTGCATATTCCATAATCTACAGTGCTGCTACCGTTATATTGGTAACTAGTATAGTAGCCAAAGGTATCGCCCAGTTTCCTACCATTTAGTATTCGCAACTGAGCTCCAATACAGATTTCAAGAAGGTGCTTCCCTCTTTTGTCTAGTGTTGTATCTAAGCTTGATCGTGAGATTAGGTTTGTGTCTAAAGTATATTCATCTCCCACAGGCAAATGTTTTTCACAATCATTGCTTATGAAATCATTGCTTGCTCCTACCCTGGCATTCAGGTCTCCCATCAACAGGATGTCACCAGTTTTTTTATAGATGAATATATCTGTCTCAATTTTGTCCAGAAGATTTTGTTCTTGTCTTTTGTTATATGTAGATTCAGGGGGAGGTATATATGCTACGCACAAGTTGATGTCCCTAATCAAACCAAAGTATTGATTGTCTAGGGTTAACCATACATAGTCATTGTGAATAGAGGATTTGATTGTGATCCCACCAGTTATATGTGGGTTCATCAATATAAGTATACCTCCTGAGCCATGGAGTGCTTTTATGTGTTTTAGCCTAGGGAAACTTCGAGTAATGTAATCATTGATATGGATGTCATCATTCGTACCCTCAACTGCATGTGTCTCAGTTAGACCAACAATATCAAAGTCAGAGATCTGCTTAAAAAAATCCACATTAGAACATACATCTTTTCCCTTAACAACCATTCCCTGAACATTCCAACATCCCATTCTCAAATAAGGGTTCCTTTCATTCATATGGTCCATTTTAGGATAAAGTTTTACATTAATGAAATAGCAATGAAATACATGTTGTGAATCCAATAAAATACTCAACTTTTGTTTGTTTGTAATAATTGCCAAGTACGCTGACATAGTGGTATACAATTGCATTGTGTAGTTAACTGTTAACAACCTATGTAAAAGTGAGTATTACAAAATCTGCAGTGTTAGATATCAACTTAAGCAAGAAGTAACCATTGTATAACATAACATAACACTAGGCCCGTTACCAACCTTAGTACATCGGCAGGTAGTTGGCCAAGTTGCTCATTCGGTCGTCTTCATCCATCAAATCAGCTGTTTTATTGCACTTTGGATGTCCATACTGAGCTTTGCAATTCCTTTGGTGTTAAGATACAGTAGTGGTAGTTGTTGTCCATTGGAGTATGAGGCTTTGTAGTAGGTCTTATTATTTGGTCTGTTGCCATAGTAGAAGTCGGGTGTGCTGACGAGTTTCACTTTGGTGCTTTGCATGTTTGAGCTAATTATGTTGTTCACTTCGTTCACCATTTTATTTAGCTTCAGACCTTGCATGTCCCCACCAGCAGCTACAACTGTTGCTGATACCATCGCTAGGTGCTGTGTGAAAGAAATATGGTATCTGGTAGCCATTTGTGTTGTCAATTTCAATAATGTCTTACGATCCACCCCCTTGTGCAAGGTATTGTGTCTGTTTTGTTCTTTGGTCTTTGCACTAGCCACATACTCTGTATCACTGACATCTTCACAGTTATCCTCGTGGTCACCGCGTGTGGGAAGAAAAATTACTACATACTACTACTATATACATGCATCTCTAATACTAAAGCCACCTGTACCACACACTAAACCTCCACCATGTATTTACTTACTGTAGATGAATAGTTTACACACTAAAACAGCCGGAAGTAAATGGTACATACAGAATTTATTTATGACTAGGCTATGCACTAGTTTATAGTAGTTATCCATATGTATCCAATTTATATTTATGTTACCTTTCATTACTTGTGGATACACTGGCTGCTTGAGAAGTCTTAAGTTCTTCACACCGTCTCCTTGTACCTTACTTCTGTGCCCTTTGTTCTCTTCGGTGCTGAATCCCGAGAATCTTTTTGTCAACACCTAACATGGATGAACTCTTGGTGTCTTGTAACTGGGACCTGTAGAATGCCAGATCTTCAATTGCATTTGCATTCCATGATGCGCCTATCTTCTCCTCAATGTCAGCGGGGGCAATGTTGAATAGCTTGTCAATTGAATCTGAGTAGACGCCGTATTTTTTTCCAATCTTCCAGCATATCAAGGATTTGTTGCTTTATTTTATCCTGTCGCTTGGTTGGCAATGCTGCCCTGTTCCATACTGAAGTTACTTTGTTGGCAAGGTCACCAGCAATGGCACTGTTGGGGTAGTTCTGCGCGGTACCATCTCTCATGCCTGGCCATCTTTTCAGGACATCTTTCTCAGATGGGAGTCTGCATGTTACGAACTGCGCAGTTGCAGGTCCGACCAGAGTATGAAGCAGTCCTGAAGTACTGCAGCTGCTTCTGGTAACATGCCTCTTTTCATTTTCTCCACTGGTACTTCAAGTTGCACTACAGGTTTCTGCTGGGTTTTCAGTTGAATCATCACTGAAGATTGATCTTTTTGGAGAAGGTTGCGAGGTATCTCTCCTGGGGCGACCACGCTTACGACCGCTTTGTGTGGGCAAAGTGGCTGGACAGGCTGGTACACTTGACGAGCGTGGTTTCCGCCCACTTCTACCAGATTTTCCAACCATTTTACAGCTACACAAATTAATCTGCTTGTTCCTGATAATCTGCACTAGTTGCACGTATTTGCGTTCACCACCTAGCAATCATTATTCTGCAGAATTCACTCTGTGACACACAGTAATTGTTCTGCTGCATTCATTCAGCACCACACAATTATTGTTTTGCTCCTTGCATCTTCTGATACAAAGCATATTTAAGGTATAGAGCATTGTCACAGAACATGTATAATTGAAGGAGCATAATACAACAATATTATATCAAAGACCTTTACCACTAATGCCACTTTTGTGTGTAAAAATCTATGTTTTGCATTAAAATTCCCATTTTGGAGTTGTATAAAAGAACACAAATAGTGCAAAACACTTATATTACCATGATAAATATGTTTAGTCTGTTATACTTCACTTACCTTTTAAAATTTGTGAGGAAAATCAATATAGTATGTGCAAATATATATTTTGGACCAAAAATTGCCATTTTTCCAGAAAACGCTAGACGGGAGGGTATAAAATTAATTTTAGAAATCGGAAAAAAAATCAGTGTGATAAGGGCATGATTAGGCACAAAATTAATCCAGAGGAGCACGCGATTTCAAAAAAATGGTTTGTTTGAGCCACACTAAAGAGTATGTTGTTGAAGCGTTGGACATGAGCATCAAGATGCAGGTTGAAGTCACCAAGCATGCAGACCTCCTTACACTCAGCTATAAACACAGACAGCAAGGACTCAAACTATCCAAGAAATGCTGGCATGCTGGTGGAGGGTGGTCTGTAGATAATAACAAACAGCCGACTGTAAACGCCTTCATTCTGAAAACCATTACCTCAAAACTGTTGTGGGGTTAAAGCGATGTGATTAAGTGTAGGTCATGGTCGACCCTCGGCAATTTTCCCTATACCTTCGTCGACCTCACTCAATAGGGGATAGACTGCAAGGTATTGGTTACCAATGTTGCTTATCAACTAATTTATGGCGATCAGTCCGGTTTGTAATTTTGCTAACTTGGCGATTTTGCATCCGCCGAGTTATGTTTGTCAGTCGCGTTGGTGGGTTTGTTTGTTAACATTTTTGGGCACGCGATAGAGGACGCAATCTTCAAAATGTCTTGGAATTTTGCCTAAAAGTCTTTATTTCGAATATCTGATATTTACAAAATTTACATCATTTTGAAGCTAAATTCATGTGAAGATATATTTTAGATATTTGTAGTTGTAAAAAAGCAATAGTTATCCCGAGCGCCCCGGGTTGAAAAATGGTGGTGTCAGTCCAAATATCAACAAAACCTTCCTGGATATTTTGAGCGCTTATAAAACCGTCAAAATGTGTCCGATGGTAATAAAAACTGAGTCACATTTTCTCCATTACAGTTTAATCGCTTTCTAAGATTTCAAGGATGTCGATTACGTAACTTGCGGTTTCAAAACATGATGCAAGTTCAATGCTTAATATCCCCATGCATTATAATTCCATTGTAAAACAGTTAACATGCTCTGAACGTGTAATGTAATTTAACTTTTTGAGCATATATATAATTGTTAATAATATATTGCTTAAAAATTTTAGCAGGTCGAAAATATTTTGTGGCCAAAAGCTCAAAAATAGTTTTTAATAAATGAACTAATTATAGTCCGATGGTAAGAAAATAAACATTTTGAGAAACCTGATTCACTTACCAAACTTTCCTTATTTTATTAATTACAAAACTTTTACAGTTAATATCGGTTCAATAGTCATCAAAATTAGCTTGGTTGTAATTGACAGCTCAAATTTAATCCTTAAATTTGTATTGACATCGATGGCGTCACTTCCGGAAATGAACGGATCAAATTTAAAACAAGGCTGAATGATCTTGTCATTACAAATCGTGATCAACTAATGGTCGACCATATGTTGGTGCACATAGTGGTATTTTGCAGGAGACTCTTCTAAGAAAGATATGTTTGTAAACCACAAAAGGTCGACCACAATATGTTATCATGTGTCCGCTACAACCATTTGCAGTAGGATGGAATCATAAATTGAATATAACATATTTGCGTCTTTGAAGGGGAATAGTCGTGTTTGCTATATCAAAGCATGTTTCATTCAGCAATATTTGCAAAAACTCGACTACAGACTGCCCTTCACAAGGCGTGTAAATGCGGAATTTATGCAGAGGTAAAAAATGTAAAGCTGTTTGTTCGAGCCATAGCGATTAACACATCACAGCGTAATGGTATGCGCTATCGGACAATAATGCTGCATATATGGTCATTTGCACACCGAAATAGACTATCAGACGTGTTTTTTGCATTCTCAACTAACCACATATCGCCGCACGTTTCACATATTTACATACGGATACATGGTTATGTTGCACGTTTGACAGGCTTATTACATATATATATATATATATATATATATATATATATATATATATATATATATATATATATATATATATATATATATATATATATATATATATATATATATATATATATATATATATATATATATATATCTATATATATATATATATATATATATATGTGATGATAGTAAAAAAAAATACTGCTCAAAGCCGCAACTCATCAAATAAATATATGACAGATCATGAGCTTGCTTGCGTAGTGTTGGAGCTGTGGGTTGCCATTGAAATATCTCGCAAGGGTTTTATAAAGGATGCGTCAGGTGCGTATCAAATAACAGCGACCGTTATATGTCCATATTTTTCGCTTTTGTAGCCATGAAGAATGATAACACTACAAGAAACATGACAATAATGCAAAACACTCAAGTCGATTGGTTTGTCGTTTTACTCTTTTACTGTAATATAATACTTTGTGGCGCGGTCGATCATTAGGGTAATTAGTCGATTGGTACCGGCTGCAGAAAATGTGAGGTACATCTGCCGTGCAAATTTAAAAACTGCAAGGCCTTTCTAAAGTGAGATTTAGGGTAGGTTGAGTCAATGCAGTGTTGTTGTACAACGAATGTTGTTGTAGTGGATACAACTTTGTGACATGCTTACGTGGCCAGCAGGCATATTTGAATGTATCGCCGTGGGGGTTTTCATGGAGAATGCACATTTACAAACATGCCTCAATTATGTATTCACCTTGTTCATGCTTTAGTAATTAATCTGAACAAGATGAATTAGTTCTTAAAAAAATATTGTTGTGCCCTAATATAACTGATATCGTGTGACCTCATGTCTAGATAAGTCGTCCCCCTGGTGTGTACATGGCAGCTAAAGAGGCAGCTAAATCAGTGAGCTGAATCTATATCGTTCAGGTCACTGACCAATATCCATGCGTTCGAAAGCATTATGAATAAGATTACAAATGCAGGTGATGGCTTCAAACAGTCTATATTGCCATATTACGCGAATACATGATATTATAAGCATGCTTTTGTACATGCTGGGTGTGCGTCATCAGCAACAGAGGCTGCCTTCAAGTCATCATTCCTGCTTGTGACCTCCTTGCTACTGCAACCTATCAGGAATCTACTCATAATCTAATTACTTGTGTCGTTGGGTGCAATCTGAGATCCAGTCTATGCGTCCATGCGTGCAAGCATAATCCTGCAGTCGACGTATCTCAATGAATGTATCTGATCGGTTTTGCCGTGTACCTAAACCACGATAGCTTTCTGAATAATTCATATACCACCTGCCTTCGAAGCATGTGTAGATATGTTAGTATCAATAGGAATTTAATAGCATTAATCAGAATTTAGTACTATTCATGCTACCTCAGTTTGTTCCTGTGCCTGTTTTTGACGTTCAGTTTAACCCGGCCAATGAACATTGGCGGTCGAGATGAAACGAGCTGCTGCATTAAGTTATACATTAAGTTACTGTGCTTATGAGAAGGCAAATGTGATGCGGCAATGAGATAACAGGGCCTGCTCCACTCAATTTGTCACACCACGTCACTGCTCAGTTTATACGACTAATGCCATAATGCAATTGTGATATTCTGCCATATAAGCTAAATATGTTAATGCGCAGCAGTCAATAATAAATGTACCTACAGATGTCTAATGTTGCAAAGCATTGCATCAGTTAAACAATTCAGATGCGTGACGATTACTTAGTAAGTCACACGCAACATACAGCCACATCATTTGTATTGACATAAAGAACATTCTGTAGCAGTCTTGGCAATGCATAAATGTCGTTTGCGTCGGATGTATTGAAGCGTCATATATTGTGCCATATATGGTTTAAGATCAATTCCCGACAAAAATAATAAATCGAATCTTACAAAGGCCATAAACACATCAGGAGTCACCGATTTAGCTGGAGGTCTTTTTATATCATTATCAAACGTAGTAAGGAATTGGTGGATGATGTTTGATCAAAACAGAATTTGGATGATTTTTTATGAAATGTATCTTGTATCTATGCAATGTGAACATACCAGCTTAGAGCAATTTCATTTTCCCACACGTGCCAAAGTAGGTGTTGAACAAACGACCATCAAGAATTCGAATTCGGACTTGATGGGCCATTTCCGATAGCTAATACAACTGCTACCTCAAGTAAAACTGTTCGTATGGTTTGATCGCCGTAAACAGCTTGCGTTAAATGCACAAGTGGTCGATATGGTGGGAGCATGCATCTCAAGGCTGTCAGCGATTGCAGTTTCATTGGGCTAAAGACGGCCATTTGATGGATTCAGCACTGTTTTTCACTACTGGCGGATTATAAAAGTAACCCGCTTTTGATGACAATGCGTTTCCAACCAGCATCTTAAATATTGATTATTATTTTGATGATGCGTGCCGGACAATTATGACGCTTGAACTACGTATTCAAGAACACCATATACATATGGCTTAGATAATGAACTATGTCCCAAATTGCTCAGCTACAGTTGTACCCGAAATCCCCCTGATATATATATATATATATATATATATATATATATATATATATATATATAGAGATATATATATAGAGATATATATAGAGATATATAGATAGATCTAGATAGAGAGATAGAGATAGATATAGATAGAGAGAGATATAGATATATAGAGAGAGAGAGAGAGAGAGATATATCTCTCTATCTCTATAGATCTCTATCTATATATAGATATCTCTCTCTCTCTATCTCTATCTCTCTCTATCTCTCTCTATCTATATCTCTCTCTCTCTCTCTATATATATCTATCTCTATCTCTCTATCTATATCTCTATATCTATATCTCTCTCTATATATCTATATGTGATATCAAATGCCCGATAGCACATGCCAGCACGCTTGATGCAGCCATGAATATAAAGCGTTCACAATTAAAATATCCCACATGTAAGATGTTTGCAGTGTGTACATCCATTGTGATGGGACTGCTAGTACGTGAACATGTTGATCTCATTACGGTATTTTCAATGAATGCATGTGAATGAGTACCTCCAAAAAAACATAATAATCATTCAGTATTATTATTGAAGCGCATCACTTTAATTTATCGTTTGCGGCAAAACTGACGCCCCATTTGTTAGCATATAAACTTCACGAAACAAGTTATATCTAAAGTAACATGATGTATATCTCTGCAACAAGCAGGTGATTATCTTATTTATAGCCTGTTTTTTAAGTATTGCCCATCTATTCCATTCACTCATTATTGATCAATTAGTGTTATCCTTTTGTTCCAGGACAACGGATCCTCTCGTTTGGACGTCACTGTGGTAATAGTTTTTATGTCGGCACCAGCCAGGGTTGCCGTTCATGTTGTGTGAAACATCCTTCCCAGTAACAAACACTATGCGCGCCACGGCTGGGGCTTAGACGTGATCAATTACGACCATTGGAGTGCACCATACATTATTCATTACCTACTCTGTGTCTCATAGACAAATACCAAGAGGTAATGTATTCTTACCGCTAGTCTGCGCATAATAGATAAATACGGAGCTTATTATCAATTATTCAATCCTCTGCTGAGCTCCAAACAATCTCTGTTGACTGCAATCTATTATACTCCGTATCGATTACATTACACATTTACAAGCCTTGCAGTTAACAGTGGTCAGTGAATGCCTTTGTATTGGATGTAAGATACATAAGCCTTACATGACAAATAAGTATAGAAAATTACGTGTTTCGTTCCAAGCTGTCTGGCATTGTACTGCGATCACAACACAAGATTTCGCATTGCAACAATATATGCCCGGTGAGTCAATAGGTATTTCATTAAGTATGCATCTTGCTAAAATGAAAGCAATAAACTCTATTTTGAACAAATTTGGCAACCATGCCAACATAGATATAGTTAATATGACTATGAGCAAGGGTTGTTTTGGAACAAGAAGCGTATTGCTTGATATGCATTACGTTGTCATTAACATGCTGCCGGGGTATAACATCCAACTGAACGCATGCGATATCTGCAATAGGTAAACTGCCACTTATGCCAATTTTTAGGGTACGAAAAGCCATGCATATTGCCTAAACCCGCTGTAAAGTCTACCCTTTGCTTTGTAACGCTGCATAAAGAATGAACTTCTCGCTATGATAAGCCTGCTTCTTTTGGTTCACCGGCAATGGCAATTTGCAGCAAGATGCTATTGCAATCCTGCTGTAAAAGGGCGATGGAATGCTAACTTGGAGAGGCGTGAACTGGGGACATTTCGGTTGATAAATGTGCGTTTCGCATGTAATTAATCTATGCTGTTCAGAGACTTATAGCTATGGATGCATATTCATTCCCACATGTCATGCAGTGTACGGATTCTCAGTTCTTCATATGTGCAGGTAAGCGATTTGTGTTTACGTATTGTTTAAATTGGTATATGTCTATTTGAAAGCAACCTTCGGCATGCGATATACAAACAGTAAAATGCCATCAACATATTTGCTTTTAGTTCTAAGGTGTTGTATAATGTTTTCAACAGGCCTTGTTCGATGCAATGCTTCTGGAATAGTGCCGCAATTTATGCATTATTGAATACGTTCTGCTGAATAGAAGATATTTGAAAAACAATTCCAAACTCCAGTGAGCTGGTTAAGTGGATGCCAGGGCAAGTTCTGGTCATTTTGGAGGGATTTTAGCTACAAGTTTTGTATTCGGTCATTTATGTATTATCTGTTTGGATTATATTTGACATATACGTATGAAACTTAAATTGAACGTTTTTCTTTCATCACTTTGGTCTGGTGATTGTGACACCTCGATTGATTTAAAGCGATACATGATGAAAGGGCTGCAACAGCTTCCATGGACTGTTACAATATTTAAGCAGTTTAGTGAAAAAGGGAATATTCAGGCTAACGTTACACCAGCTTATTACATGCCTGACATCTTAACATCTGTAGTCGGCATAAAACTGGAAACTCGAAGAACACTTACTTTAACATAGCTCACTGAATAGATCTGCACAAGGTTGTCTATGCAAGCGCTTTTGCCAAAATAAATCTTCTGGAATCTGTACAGGGCGTTACTAAAATGCTAGAAAAGGTGTAATTCATTTGGATAAATTTTCCCAACAATGATTAGAAAGCTAACTTACAACCTACGCTTTCAATGCGTCTGACAAAAATGTTTGAAACATCTGCATATGTCACCAAACGTTATCCCAGATTGATGACAAATAACTAACAACGAAGCTTACACAACGCGGTAGACCGGGGAAATGATTGCCAAATGCTTTTAAAGCTATAACTTGTGACGCACTGCATATATATTTTGCTCTATGTCTGATGAAAGAGATAGGTGTCATATTTAGTTACCGATTCAAATCAGGCAAGCAATGCAGTGTATCAGTCGTGAAGGCACACATAGTGTTCGGGGTGATAAGACAACGTTTGCGTGTCACTGTGAGCGAGTTTTCCATTAAACATTTGTAAGATAGTTCCTCAGATTAAAAGGGTATACCAATCAGAAGGATAGCCTTTCAGGTAGTTGGTCAGACCAATCATATAGCAAACACAAACGTCAACACACGTATGCTCAGCACCAAGCAGCACTGTGTCACCATAATTGCTTTTTGCTTGTGGGCTAATATTTGCATCTGTTTATTTTTGGACGTGTCATTGAGGCCAGATTATACGTGCATAGCTCATAACCCCAATAGCACAACTTAGACTTTTAACAGTATCCCACGCAGAGGGATATTTTTGCAGAAAGTATCATCTAGCGTCCAACGAATTAAAGAAAACTTTACCCTAATGACACATGCATTTGATGGATTTAGGAATGACTACAGACGCATTGCCATGAGATATTTAAATGGTAAGGGACAATTAAATCAGAATTCTTGAAGCGTTGATGTTCCTCTTTTCTGGTACATTACACAACTTGCCCCACGTTGTGAGTGTTTGGAATCCCACCCATGTCCATAAAGCACCGGAACGCTCCAAGGAGGTAATATGAACAAGACCCGTTGTCTTGAAACCATGCGTCACTGGAAAGCATGTGGCTAAGTATTTAGTAAAAATCTATTATTAAGAACAATTGTATCCTTCTATTTCTACTGCAAACAAATATACAAATACTTTTTCAATTTGAATGTTACCCTAAATCCTGTATTTTTACATTATATTCACCACTCCAATCATTGGCTTAAAGCAATTAACTTTGCTCGCCACATCAATGATCTAGCAGGCGGATTTTCACAACAGCTACGCTTCATACATCATACCTATTTGCCCAAACTGACGTAATTAACTGTTGGAAATATGTTAATAAGTCACACGGTAATACTTTTCTCCTTTATTGTATTTGTTGAAGCTCCTTTTATCTTGCAAACCAGTAGAGGTCTAACCATTCCTAATAATGCCATAGTACAAATTCTAACCCGACGGTTGCATAAAGATTTGTCGGTTTAATGCACCTATTGTTTATTTCTATATGCTTTGTCACCAATTGAAATATGGCGTTCGTCATCACGTGCCTCTCATTTCTCCGATGAAAATAGTTTAACCGCACTTATATGGCGCACTGCAGTTTTATTACACTTATGCTATTCAATACATTATCACAATACTAATATCACAATGGTGGCTGGTAATTAGGCTGGCGTAACTAAATGCGGCAAGCTCTCTCATACTGGTTTCCGTTTAACTCATACGCAGTGAATTATAAGAGGCATACAAACAGCGGTTCTCGTCGTGAGAATTTTTGTGGTGTGCCGAGAATCATATGAAATTGATGAACACAACGCAATTATATTGGGAAGCACGCTTAACAGGATATAAGGAACCTTGATGAAACTTTGCTTTTATATATGATAGCCACACATTTCCTCGAGTAATCTTGAAACGAAACAAATAATTGGTCTGGCTTGTGCACGGCATCTTGATAATATTTAAGTGTAACTGTCGCCGAACAATATTTTGTTAGTATGAACGAGATTACACAATAAGTTGGGTAGCTGTAAAAACTCGATATAGTCGTAATACGATAGGATGTATGCTTATAAGCATGATTATGCGCATGTTATGCGTCCGGAGCTAGCAAATGACTATTTCTAGTCAAGCTGACGGGTTATGACCCAGTGACGTCAATTTGAGACCATTAAGTGGCCCGTTCTGGGTTGAATAATTGCAGCGCACCAGTTTAACGCTCGTAATCAACTCAGTGCAATCTGAGGCAATATCGGGGGTTTCTTTTATACGTGCATACTTTGATAATCTTGCGGTGAAGTGCAATAGCGTCTGGTGGCATCATGGACCATAAGACTCAGCTATAGACGATGTTGTACGATTATATAACCGTTGTAACTGACTGTGGTTACTTCTTGCCTTTCTGCACATTTAAAGCAGTCAATATATGTTATGATATACACAAAAAGACGTATGGCATCATGGGTATTTGACTTAAATATTGTTTATTAACTACTAAAAGAGATGAACGTTGGCAACAATTAATATTAAAGTTATACCTTTGATGCGATCATGATACTGTTAACTAGACATCCAGTTTTTCCAAGCAGTTGTAATACTCGGATATATATAATACATGCACCTGCTAGTGTTCAATTTTGCATAACATTACATCAGTATAATAAACATGCAAGGTTAGACGGCAACATTGTCTCTGCTTAACGTTCATCTTGCAGCCACTTGACAAACGTATAATATATGCTGCGCGCTGTGCCCATGGTTTCTATTCAAAGTAATAGTAAACACGCACAGCGGAAGTTGCTAATAAGATTGCCAGTGGTTTCTGATACCATAAACGCTCACAAACTTGCCCCTTGTATACCATACACTAATTTCCGCACGTTGAGAGCAATCGTATATTGCATTCTACAAACTCTCAAGGAAGTTATAACCTTGGCATATGTGGCAGGCTTATGCAAATCCGATTAATTGGTTTGCAAATGCGATTGCTTCTAAAACCTTTTATGTGACAGAAGAAAAAAACGAATCAATAATGGTCTTGCTGACGTGATGACGATTGTTTTGGGCAGAAGATGCCACCTTAGTGACCTAAATCACTAATTGCTTGGATGCTGTGATCATCACAGTTAGAATCGAAAAGGAACAAAATGATGTTTAAATTAATGATGCGAGCACAAACGTAATCATTCGAAAATCAAAACTGCCAATACTGCCAATACTGCTTCAGGTGTTTTAAGTGCACCGTGCATCACATCCAGATTTCTCTCACACACGCGTAGTGGTTTCGTGAAGCACGCGATTCTCTCCATCATCTATTATTCCGAAGCCGCTTCTGACATGATGTCTTTAACTCAACCAACACGAAATATACTGGGGGAAACGTATATGATCTCATTGCAGACGCATATGGATATTTGAAATGACAACACACGCGGGTTTTGCATACAACGCAGCTTTTATTCATAGGTTCATACCGTAAGAGTATTGTGATACGGAGCTATTACAGTCATTTCATGTATCTGTATATAAACATGTAAAACGTGCGGCGATATGTGGTTAATAATTTACCATTGACAATGCAAAAAGACGCATAATAGTCTATTTCGTTTTGTTTATCCCGCTTCTACCTCCGGCCTGGCTGACGCTACGGTCAATCGCTGCATGCAACGGACAATCGATACACAGCAGTAGTGCCTTGAGTTTGGACTACTAACTGCCAGAGATTGCCGTCGCATTGCGAGATTGTTGGTGTCCTTCGCCGGTAAAGCCAGTAAAATGATAAGGGGTGCAATTGGTGTATTAACATTTGATTGCGTAATTATGTATACATATATTGCGTAATTATATATATATATATATATATATATATATATATATATATATATATATATATATTTAAAATGTATATATATATATCAATATATATATATATATATGTATGTATATAAATATATATAGATATATATACATATATATATATATATATTTTGCGAATACATATATGCATATATATATATATATATATATATATATATATATATATATATATAAATATATATATATATTCTTTATATACATCAATATAAATATATATACATATATATATATATGAATGTATGCTTGCCAGTACTTAAAGGTGTATTCCATAAAAAAAAATGGTGCTGATATCCAGATTACAAAAGTTGGAATGGCCGTATATATTTCTTGTTGTTCTTAAATAAACTTTAAATTCCTTATTTTTCACGTCCCGTCACTAATAGACCATATTTGAAAGCTCATGAATTATTAATTCCGGAAGTGCAGAAACGTCATCTCTCTGTGCCGATCGCCGCCGGTGGGTGTTTAGTTTGCGCTATTTTCTTCGCGATAATGGACGACCAAAGCAAGAAACGAAGAAAAGGTGGAGAGAGAGAGAAGCTATTAACAGATTCAACAACCAAGAGAAGGAAGCATGAGCGAGACCAGCTGAGGTCTTACACGAGGGTCTCTTTAAGAAAGGCATTCAGGGAAGTGAGGAGTTTGACCAACGATGAAGCTGCAAAGTGTTTGCTGGACATGTAAGTAATCTCGTTGTATTATGAATCCCCTGCTAACGAATCGGTCTGTTTGAATCGACTTGTGTAAATATCACCGATTAAATAAAATTTAAGGGCCTACGGTGAGTCCATTGCACGATTTGGATTTGTTAATTGTTGTTGCAAACATACCTTGCTTTGTAAACGTCAGGTAGAGCAATTATTGCATCCTCTTGACCCTAATTCAATGGCTGGTGTTCGTCACACTTTGCCCGCAATCAAGTTGTGGCAATGGGCCACAACAGGCATAGGGATTGGGCATATGCACTCAAGAAGGATGGTCGGCCAATGTAAGTCTCTCATGACCACTCAACCACACACTGACTAAATGTCCTATCATAAAACAAAGTACTGATGTCGCACATATAATGTGTTCTAGCTAATTTGGCCATATAATGCAATTTTCTTGTGTTATAGGTACTCGCTTCAACAAGCAGTCAAAGACGTGGTCATCGGTTAAGAGGCCAAGACTTGCGCTCACATACCAGGTATGATAACAGAAATCTTAAGGCCCAGGCAATGCGACAGCAATCACAACAACACCTACAACATCTGTTGGGAAAAAGTTACAAATGACAACTTGTTCACTGAATATACTTGTATGTCTAAAACATTCAATTATGTGTTGAACCTATTATTGTATTTTGCGGTCAAAATGTGCGTCAGGAGTGACACCCAAGGTCTTATCGTATCGCTGATGTTTCATTTCGTCATGATTGCTGTCCACATCCTCCTTTGCACTAGTTATTTCAAGAGTCCACAGTCCTTAAATCATGCGATAGGTTTGCTTTCTTCATAAAGCTACCCTTTGAGACAGCTTTGCCATGCACTAGCCGAACAAGAGTAAAACCAACCATCTGTGGTATTGTACTTAGCACTGTAAGCTGGATCCCGATATCTTCTGCTAGAATCGGTTGCAGCATCAGCAGCAGAATGAGGTTTATCAACGGCATCATGATATGTTGGACAGTGAGGTTGCTCGAAAGAACAGATGACTACAACCCGGGTCCGAGGCTCATGAGGCTCATATGTCACAGAATCTAGTAAACACATCAATCCATCCATACCTGTGCAATTGAAGTATCTCAATACATCTGTTATTCAGTGATGCATAATCCGACAGAAATTGCCCAATTGAACCATACCAATAACACTGAATGCTCTTACACTTGCGCTGAAGATAGGTGACAGTGCCTAAACAATGTACTGAACAGCTTATACCTACGCTTAGAGGGCTTATGTGTGCATCCGCCCGACAAAATATATGGGGCCGTATTCATAAAGAAACTTAAGTCCGCAAACTCAGGTTTTTGAGACGGCAAGCTGAGCTGGCCGTCTTAACCGTATGCAAAAAGAATCCCTAGCGTGCTCAATTCTGAGTCAGCTAGGTAGCTGACTTAAGTTCGCTAGCTCAAACTTAAAAATGGCGGTCGAACGTTAATATTTTCAGGAAAATGCTTTCACAGATACGTAAAAGAACATGTATGTTTCTAAAATGAACCAAAACATAATCAGCCGTTCGTTATTTATGACACACCAATTTTTATCGGGATATTTAAATTATTTACGCCGCAAGCTGTTTTCGTAAAAACGAAGAGAGGAATTCTTCGCATAGGCTTCTGACAGGGTGTTGTTAGTCCACCAAAGAGCGAGTTAGCTAGCAGTGGATTTGAATTAGGGATGGTTTGTGTGATTATCACAGTGGATGGGAGTTTCTATATCAATAACGCAGTTATTCACGATTTGTCATGTTATAGTGAATTTTCTTTAACTTCACAATATGAACAACGGCGCCAATATTCACATTTAGAATAATTGATATTAGAAAAGCAGGCACCAAGCCTACAAGTCTATGAATCCACTTCCTAATAACATATGTTGAAAGTGCGCCCATAGCAGACCAACGACAAGGGTTATTTTGCGATAAAAAAAACTTCCGTTTTATGCGTCAAAAACAAAGACACGTCATAGACTAACGACGCGCGAATTTAAAAGGACTGTCAAACAACAAAACTCAACAAGCATTGTTTATATTTATCGAGGAATAATAATGTTATAAGTGCAAGCATGGCCAATGGAATTATTTCTCTATCGTGTGGATTAGCCGTGATTATATTGCCGATTATAGGACCATAAAAACAATGGTTCATCGTGCTGTTGGCGTTGTGCCTGTGAGGCTGTGGTCACGTTCATGGATAACAATGCAGTAGATCGGAGGGCTGAGAATATTCATATTCATAAGCAACCGGTTTTAACTTTAAGGCTATTCCTTTTTTACTTTGTTTTGATAAACGATAACGACGGTAGGTCCAGACTATATATTATATAAAAGAGTCAGACTAGACTACTTCATTTCCGTCGTCTAAATCGATCATTCTTCGTCATTTTATTCCATTTTCGGTCTAATGAACACAATAACATATTGTTCCCTTTTCCTGTAAGACACAAACTATGATCTCGATGGTACATGTTTGAAATTATAGACACAAACTTTTTGGGCTGTTTGCCAGCCCTGAGTTGGCGGACTTAGCTGAGTTCGCTAACACTTTATTTTGTGGATACGCCTGAGTTCGCGGACTCAGCTAAGATCACCAACTCAAGTTAAGACAAATCAAGTTAAGATTCTGTATAGATACGGCCCATGATCAAGCTGCTTGTCATCGATTCTATCTGAAACCAATTGGAATTTTCTGATCGATTCGTGGGCACGATTGCCTGGACCAATCAGTGGACTCCATTGCTGAAACTCATGGCTCAAGACACCGATTCCTCAGATGTAACAAAAGCGACTACAGATATAACAACTTATTATCATATCTCAATAGCCACGATAAGGGATGGTAAGAAATCCGAGGAAACTGGTGTCCCCCTTAAGTTTCTATTGCCAACAGTGTTTATCAGCTAGTGTTTGTAAATTGCGATATAAAAATGGCGAACCCCGCCAATGTCCTGGTTCGATAGGGCCATTTTAATGGTTCGTCCAACAATGCTACTGGAGGTGCATTCTATTTCACAGTGTGGTTTTTGTGGAAGACAACAATGGCGGCTTTTAAGGAGGATACTATTGTGGTTCGGCAATGACTGGCGATAAATTGATTGTCTGGATATATTATTCATGCACGGTCGTAATTTATGCTCACTGGAATAACAGATTATTCGCCTATGGATACGCGTCTTAGAATGCGCCCGAGCGATTAGATTTTGGACGGCCATTCATAGTCTCCAATCAATCAACTTAGTCTGGAATCGTCGCAAGCCACCACGCTGCAGCATCTAGTCACCAATGGTTTGATATCAGCAGCGATAACTCCTGTGGCATATCATCATACTTATTAAAGTGTCAACCTTCTAAATATTATAACGCGGACAGTGCATCGCTACCCGCTTAACTTCAAATATCACATACAATCGGGAAGTATGGTGCTATGACTGTAACAATTAATAATTTGTAAAACTTTTCATACTGTCTAAATCTGGAAATGGGCAAGTGCGCCCGGGGCTTATCATTAATATATTTGAATATGCAACTTAAGTAATGCCCTAGGTACATATGCATCAATTAACGTATTTCTTTCGATATGTTTATTCATACTTTTCCAGCATATGTGGCGCTATTTAACATTTTTTAATGGCTACGTATTAGGTTGTACATCCATGTGCGGGTAAATAACTGTCTGACTAAGATTGCACATGCATGGCAGACGTAAGAGACCAGGAACGGGGGACATTTATTGATTGATAAACGATGCAATATAATGATTGCTAGACTATCCACAACCTAACACATAATATCTAAGATTACCGGCTAACATATATGTATGTATATATATATATATATATATATATATATATATATATATATATATATATATATATAGATAGAGATATATATATATATATATATATATAATATCTATATAGATATATATATATATATATATATATATATATATATATGTGTGTCTCTATATATATATATGTGTGTGTGTATATATAGACAATATATATATATGTATATATATATATAAATATTCATGTTTATATATAAATATATATATATGAACATATATTTATATATAAATTTATATCTATATTCACATCACATATATACATATAAATATAAATATAAATATCTATATATATATATATATATATATATATATATATATATATATATATATATATATATATATATATATATATATATATAAATACTCAAGAAGTGAGTGACATACGAGATCACCTCATACAACACCTGAGATTCCAAACGCCTATGCTATTTTTACTGCAAATGATACGATTGACATGATTCGAATAGCGTAATCAAGCGTAACATTTGTACTCCAGCATGCAATCTGCCACCTTATCCAAAATGCTGCAGGAGAAATACAATGTATCAGTTAAATCGATTTTGGCGAATCAACTCACGATCCGCGCAATGTAAGCTTCATTAATTTTTGCAAGGCTTACTCCCACTATGCTGTTGGGTGTGGGTCTGATGAAGGTGGTTGTATTTGACTAATCCAATCATTGTGAAGTTGATGTTTGGGGACAAAATAGTGCTTCTGACGAGTGCAATGACCAATATTTGATCAGCGATGATAGATGAACGGGAGATGGTTTCAATCTCACGAGTGCTCGTCGTATGGAAGGAGGTATTACCGCCATGCCCGGTCCTGCAGACAACCACAATAACCAATGCACCTTGGTTACAATGAAATTGATAATTCTTGCTTTCCAATTTTGGAAATTATATTATAGACAGTGACACATCTGAGGTTTGATGTTGTGATGTCTCTGGGAAGGAGAAGAGTCCTTCACGCTAACTGAATAATAAGTCACTTGTAGCAGGTTAATAATATGGGCTGTACAAAGTCGCTGGGAACATGTGGACAATAAAACTCATAGAAAACAATCTATCCCGAACTCACATCCATGCTTCTGTACATTGATATGTAATTGAACGTCCAGTTATTTGTCGAACAATCACATATGCGGTGTATCCATTAATTAAATAAGTTAACTGCTGACACGTCGAGAGATAATCAATACCGTAAATATGTGAGCAAACGAGAGCTATGGTATTATAGTAATAACCACAGTAAACAGTTACTAATATGATACTGACGAGGAAGTGACGAATTCGGTGACTTGTGTATAAGCGAATCGACCACTATTATAAATCCTGTTGAATAAGCGGCTCTGGATTTATATGCGAAAGCATATAATGATTGCAAAGCTCAATAATGGTGTGAAGTGCTTCAGTTGAAATAACAGATAGGGGCTGGGATTGATTGCATCAATACAAACACTGAGAAAGACACTGTTGCTTCATTTCAAATTCCTTTCACGTATAAGCTAACTGAAAACCAAATAGCGTCATAATATACCTGACTTCATTCTACGTGTCTTTATATGACTATTCACGCCACCACAATCATCCCCAAAAACGCTGATATATTAATTCCCTGAACATTATTGGTATCAGAAGTTCATTCAGAGGAAGTTACCATGATAGATGTGATTGTGAGGATGGTGCTCAACAAACTCCCCATACTCGTTTGTAGTAATTGTAGATATTACAACCATACCACATCCCTTATCTTACCATGATGATTTATCACGTTAACAATTAAAATGTTACTAGATAGCAATGCAGAGACGTCAATCTCAATCGCGAGATTCTGCTCGGGGTGGTACCTCCGCTCACGTTTCTGCCTCAATCGGTAGGGCTGCATGTGCCAAGCAGAGCTTGTTCAGATTCCGTTAGAATGCGTCTTTGCTAGATGCTTTGCGTATGTTTACTCATACGCTTCTTTATTCTTCATATAACGAATCTGGTAGATTGGTGGTTATTCACGAAACCTTCAGTGATTGCAAACGACTTCAATTAATGGGATATCATGGCGAATGGCTGTGTATATTACCCAATTATTTATAACGACAAAGGTTTTAAGAGCTCTTATATTGATATAATGATATCGTACGGTAAGAGTGCGATTAAATATGATGACAAAACAACGCCCACATAATAGTAATACAAAATCTCCTTAAGCGCTAACTCTCAGCATGTTGCCTGAATTTGTGGCTGCTCTATACATCCTAAACCCCACACACAGCACAATCGATATCGGTCATTAATTATCAATAGAATCTAAATCAAATAGGCTGGGCCTATTTTACATATGGGTCTATTGACTTTCACAATTTTCCTGGCAGCGGAGTCCAGAGGTTGATGGCAAAGCATGGCGTCCTCTATAACTTATTGACTCAACGCAATATCACAATAAAGCCGCGACAATTGCTACCCAGGACAAGTGTATTACGAAAATGGGAAATCAATCGCACACAAAATGCTATGAGCTAGCCTTTATGGTGTTGAGTCTGCTTTCAATTTAATGTGTTATACGATGATGGGCGCCTACCATTGGTAATTGTGGCAAAACACAAAGGCGCCGTGTTCTTGTCTAAAACCAGTTCATTAAAGCAGCAAGGGGCACGTACTGGACCAAACTCGCCTATGTGACTTAAATGCATAATAACGTTATACAATCAGTATATTGTCAGGCTGATAGAGTAATCTGAGTAGCCTGGCCCCTCGAACTCAATATTGGCATTTTTAATCAGCGATTGATCGAATAAAATATTTTGGCAAGATAACCCAATTGGAGACCGCATTGCGATTTTGTCCAAGAGGTGGCGGCACAGAGCAATGCGGTCCAAAGCTCGACGGAAGTTATCATGTTATGCGCTTACTTCGCGGTTTATGCGTAAATACAAAAGATTATTTTCCATGTTGTTTCACTTCGACGAATAAAGTTTCTCGCTCTACGTCACGCGGTCATGAGATATTTGATGGTGAGGGCAGTGCTGTCAGTGTTCATAGTAGTTATAAACTCATTATCACGGGTAACTGGTACAATCTCCATACTCTGAGACGTAAACACCACAAGATGACAAATTTGACTGTTCGTGCAAAACAACTGGCCCTGAATTTGGTAATAGTAGTCATGTTGGCTGTTAAGGGTGAGTTGGCTGTTCTCACTGACCAGGTATGGCACCGAGACATGAGTAACTGGTTTGTCCCTGGTGCAGTAGGGACACTTGACCTCAACAACCATGTCATCAGACACAACCCCATCTGGCGAGCATGCTATGTAGGGGTGTGTTTGGGACACTACAATCTCACATGGCTTTACTTCAGTCGCAGTCAATTCTGCATATTTCCTCAGAGCCACATCATGCCAAACTGGGAAGTCTCTTACACCTTTCTAGGTGCCAAGCTTTATTACTGGCTTGTATCCCTCACATATTGGCACTGAGCTTCTGTGATGTGGGAGATGCCTTCATGGAGGGTGAGGGTCAGAGTATGAAACGCTAACCCAGTGTTCTGGATATTTATAAACAACAGCTGCAGATGATCTGATCGAAATGGGGGTGGGGGGGGGGGGGGGGGTTGGTAACGAAATAGTTTCAAAACAATTATTAGGAAAAAAGACAGGGTTATTACATGGAAGGAATTGGGTCATCCCAACGTAAACACAAATTCTACGGATCATTGCCATTTCGCTTCTTCAGCTCTATTTCAATTGCTGCAAGGTCAGACGACCGTACTTATCCATCAGTGATGATTTGCTTCAATCTTACCAACAATATAACTCGAAAGGTTTCAATCAAAAATAACCACGTTACGCAAACTTCTATGGTAATCAGTATGTATTTGAATACCGGAATAAAGCGACGGACCGCATTGCTCCGTGGCGCCGCGTAGCGGATTAAACTCGAGGTCTCTCATTATTGTCAGTGACTATAGCTTTTAAACCTTACACAACCATCAAAACGCCTTCCACTAAAATTCGGATTATTGTTTTAGTACTGTGTTCTCTGTTATTAAAAAACATCACGACAGAATATGCAAATGAACTTAGCAGTACTAGATAATCGGTACTTTTTCGTGAGTGCATAATATTCATGATTATGTTAAGATAATTGCCAGCAGCACCCCATGATATTCCAAAACTGGCCTGTGTGACATATCCACATATCCAATATATCTATTTACACGAAATAGCAGTTTATATTTTTGATTGTCTTATAGCCATAGTAAACGGTGCATGCTGCATTTGCACAATATATGTTTGCAATGAAATACGTCTCGCATGGTTGACTTCATAAGCCAAATTATGTTCCGGGCATTTTAGATATGTTTGTCATGCAACACGAATGCCAGAATGGTCAACTCTTTGTTCATGTAGAAAAATGTCTCACACCATCGTAAAGCCTCACAGTTATGTGGTCTTTTCTAATCAGGAATTATGTGAGGGGATTTTAAACTGACGTTCGCATTATTCAATATTTCAAATGCCACTGCCAATCATTTTAGCCTACTTACAGATTCAATCATTATCGTTCATCGAGAAGTGATGAAAATCATATTTTGTATTCATACCATGAAAAGTGGTCAAGAATCAATATTGCAATATTGTTGACTTTATTCCAAACAAGTTGGAGAGCATTCCTTTGAACAAGGCATGTACGTATGCATTGTTCAATAACCATGTATTGCTGCATGGTTTTTCATTGTGGTCGCAACATCAAATAATGATTTCTTCAACATGTTAATGTACTATTTTAACATCCAACAAGTTATTACTGACAGGCCATGTTTCCTGAAGCCCTGTGTAATGCTTATTGTTTTTCATTTCGCATGTTTAGTAGATTGCTACGAGGTACAAATAAGTGGGTTTGAATCTATCTTATCTACTCAAAGCATTTGTTTTACAGGGTTCCGTCTTTTACTCCGCTCTCGTTTTCTCCGCTGGATATAGTGATACTATCACATGAACTGCCTCCTTTAGCAGCGAACGTTTCCTGCTCAATGCACAGGACTAAGACATTCAAACACCGTTTTAATCAGCAAAACAACGCATCAACAAGGTTGCAATGGCACCGTGTTATCGAACTACAATTGGCGGTCAATCATTTGTAACAGGCGAAACATTTTACATGCTATTCTAAAACACAGACGGCGATTTGCTGTGTGAACAGAAGTATATATGAGTTACTCTATTAAAGTTATGCGTAGGAGGAAATGAAATAGTAAATTGATGTTATGGTGTAAGAGGAAGCAAACCAGTTGTGGGTTAGGTGTATTACAATGTTATTACAATGCCAGAGGCTGGTTAAATATTGTTGAATAAAAAACATTACCGACATTGGTTCGGAGCATTGCATTTGAGTGCTTATATGAAATTTATCATAATAGCTTGGAATTTGTTGATGATGTTCCGACCAAAGTATCAAATTATTTATCATGCACTCTTATTGTTTAGAATGCGTCTGTTATACACATGTCAGCGATTTAATCATTCATCATGTACTTCAGACCAAGTGCAATTGATGACGCACTTGCCCCGGCAGCCAGCCATAGTCAATTATCCTCGTACTTGGCGCGTGCAGCATCAATAAGAGAAAAGGACGGTAGAATAAATTATGAAACGCAAGTAATATAATCATGGTTGATATTGTCGCTTCACCCAAGCAGTTGATACCTTGACCTGCACATATGACATCTAATCAAGCAGACATAAGCATGTTTAGCCCGATACAGTAGCAATTACAAATATGCATGACTACCATAGAAACAGTGTATATGCGATGTACACGCACTCTGTCACGTAAGCACTGCGTTGCTTATGCACAAGGTGTTATTCACCATAAAAGCAGCCCTTGATTTGAGTGCAGTATCAAAACCATAACAAACTCGCACAGGAGCTGACGCGGAGTACAAACACTGCCTGGTGTGCAAATAACGCGGGGATAATGTTCCCCATTATATAGCATTGCTAGTAACCTGATCACTCAATGTTGATAGATCGCATTCACGGATGTGTATATCCGGTAATAGCAACTTTACAAACCGGACTGTCAAACGCTAGCGGTAAACGTCATGCCAGCACCTCGTCGAGGGGTGGGTGAACATAGTGTAAAATGTGTGGTGTAGTCTACATTCGTGATACAACGCCAATACTATATTGCTATGACAACAGTTTGAAAATGAGAAAAAATAAGGTTATAGCGAATGTAAAAAAAACTGAACAGAATGACCATACGCCGTGGTGGAGATATTCTGGCCAGCAAGATGAGAAGGCAACTAACACGTACCACATCGAAAAGAAATTCGAAAGAGGCTCAGCTGTTTTCAAACTGGAAAGATACCGTTAATGTTATAATCCACGCTTATTTGCGTCAAGCGTTTCATTGAATAATTGCTGATAACATTCTACATATTGTTTTTGCGGAACCAGATTCTTGCGTATAATCTTTAATCACGACAGATGACATGCTGTACATACGCACCCTTCTACACAAGTAGTGCTGCAGTCAACGTCTCCAAGAGCTGGCTAGCATGATGAATACATTCATCCCTTACAAGATAAATCTCACAAAGTATATATAAGCCATTATTGTTTGCATAGCATAGCCGATACCACCTCAAAATATTTCTTCCAACGACGTGAAGACTCGACTCACGAAAGCACAATCTACCATGTATGACAACGCAAGTGAAGTAATTCGAAACGCATGACGTTTTCAGGCTGGTCAATGGCATTGAAAGTTTGTCAGATTGAATGGCCACCATGCAACACTTACGGCCAAAAGTATTGAACTCAAATGCTTCATATACTGACACGATCAGTCGCACTTACTATTATAAGCGTTCATCATTCTATCAATTATCCCATATATATTAGTAAATCGACCACAGTACTAGACAAATTATCGGTTGTCTGTGTTAACGCATTAATGAATAGAGACCCAATAACAGTTAAGCTGCGTTTACGCATGTAATGGTCGGTATACGAAAATTTTCAATAATCGCCCAAGAATATTTTCTTTTACCAGTGTGTGACACAGCTAAGCAGTATGTCCAGTCAATTGAGCGACCCCTCTATTGCTTCAATATCCGTAGATAGAATCAGGCCACAGTACGACACTCACAGAGTACACTCTCAGCTTGATGCACGAAGACCGGAGTATTGCATTAAAATCGCAGCGTTCAATAATGTGAAGTGATATGGAATGTTGTGTAATGCACTACACAAATGCTTAATTCTTCTAATTGTCAAGCGCACTACAATGTATAAGAGAGATTAGGGAAATTCAATTTGACACCGAACTGTTATGAGGCAATGGCACTTTGCTCTTCTGAATTACTAATCGCTATATATCGCATACATAGATTTACAGCATTGCAACCTACTAACGTGTTGTTCTCTGTTACGAACAAGAAGGAAACTTTTGAGAGCGATTTTAGCGTTTGCTCGCTACACGAGCCGTAATTTCGTGTGCTCAAGCTGCCATGGGCAATTAAATCAAGAAGTACAATATGGCCATTACGTTCTTCTGTATTTATACGGAAACAAGAACGCAAGCTGATTTGGAATGAGGTCTTGAACAGGATGCAGTAAGCGGGCAATACCAAACTGGGAGAATACATATCAACATATTGAATGGGTTTGTAGCTTAGCTGTACATGACATTGGCATAATATTAAACTGGGAGCACTTCGCTAACGTAAGACGATATATCAAATTCAAATTACATCAGTCTTGAGGTCCATTTTATATTACTGAATCCATGTATGTTAATTGGTCATAACACACAGTCACCAAATGCGTTTTAGATATATAGGATCGCCTAACGAGTTGTGATACCACATTTATTATACGCTGCAACAAATGTCTCAACGAGTCATCTCTCTTTACTAGAACATCTCAAAACAACTGGACTGCGACAATTGCTGCTCATCTGCAAATTGAATGGGAAACAATCATACAATGTATGTCATCACCTTAATTACGCTTGCTTAGGCCGACCGTAAAAATAATGACCACCAACGCCGATATGTTTGGTCCATTGTCCATGTTTATACCAGTCCCCAATTTTCATCAAATGACTTACGCGATGTGACAGGTGATTGTATGATTTACTTGACGACGCACACTAGAGGTTTGCATGTAGCTAGCTTCTGAAGAAACCACTTATCTTATGTCTGTCGTAGATATCCACTCGTAGGTAAACGACTGGGTTTTAAGTCATGGGCCCTGCAATGGTAACAAGTGAGTGACTAATGTAGACGTCCCTATTCATGCATAAAGTCAACAATGTACCTAAAGGTGACTGATTCATGTCACCAAAACGGGGTATATATGCTGGAGGGGGGGGAGAGGAATGGTTGTATGTATATTCATTGTTTAATATTTGAACTGTTTCATTATTTAAGACAAGATCTCATACAGATGCTTACTCAAAACGTTTTGTCAGCTATTCCTTTTTAGGACACATATGATTTCCCATATGACGACAACATGAACAGGAAAATCATAAATGAGTTTACTTCGTACAACATCTCTTACAAGCGTTGGAACATTTATAGCAATATCTAGCTGCAGCAAAAAGCCTCAGTATGCAAGCGTACAAAAGATGCTCATGCAACCAAGATAAGCCTGGAAACCAGAAAACAGCGTCATATTGTAGCCGGTATATTTACAATGTGCGTTTCTAGTGATATCATAGACACATAAGCATCATATATTTTGTGTCATGGATAACACTCATATGAGGGGAAATATACAACAATGTAATTCAGCGCTGTTAAATTCGTTACAAAATTGTCATTATTTTGGGATAAATACCTTTGAAAGCTTTGATACGAAAGGAGGAGGTAAGTTACGGAGCGGCAAGCTTTTAATGCTTTAATATTTGTTAAATTTTGTTTATGAATTTTCCATTAATTGCACCGAATGGTAAACAGCATCACCTGTCAATGTTTTGAAATTGTGCCATGTTTCGTGTGTATAATAAAATCAGCATGTGCATTTATGCAAAAGTTATCAAAGGCGTCTAATGACGACCCATAACTAATGCCAGTTGAATGAATAATATTCACGACCTATATCAAAAGCTAGGCTTCAATATCAACCCCACCGATGACTCATGAAGCCTTCAGGGAAATGACAAAAGATAATGGGCCAGTATAATTAAATATTAATCTTTGGCATCAATTATTAACTTGAGAATGAAAGAGTGGCGACGCGCGTTTTAAGGCAGGTAATGAAATAAAAGTATTAGCATTCAAATCCTCTGTAATTTGATATATGATGCCTAAGATATCGTTATTCAGTCTTTCAAACTGCTATAGCTTATTCAGTTTACTCAATGATGTGTGTATTCCGTAGTAACAAATGTATAGAAAAGACAGATAATTGCACCCTGCTGCCAAGCTGCTTTACCAATGCGATGCCATTAATATTTCTGCCAGGTCAGCTCTTTGACACGAATATGATATTGTAAACATATTTTGCTTGCACATTGATTGCCTTCGTGCTCTAAATACGAGGTGTAAGGCATTTGTAAAGATATCCGTGGTGTGGCGAAGGCTGTGGCAAATTAATGTTGATCATCTTTAAGCGATGATGGTTTGTCCCAGTGACTGTTAAAACTCATCTGAATGCAGAAAGAGAAATCACGGCAACGACTAAGGAACAAAACGCTTGTATGCAAGTAAATACCATCAAATTCTCAAACATGAGCTGATGAGGTGGATGGGTTGTATGAGCCCACCAAGCTTGAGCCTGTATAATTCGATTGATAGTCACATACTTTAATGTGATCCATATTGGTAAGCAAAGGGTATAAGAATGTGATGATGGCCACAGTGAAAAACCAACATATGCTGTTGAATCTCCAAGTTGAATATTTTATACTTTGCAAGGAGTGGCTGTAGTATCAATGCAGCGTATTAATGACAGAGCCTATGTGTACAACATTGATACATCAATCATTGGTCTGAGTAAGAGTATAGCATTATGTTGTAAATAATCCTACAACATATCAATGGAACGTTTGGCTTGTCCACACACGCATCATACTTAGTGATTATCATTTCTGGTGACCCGGCTTACCACAAACAGAAAGCTATTAGCGTACCTGTGCATCACAGAGGAAGCATGTGGCGCGTACAATGCTTTCGTAATAAGCAATTCAACCTGATTATATTTAGATCAATCTCATTAAGACATCTCAGTGCAATTTGCATTGTGATGCTGTGAATTTTTGTTATGCTAACATTGATGTGATACATAAAAGTGCTGCAATAAATAATGACCGGCATTGTTTTAACCTACTAACCATGCTTGTGGAGGCTGTGAGCTACGGGGAAGGGGCTAAAATTTTTGCTGGCTAGCGCTTGTCAGGTTGTTTTCATAGAAAATTTGGTGGTGATAATATCTCCGTTAATAAGCTAACCGATGATCTAATAAAAATATACTTTTCAGCCATACTGTCATCTTAATAAGCAATGGTTAGCCTGCATACCCTTGGATACACCACATCGATAGATCAAGACTAACCAGATTAATATTACAGTGCCCTCATAGGAGATTTTTCTAGGGTTAGATGTATCATTACGAAGCACGCACCACAATATCGCAATAGGGCTTTGTTATGATGACTAAAAGCGGCACATCACTGTGCCACATACTACGTCAATACGAAGGTTTATGTACGGCTAATTCCCTAATTACTGAATGTGCTTTAGACAAATTGCATTTCAGATGTGCGGGACCACAAGTGAACAAGTTCCATTGTCAGCAATGTTTTGTTTTGGAAATACAACGAATCTCAAAGCATAATTCCTGGAACTATGTAAAACAACGACTTGTCTGTATGAGGCATAGTTTATATAATACATATGTTGATCGATGTTGCGACCAAAACATGCATGGAAGGCTTTTCATAACGCAATTCTCTGTTGAATCAAGGTAACGCAATTGGCATTTGTCAATGTTGGCTTTATTTCGTTTCGCTTGAGCCAACTCCACACTAATCTTATTATCTAAATTAGCATCACTTGACCTTTTAGCAATAACCACCAACACGTTCGTTACTGTAGGTCATTTTATGCCATGCATGTAAGTAGTAAATCGAAAGAAAACTTGGAAACTTCTTGTTGATGCAAATTCCATGCCGGCGGTCAAAAGCTATTTTTGGGCCAGGATATAGGTTTTGTGTTTTTGTGTTTCCGCTGTGCCCCTCTGACACAATCATACCAGCACACAATCCGATAAAAGGTGCATAACTTGAGTTATAACGTGAATAGCGGAAGGCTTCAATGCAGCCAACGAACGCAAAGGTTACAAGAAATTAGCCGAGAAGGTGCAAAGCAAAATGTTATACATACTTTCCCACTGGTTTCTTGCTTAACAAATAGCAACATGGCTGGCCGAGGTGGGGAGGTGTCTATCAACTTTTCACCCATTTGTTACTCTGCTATTGCTCATGATTCTGATACCATTCTTGTATGGGTATGCTGCTTTTTATTTCATGGCATTGCTACTTACCTGACATTTTCTTGTCAATCGCAAAGTGCAATGAATATGACCATTTTAACCTTCGACACTTCAAAAGATTAGCATGATTCCAGGGGGTGATATTTTCAAGGCACACTAAGCATGCCACGCAATGTTCAGGATGTCATTTGTTTTCCTTTCATGCATGGAATGTAATTAACCTAACCTCACTCCATGCCATAAAATCATTATTGCACAACAATCACGATTTCTTCTGTAGAACCCGACCTCCCAATAATAGATTGCAATGACTAATGAACGCTCAATATGACAGAGTTATTGTATTTGTTCTAACTGCCTTTGGCAACTTGTCTTGTATAACCAACTTATCCCGTCCGCCGGTAGGGCAATTGACATATGTTTGACAGTTGATATGCTATGGATGAGACAGATAACACTAGCGTTTTGCAGTTAGCCCGTGTTATTGATGCACTGTTCAGTTGCGGCACAATATACCAATGTTGGTACCTTGATATTGCAATTAAATAGTAGCTGTTTACGCAGACAGAACCCACACATCGTTAAATCGAGTAGCATGGTAAATTGCAGAAATGAACGGACCGTAATTATTCCGCTGTCGGCGTTAAAACCCCTTATTAAATGTCATTAAGAACATTTGTGTTGCCTCGTATTTGCAGACCAAACAAGTCCGGCCCGTTTAGGGTTAGGTGACAGGGCCTAGATGACAGATTGGTCCAATTACGTCTACTGGGGGTTATTGCCGCGGTTTGCCATTATTATTAACGAATACATTGAATATATTGAGTGGTTATGGAACTTTTGATTTATTATAAATGATAGTTAGTAGCTGTTGCATCGCACTTTCTTACTGTCAATAGCGCCTTTTTGGCTTTGCACCGTTTGATACACCGCTCGATACGCAGTACTTTGCTGTTCGTGGGGTAGAATGTTCCACAATTAAGGTTTTTCTTAGAAGGGTCGGATAGTGTGAACAAGCGTGTGTTATGGGCTGACACCGGCCGTTTGGCTACCATATTTGTTAAGAGCACACTTACTTCACACACAATGAAACATGATAAGGAATATGATGAAACACTGCATTACAAGAAGTTCAGATGCTTTAACACACCCAGTAAATATTAAACGGTATTACCAAAGAAATTGTAGTTGCACTTACACTTATAAGTCTATTTACGATTTTTTGCATTTAGCATGCAGGTTCTAACATCGCCTCTTGTAGTAAGATAAATACAGCTGCCAGACTAACGCGACAACGCTGCAGTCGCTTGTATATGAAATGCTTAATATGATCAGTGCATCTTTTCGTTATTCATTTAAGATGGTACATAATGATCGGATTATGTTCTTACGGACGGTATTCTGTAAATGCCTCGTCGTCACACAGAAGAGCTCATAGCAAAGCCAAGAGGTTTGGCTTCAACTAGTGGCATTTATAATGTGCATATGAGAACATTCCACGCGTTGATCAAGTCCGAAGCTACTTGATGATGTCCTGCTCAAATAGTGTGGCAGGACAGCGCGAGTGAATTCTTAGCATACAGCTTCCCATGTATTTATCCTGCGCAATTGATGAGTGCTGTTGTTACAGCGTACAATACGAATAATGTTTTCTAACTTTACAAATTTCCAAAATCATTTTCAATCGTACAACTGTCAGTACCTTAACCCACCCATTGCACGATTTGAGAGCTAAGGATTGAAGAGGTGGGGGAAGGGGAGGGTGTGGTAAGACGGCGGGATTACCTAGTACGCGTTTTCCACCTTGATTTCAAAAATGATGTGCAGCTATGGTAGGACCATCGTTATTAGTTTTACAACGGTTTGCAACACAAAAGTATTATGAATATCGTTTTATTGATATTCTTGGCCAATTGTTGGCCTTTGTGCATTCGCGTTCAGACATCATCCTGGTTGATCATGATGTATGAAGTTGATATTGTTAATACGTATAACAAATCCCCGGCATTCAATTAAGTACGAATGGCGCCGATGTTGTATAATAATCTATTCAGCCTCCAACTCTCACACTTCAACGATTTTCTGTATGCGTGAACATGGGCTTTGAATGCATCTCATACGCATACATAAGTTGGCTAGAATATGGTTATAAATTAAAAATGTGTCGCTGATGCGCTTTTGCAAAAGCTGCTGGATGATTTGCCTTGTACTGTAACGCAAACAAGGGTACATTCAGCAACATATAACAATTGCTTGGGATATTCAAACGGATATGTTTGCATTGTTGAGGCATCATGTGGAAGCGCACGTGCTGATGCATTTTACAGCAGTGTAACCTAGCTCAGAATTAATTATCCGATTTTGCTATTAATAAAGCTATTTTCGTCAAAGTGACTAATAATACCGAAGCGCTGTTTAATATGTGCTACTAAACATTACCCATCCAATGACATCAATCTTGATCGGGGAACGACCTTTCATGGACCTTTCGGCCGTTTGAGGCTATTGCGCGGCCTAAATATCAACATAAATGAATGCAGATTGTAATTAGTAAATTAATCTTGGCGAGACGGCTGCTCGTCCAGAAAAAAGCAGGTTTTGGCGTAAGTCAGTTTTCAGACAATGTAGGAAGTATATTGCATATTTTAGTTGTATAATATTGTAAGATAATTAGAATTAGAATTTGTGATAGATGTACATTTAGTCATTACTAAATTATGTCATTCAGTAATCACAGAGGCTGAAACTACAGCATGGAGTCACGAATAGGCTTTGAGGCAGCTAATATAATCAAATGTCCTATATGACACAGCATGACTTTTTTGTATATGTAACGCAATCAACAAATTTCACTTTTTAGTCAAAGTAATAAAACAATATATCCATGGAAATTTCGGACTGTGTCCAATAGAGACCCCCTATATTTAAGAGCCACAAAGGATTCGCCGTTGAAACAAATATTCCTTACCGTTGACCAATATACTCTGTCCTCGGGAATGTAACCTGCTATATGCATGATACTTACGGCTATTAAGTTATGCATAGCCCCACCAGTTTGGCAGGTTTGTGGATGTACTAAGATAGTTGCAGCTAGCAATGGCTGACTATATTAAGAAGCAGATCTTGAGGATGAATATATGAAATAATAAATGACGCCTCATCAAGTGATGTAGACTGAACTCAATGGATCATTGCAGTGCATGCAGCTAACACTACACCGGTACAACGTAAACATGGTTCAATGAGGTGCATTATAATTATTTAAGAAAACAATCAGTTCACGAGACCAGTACCAGGAATTCGGAGATGACATGGAATCAAGCACATCATCTTTGAAGTAGTCCCTGACAAAAACCTCATATTTTGCAACCATAGCAGAAATAAAGTTATTGTTACGGGTTACAGAAACTTATATCCATGCTCTTAGAGGTAAAAACCACGAGATGACAAAGTCGACTGTTTGTACAAAACAACAGGCCCTGAATCTGTTAAAAGTAGTCGTGTTGACTGTTGAGGGTCAGTAGGGTGTTCACACTGACCAGGTTGGGTACATTACGGACAACAAAATCCGGTGAACCTATATCTGATTGACATGGGTCAGTGACCCAGACATAGTGACCATGTCCGTCTTGATTGTGGCTTTGCATAGCCTGCCAAACTGGGTGGACTTTAATGCAATAAACTTCTCACTGATAATTATTCATAACTGATAGTTCATCAGTAATACAAATACATTGGTATAAATTGGTAAGTCTACAAATAATCAATCAGAATATTACTTGGTTCCCTTAGGTGTGTTGATGTGGTATTCCTGGCCAACATCTTCTACTCAACTTAAGTTGTTGTTGCGATCATTAGCTTCAAGTCTGCAGAAAAGATGGCAACACCTGAATTAACCACAACTGTATTGATTGGGTTATACATATGTGGCGATTACAAGCAGTTTCCTAACAATCCCCATACCCAGACTTCTGCTTGTATTTAACTAGGTAGAATGGTGTATGTGTAGGGGGGGGGTGTCAGGGTAGGAAACATGTGTTCTGGTTATTTATAAGTCAACTGCAACAGATTATCTGATCGAAGGGGGGACGAATTGGCATAAAAATCGGCGTCATTTGGCATTTGCCAAGAGTAGCACAACTGTATATCATTATACAATCGTGACACAGCATTTTACGCGTCAATACAATTATTAGTACTAAATGACGCTTGGGTCCATCATGCTGATAGCATTAATGATATATATATATATTACTGGTAATGTGAACGAATGCCCTGTTTTTCTCTTTATGCACTACTCCGATTTGCACCCGAACTGCAAAATGATATCTTTAAACAGTCGTTCGGCGCAATCTACCCGATAAAAACGGAAATTCTGACAAATTATTGTGTTACCAGGTAGCCGCAAACAAATGTGGCAGGCAACATTAGGCACATTGCCATATATTTATTCAGACGAGAGTAACGTGCGGGGCATTGCAGGATGACGATACTAACTTTAATCAAAGTTAACAATCTATTTTCAAAACCCTATCATATCAAACACGGTGTTCTAGTACTAATGTCCGCCTCAAATAACTGTCTATCAACGGCATATGCTGGTCGTTATAACGCAGAACTGGGAATATCGATTATGAGATCACTACTGATTCGCACATTATATTGCATCGAATTCAAAATGATCAAGTTCCATAAGATACGTGTTAGTGCCTTTGCATAAGCAGTGGTGTTTAAATATCTTTTATATTAATCCCCATATTCCGCCAACAGAGGGATAAGACGATTCATAATAACACATAGTAGAGAAGATTCGTATTGAATAGTACGCAGATGTGCTCGCCTGAATAAAATCACTTTGAGAATTATCGAACTAATTTGCCGTTAGTTAGGGCTTTCAAAACTAGTTCCATTCTTAAAGCTAACTTCGACTGCTCCTTACTTGATAGCTCACAAAACCTTTAAAGCTGCATTTTAAGCGAGAGCAAAGGTTATTTCGATCAATATTGAAGAATTTGCACATGCAACATAACCTTATAATCTTATCTGTAGCATTGTAACAATATATTCAAAATAACAAAACATCTAAATATACCATATGTATATATATATATATATATATATATATATATATATATATATATAGAGAGATATATATATATATATATATATATATATAATATATATATATATATATATAGAGTATATATATATTATATATATATAAAAATATATATATATATAGATATATATATATATTCTATATATGATCTCTATCTATATATATCTCTATCTCTCTCTCTATCTAGAGAGATATCTATGTATATCTCTCTATATCTCTATATCTCTATATATCTATATCTATATCTCTCTCTATATCTATATATATATATCTCTATATATCTCTATATCTCTATATATATATATATATATATCTATATATATATATATATATAGAATAATCAACGATGGTTTGTGGAACATTCCATTTGAACAATTGTTACCTCACAATGAAATTTTCAGGCTTATAACTGACCGAAAGGATAATGACGCTAATGAGTGATGCATTTATACATCAATTACATATATAAATTTGAATTTAGCTGTATTACGCAAATAATTTCATTACAAATTATGCTTTCGAGTCTTTATCTCTTAGGACGCGATGCACCCTGCAAAAGCGATGACCCCCACTGATGTAGCTAGTTGGTCAGGTAGAATGCAAAGGGGGATAAGGCGGTACTACTGCTCTCGCTATACAAATGACGATGAACTAAAGGTAACCCATGTACAAATAGTAAGATTTCAATTTCCTTACAGCTATTTCCATATGCTTGGGATATAATGTGATAATGTTGATACTATCTAGGAAGAGATGCATTATATCATCAATTTAAGCATCAGCATTTTAACCCTGCTGTAAAAATAGTGTATTAATAAACTGCTTTTAAACGATCTGCCGTACTGCTGAGGTACATAATGCCCAGGAGATATTTTCTTTGCCAACGCATCGGGTAGAGATCTGCCAAACATTTCACCCATTCCTATACGTTCTATAGTATGGTCATCTTTTTGCTGATCCATTTATCGACCTTTATGTATCGTTATGATGTGCCAAAACTGCCTTCCGTTTCATCACGTGTTGCTTCAGTTCGGAGTTGAATGAACTGCTAAGCACATATATAATACATTTCAAATCTCTAAAAGTAAAGAAAAATTCATTGCAGTTATCTGTGATGTTTGAGGAATGAGAAGGCACTTAATCCTTCGATGTTTACAATCGCGTCACTAAACAATCAAAATTGATGCAGTAAAGATTACATGCAGAATTTCCTTCCCTATCTCTCGGTCGAGAATTACAAAATTGGTTGCGTTCGAAAAGTGCATGACAACTTGTCATGTTAACATTATCTGCCTCGTGTTAAGTATAAACAATCAATGCACCCCCTGCAGCAGCATATGTATTTTCGTTTTGGTGAGTTTCTATTACGGCTCTCGATGACAATTCGGCATTAATTCTCTAGCACACAAGCTTCTGTTGCAGTTTATATTTATTATCACCGTATGGTATAATTAAAAAATGAACATAATAATTTGTGACGGGTTTATATATTTACTTACTGTTCTTAGTAGGCGTATATTTCGCGCTCTGACTCCTCCGACAACAGCATGATACCACAGGCCGTCGCACAGATAGCTATTCTTTACATTCTTAACATTATGCCGGGGAGTTAAGCATTACATTTTGCTTCGGAGATTATCAGCAAGGGACTCAATCAATGAGGTCAAGCTACGCAATTCTGCTGTTCCATTCATGGACAAATGTTGCGGATAGTGTAGACCAAGCAACAGGTCATTCGATGATCCAACATGCATTCAAACCTAACAGCTCCAAGAATTAAATATTATGTATAAACAAAATTAACATGAATATGGTTGTGTAACTTTAAATACATCATTCCTACCTAGTATCTAGTACCTTGTTCAAAATAATTCCTATCTTGCAATATATTGCACACTAAAAGAAGCCACATGTATATTACATGTTTTGTTTTGAGATGCACATGCATTTATTGAAATCTTGTAGAGAGATCTGAAACAAACACACAAAGCTACTAAGTGGTGAGTTTCTGTGGAAGCAATTTGAATCTCACAACGCTGATCTCTTTCGTTGGTGCTGCATGCATTACTAAGAATATATGCTGTGACACAGAGATAATTCAACCTGAAAATGTTTCCGAATGATAAACCTATCAACAAATATATTAATGCTTGCTTGCTGAACAAGCGGATTAAGTTTGTGAAAACGACAACGGCAAAGACAGTAGTTATTAAGATTGACCTGCAGTACTTATTGAGTTGGTGTAAAGCATGTTTACTTTACCTATTTATGGTGTCGAAACCCTCGTTCTATATGGAAGTGAGATGTCACACCGACAATAAAATTCAGTGATATTTGCATTCCAGAGAGAAATTTTTGGTCCAACGACGTCCACAAATAAAGCTATTGTATATATTACCATCTGTTAAACCTCGGTGATTATTCCATTTTATCGCGGAATAGTAAAGCGAAGTGTTAAGCTACAATATTGTGTGCGGTTTATATAAACATTTCAAATGTCTGAATCGCCGTCAAATATCATTGTGCTGAACGTTTGCCTATTTCAGGAATGTTTAATTTGTTATGATTAAAGACCAAACAATTTTTCTACATGCTTATCTTTGGAAGTTATTAGGGTATTATTTCTGATGCTGGTATGGTAACTAGTTTAGGGGCCTTCCCTACTTAGCAGCCTGAACATACGATGCCACCCGGGCTGTGAATTTATGTGAAGCAACAAATAACCGTCACTTGCATCATAACAAAAGTGTTATTACATGGTTCAGTAGATGTTTGAACAAGTGCTCAATCTTTGGTTCAGTTTTGAAAATGTTTATTGATAAGCTGATAATGTCCATGATAATATCCATATCCTATTGTGGCCAAGTCCGATTTTTGCAACGGTGCAACTGCTAAAACATAGATGACCACAGGCTCTATGTCACATTGTTACTACAACTCGTATTAATATTATGTACGTAAGGTCGTAGTTAAGTACTTTGCTGCTTTTTATCAGGTTTACAGCAAATTGGCCATTATGTATATTTTGTCCACAACCACAGCTAGCAACCATCGAAGATGCAAGCTGATCGAGCTGTCAAAGCTGTTAAAAGACTGCTTTTGTGCAGGAAATGGTTCTAGCGTATTGACGATGCAAATTTTAAATGTATGACTATTTACACATTAAAATCAATAAGAATTGGTCCCACTTGTATCCGGCCATCGCTCATGTCCGCCGACAGCGGCGGGAATGTAGCGAACAGGGTGTGGACAGTCCGAGGCGTATTGATGTAGTAGCTGCTTAGCTATAATGTTTCGCAGCTGATTTGCTATGTGGAGATTTCAGTGAAACAAAACAATTCCCTGTGCTTTGATGTATAATCTGGAGAAGAAATATATACTTTTTTCATTTTGCAAGGACAATAGAATACACGGTTTTCTTTTGAGCGCCATTCTCGCGCACATGGTGCTTGGTCACAATCTGCATGATTAGAAACTTCACTTTTACACGGATGTAGATAACAAACTAGACGCGCTTTAGTGCCATTCTCGTATAGAATAGTGGTTGTCCCTCGTTGTAAAAGAAGACATTCGTGCATTTCAGTGTATGCCTAGGTACTTATCGGAGACTATTGGAGCACTGCAAGTCAATTGACGCTACTGGAACAGATCCATAGTTGTGACGTATAATATATTGTGATGATGTCCCTCATTGTGGGTCTATCTGGAACAGATGCCGTGAGTCCAGATAGTATGACACCCCTAGTCGTCAGACCAACCCTCCTATGATCGTTGTGATGTTTTCGAGGATGGCTTTGACTTCTTCTGGCCCTTCTGAGAGCACCCTTAAGTACAGTTACTGTATAATGCGAGTGTCTTCTATCCTTACGACATGGCTCGACCAGTCGATATGTGATGAACAATCATACTGAACCGGAGTCAGTACAACAGCATTGTACACTATCACCTTGGTCGAAAAGGTTTTTCTCTGGTTGCTTTCAGCAGTGGTCGTTCTTTAGTCTGGCTGTGTTGAATGACGACCCGATGGATTTTTAGGTGGTTGCAAAACTTATGGGTGACAAACATGATACAGATGACCAGGCGGGTCCATAATGTGTCCAGTAGCTTGCAACTCGCAGACTTTGAGTGATGTGGCCGCTTTCGTTATCAGACTGCCTGACCATGATGCCTTCTTCTGGTCGGCCTGGTGGAAGGTGGTGTTCGGGATGGGCTTGGCACTATTGGTAAAAGTAGCGAGCCTATGCTACTCTGCACACACCCCACCAAATGAGGTACTAGTGCACCTTGCCAGTCGGTTTTTGTACCTTCCAACCTTTACATTAAAGTCACCGAAATGTCTGTGCGGGAAGGTTGTTTAAGTCATAGAGCCGTTGGACCGAGACAATCCCGCATTGTCGACATTGAGACTTGATTCATTGGTACGAAATTGTACCAGACACTTCCTTTGGTTGCAGTTGGTGACTATATCGTCTTTTGTGGCTTTTGATTCATTTAGCTTTCTATGCTGCTCTCTTGATCTTTGGATACCCCAGTCAATCTTCTCTGCCCTTACTACCAGAACATTTGTCGCATGCACGGGTAGGTATAGCCGTGTAGCCAAAGGTCTGAAACTCGTCAATTTCCCTTACCTGGCAAAGCCAGCGAGCTGATGAGTTTTAAATGTATGGTATAATACAACATCCTCTATCTGCTAATGCTATTTTATGATCCTATTATAGGTCTCTAAATAGGCATTCGAACACCATCCCCATCCAATTGACCTAGCGACAATAATGCTCGGCCACTTAAGCTGTTCCTTCTTTTGCATACTCTGAGGCACCACAAATATCCAGGCACATTATATCACGTTTTGTGAAACAGCTGGTCTTGAGCGATTTCATGACGTGCCTCTATTTAACACAAATGATGCGTTTTTGTAGAGAGGCATTTTACTTCGAAAGTCATTGTCTTATTTTGAAATTCAATATCCTAATATTATGTACCGCTCTTACAAAGCAACCTCAGCAATGCGTCATAGGCAGGCAGCTGATTAATTCCGGCCAGCGTATTTGCGGCTTAATCTATGGTAGTATTGGTATATAATAATGATAACAGAATTGAGTGAAATATGCAGACTGTATTTTACACGCATTATATATGAAGGCCTTTCAGGACATTAGAGCGAAAGATTCGTTGCTTTACAGAAAACAACATAACCCAGAATGCCTTGCTAGCAAAAGTTCGTTTAGTTATTTTAAGATTCATATATACCGACTGATTCCGAACGATTGATCAAAGGATGTAATTATTTGTACATGGCAAAGTTAATAAGTTTTGCCAATTGCTGCTACAAAACACATTATATCCTGAATATCAGTATCTTATCTTGTATGCAGGATGCGCATTTCACTTCCGTGCCATAGAATATTAAGAGTACTGAGTATAAGGTATGTGGAACCAGAGCTTCTCGGCGTTATGTTATCAAAGTGACATCATTAGAAATATTGTGTATTCACTATTGTTTAGATAATAATTTGGCTTGCTGTAAAGCAAACATCAGTAGTATTCTAAACGATCGTGGATATTCGTTTTTCTATATCCAATTTATTTCGTCTTCGGGCATTACTCGGATATGTTCCTGATTTGTGGAGCTAATTGCCTTTGCGTTTTCCGACATTTATGAATATTTCCGAAAGTTATCTGATCTGCGCTAGCAATGAACGATGAGCATCCTACACGCTTGCTATAAATAGTATCACAGTGGTGTGCTTGAAAAGTAACAGGTGGGCAGAAAATCGGAACGCTGTCATTTCGTGTATGTCGTAGGAAGAAATCGTTCTACCTCTGAAGCAAGGCGGTGGAATGTTGCTTTCACATATTTCAGGAGAAACATTTTTATTTGTGCTCTGCTTTCGATTGCTAAATGGAGTTTCTGCATTCGCTTAGAGGTTATATGTACACTACATCCTCTAATGGCCTCGAATTTAACATAAGTGTGTTACTAATTGCATTTAAAACCAATACAAGTTCTTCTTGTGCTGGATGACGCATTGCGGTATCATTATGCCACTCTGGACGGTTACGAGGGGCTTGTTTCCATATTGCACCATAACAACGTAGTTTTTACATTCTTATGCAATTATTTTGATTGTAGACAATGGCTAAAATAGCGTTTACTCTTTGTTGTGAAAATAATCATGACTTTACTTGTGCGCATCTATAGCATCGCAAGGACGACAGCAATATAAGCCAAAAGAACCACAATAAAATGGGTGCATCGCTGTTGCTCTTCATAGCACAAATGCTAGTGTGAATCGATGTGTTATTTGATTAAAGGTGCTTTTATCAGCAACCTAGATGACACATGCATACACAAAGCATGGTCGCAAGTTATGAAACCCTCATGTATTATCTCGTATACTTGTTTATACGCTTGATACAGTATATCTGTGCGATTTTGTGTAACAAATTGAACCATTGTGTCGAACGTTATAGCTTAATCATCCCTGTGTGGTCAACGTAATCTTTACACTCATTATATATCTATTACCATAATCACGCGACATTCTAAAATCAAGCTGTGCAGAATCAAACAAAAAAAAATTCAATTCGCTAACTGGCTCGATTCCTACCATTGTTTGTTACATTATGTTTGCTTTGCCAGTAATATCTGCGTTAACTGCGTGATAATTCACCAAATCTGTTTTTTGCGGATTGATGACAAACACGCCGGCAAATGAACAAATGTAGTTTCGTAGAGTTTTCCTCCAGTTGGAAAAGAGGAACAACGATTTTGGGAAACCGGTATGAAATGATTGTATGCCTCCATCATCTAGCACCCAGTACGGTGTATGGGAAGGATATTGATTACAAATTGCTGCCCTAGCGCTACCGTTGGTCTAAGTATATAGACGAGCACATTGCTTAAGGATGCAATCAGCTTAGCCATTTGACATACATAATAATGATTGGCCTCAATCGACAAGTAAATAGCTCGCTGAGATAGATGCGGAGCTTTATAAATCAGAATAAAAAAAAAGTTTTTTATGAGGTCACTATTATTTCGCTGAGTTTGTTGTATGTTCCTTGTGGGGTATATATGAACTGGTAGAATGCTCTTGTTAATGACCTTGCAGTATGCTTATGTATTTAGGCTATATGATGACGGATTAATGGAAAGCAGAATGAGAGCGTAAATGTTTAATTGAGAGGCTAGAATCCAATGGTTTAAATCTTTGAGGAGTAATATTGCTGATACTGTCAAAATATACTGTAATCTTCTTGTGAGTGCCACTTGATTTGTTGGATATTTGACAGCATTGCCAATCGTATCAACAACTGAAGCAATCGGGGGTTTTTTTTTAAACAATTTTATTTGGTTGCTTGTCACTCTCTCTCTCTCCTACCTCTATCTCTCTCATTCTCTCCATCTATTATTTGGTCTCTATCTGCTTTCATGAATACAGTGAAATTGATATGATTCATGGACTCTAAGTACTCACGATGTCACCATAGTTGTTATTCGGGGACGCGTTTGCATTCATATAACGCTGGTGAAGCACAGGACGACACGTACAGATAATAATTAAGTCATTCAACAGGAATGCCCAACTTCATGGGCGTGGTTACGCATGACTCAGTCGATTTGACGATGAAGTACACGTGGCTTGGTTTGGAATCACCTACATACGTCTGTCAGGCATTTCGTCAACAAATAGATTTTGATTCGCTGCTCACACAGATATAATCTAACAAATTTATGTTGACAAAATACGTGACTAGCTATTAATGCTAGGCAACCACCAATGAAAAACAAATTCATTTTTTCAAAGGATATTGCATAGCGTCGTTCGATCCCCGGCACCGCTCAAAATGAATGCTTACCTATTGCAGACGCTGCTGTCTATTCATCACCTGTTTATAACCAGACAAGTATGGCAAATCTGATTGATAGAAGATAACAAAGAAGGTATGAACAGCGAGTGGATCGACATCACTACAATTACAAAGCAACCTCAGTGATGCTACACTAGTAGGCATAGTAACAAATTCTTGTGCCAATCAGAGCAGGTTAATAAACGTATTAGAGCGCATGTAAAAACAAAATGCTTTCAATGTATAACTGATTACGTAACATGTAGCTGTTCGACATCCCCCATGCAAAGGATTGAAACATATTAGAGCTTCTACCAGAAGACGCCTATTGATTAGTATTATTATAAATGTTTGATAACGCAAGAACTTTTCACGCTAAGTGCAATTTGGAACATCTTTGATAGTTTTTGCCCTTAACTGGAAAGCTGCATTTGTGTGTTGCATAGTAGTGCCGTAGTATAGCCTGATAATTCACTATCACTGTCAGGTAGTTAACATATTTATAATTGGGTCATTATTTAACAACGCAGGCGTTATTATCCTGAGTACCTTTAATAGTAAGGTAGTTAAATTGATTAATGTAATAATGGATGAAAAATTTGCGTGATATTTGAATAAGTAAAGTGGGCGGAATTACGCGATAATTGTGACAAAATGATGCCTTTCCTAGCTTTTATTTTGTTCCATGAGGAACAGCAAGCCTATCGTTCAATGGCCTAATGTCGCGTCCAGTCCGATATTTTGGGCGACGAAAACCTTGCAAGTTTCATTTAGTCGATTATTGAACATGCAGATAAATCCATAATAAGGTATGTTGAGTCAGCTAAGACATGCAATAGTAGATTGGCGAGCAACATATGTGATTACACTTTTGCCACGGCAGAAGCCCGGCATATGATACTAAGTGTAATTTGAGCATTGTAGATCGTAGTTGGAAGTCTGTTTGCGAAGACACTGACGAAAATACATTAGTATGCTTGCATTCGTAACAACGATCATATAAAAGGCAATGTATTGTGTGATGAATGATACTTCGCAAACGACGGCGACTCTCCGGGTGTCGACATGAAAAAGGGTGGTACATTGGTACCGTTGTTATGAGCTTCAACTTGATTCAAAAAATTTCTACAGGATATTTGCAATGTACCACACACGTTTTGTTCTTCTCAAAATTCGATTGCTAAAGCCTGTCTGCGCATGGTGTGAAAAACAATTCCTTAAGGAACGAAGTTGTCAGAAAAGCGGTGTTAATTATGCCCCAGCCTTCGACACACACCCGCTCGTCTTAGGTCATTGCAACCACAGGGCCACTAAAAATCGGATTAGGGGAACTTGAAATAATGCCCTGCCTGAGTATCCAGTGTTGATAACAAAATTGACGATCAATGTGTTATACTACTGTTGTCGTGTAAATTATGGTGCAATATTTCCGTATCAGACACGCAATGCAAAGTGTGTGGTGCTCATAATTGCAGTATGTACAAGGTAATTTTTCCAAATGAAGCAAACAGCAATGTTTCAAGCTTTTGATATGATACCTATCATGTATCTACCCCTTAAAATGTGCATAAACTCGTGATGTCCGCATATTTATTGGTTATCGTTAATATCGTTCGGTGACTCTAGGATACACACTAACATTTAGGTGCGCTATGACCTGATTATTGATCAAGTGAAAGCGCAGCCATGATGTCGACGCAATGTTTAGATGCATCTGTAGAACGGTCCCTAAATTACTTATGCTAGTGTGGCAGGCAGCGTCCATGGAGCGTCAGGGGAAGCTATGCAGTTGTTACAATTGACGCTTGCTTATCGTATTATTCTTATGGCTTTCCGTGGTTCTCGCCACTAGCAGCAAGCCAAGCATCAGTGACGTAGCACAATCAATCCTCTTAGTCTTCACAACTGCATATAACGAATGTTTTGTTAAATAAAGACATTGAATTATAAAACATTAGCAAAAATTCAAAGACACAAGTCGTTGGGGCCAGTTTTCTTTCTTGTTCTCACAGTGAACGCTTTGATAAATGACACAATTCATGTTAGTGCGCCATTACAGCCAATAACATAATACTGTAACACTCACGATTTTTAATTGTACATTCATACAAATATATATTAGGGCAAAATGTTACATCAATTCAACTGACACTGCGTGTGTGTTTTCTCATTTGCCACCTATTAGCCTGATACAATCATTAAGCAGCTATTACGGAATGTCCGGAAGCAGAGCTGCTTGTTTGGCTCCTATACTTTGCAAGGAATTTCAGTAACTGATTCGCAGAAAAACGAGATTGTGCCTTTTTAACATATCCCATATTGATCAACGTATAGCCGATGGTGATTCGGATTGGACATAATACTGGTCAAACCCATGTGAAATTCACATGCAATTGGCAGAGTAAATATAACTCGGCAATAGCAACACAGGATATTGCCAGCAACGCAGGATATTGCAATGTTGTCAGGGGCAACGCACAGCATACCAGGGACTGACAATGAATCAATGTAATGGCGAATATTGCTTGTGCAAATGTTTATTCGTTCAAATGAGAGTGTATTGAGGCCGCGTCTCAGAAGGCTTCCGGAAACAGCAACCCCAAGAGGTATGCAATCAATACCGGCCATATATTCTTTGGCGTAACCATATGAATAATGTCTCTCTCAGGAAAACAAATCTTACACTAAATACTGCCACCTTTCCACATTCCGTATCAAATGTTAACCATGTTGCTCAGCCATATATTAATTTATACATGAAGTCCTGCAGTTGACGATTCCGGCTATTTAGATAGTACATCATACTAATTGATTCGTAATTGCAGGGAATATTTCACGGAACCATCTCAAAAATTATAATCAGTTTATTGTGTCCTGTACCGCAGCACTAAATCTTAGATTGTCATTGTCATCCTGTATTTTGTCAGGAACATTCATCTCGCGATTTGTGAAAATGACGACGTGCTTTTGAATGAAATTTTTATATTTGCGCAAACTGTATCAAATGACAGTGTGTATATTCTCTACGTCCGCGTGCATTGTCGTAATATATTGACAAATGTAGCGGTTTAAAATATTTGGCTACATGTTTACAAGTGTTTTATAGTTGGTTACTCCTTACTGAACTGTTTTTCGTACCTAGCGTCTGCTGTTTGCATTAACTGACTGCACAAATGCTCATATAAAGCAATATGTTGCATTGTAACTTACCATAAGACGAGTTGACCGAATATGAACTGGTATTTGATAAAAGTTGAACTAGAAAGCATTGTGAAGGGCAAGTCATATTCTTTCATTCGTAATATTACAGATGTACGCCTGTTTAATGCGCACGGTTGTATTTAGGAGCTTCCGGTGCTGTCATAATGTTTTACACATGGAAGCTAAATACGCTATAAGTCGTGTGTGCATCATCTTTTACCCAATACATACATGTAACACATTTACACTGTGGCAAACATGTTTGTCTTTGTTATCGTCATATTTGTAAATGATTCGACAATTATAATCCACAGTGGTGCGTTCCTCAAAATATCAAATGGTGGAAATGGATTTTCATCAACTGGTTACACCATATCAGTCTAAGACTTGTAAGCATACCAGTATCAAATACGTAAGCATATCGGTCTCAGAATCGCTGAGATAACCTTTGTACGTGTTATAGAAGCAGATAAGATGTGCCGTGTGCGGGAATTCACATTCTAAACGAATGAGTATACTTAAACTCGGAGCAAAGGTGTGACTAATCATGCAGTCAATAAACACGCCGGCCTGCTCCTGTTACCTGCCGTGCATCGCGTTAAGTTATTGTGTTTGTATTTTGAATGTAGAGCTGAAGATGGAGCCGAGAATAAATCTGGTGGACACGCAGACAGCTTGATGTGGGCGATTACAATATAATGATAAGCAAGCGCTGCTGACTAGGTGATATGGATACAGTGATTAAGCAATTCAACGTGCCGGTTTTGTAAATGCTATTTAGTGGGCCAAGTAAAATACTGAACCTGCTTTGGCGGAGTCGTGCAGCACTCAACCAATAACCACGTTTCAAACACCGTAAAAATGTTGACTTCAAGCATTTGTAATTTTACAATTGCTTTTCTTGTATCCATTACAGATGGATTGTTTTCACCATGTATTTTTTGGACGCCTAGTCCCTTTTGCTTTGTTGCACAAAGTTGATGCCTTGAACATGAGTGGTCATTTGAGAGAGTTCTGTGTGAAAACTTGCATAAATACATTTGTGGCATAGCAGGCGTGACGAGTAATAAGACATTTTGCAAAGACGCAAATTGGCAACGCACCGACCGGAACAATCGCAACGCCATCCGGATTAAACTGTAGTCGGATGTGACCAGCCGTCCGCTATAAACCCCTTAATGGAAAACGTGTATTGTAGATAGTAACTGGGTAACATCACAAGGTTTTATTGTTGTCTATAGTTCTATCCAGTGCCAGTTGACTATCTTGTTTGAGAATAAATACCATCTAAACAAGATGATTAATGACGTTTGCTAGTTAGCGGGAACAAAAATCAAGTGATGGCGTCCGTTTATTATGTACTGTAACCAAACACAATTGATGGTGTAAAAGCCAAATACTTGCATCATTGTGTGCTATGTCCGTCGCGTTGTTGCGCCTGGGCCAACATTTCTCTCGTATTTTTTTTACTTGTCATAATTGATGATTGAGGCTGGTTGAGTATATAAAACTAGCCGTTGAATCAAATATTTATATGAAGTTGTAGTCTTATCACGTCATAGACAACCACTTACGTCAAGTTAATGGTTTGCTGAAGCCAACAATGACAATTGTATAAAATGCCCAGCCCAGTTGCCCTCTTACATTCCAAATAGCATTTATGTGGCAATCGGCATTGCGTTTGCCGTATACTGAAAGGATTGCAAGTGATCTTTGTACTTAAAACAGTGCCTAATCATATTAAGTGCTACATAAATCAAGGTGATACCCAGTAATCGATATCAGCTTGCCATCACAAGATACAGTGCATGGCGCATTGCAATAATATAGGATATATAGACATTTCTGGTATTGCTGTGCTTTTATTCGTTGTACATACGTTCATAAGGAGTTTTGACACTGCCAAATCGGTGTTAAAAATGATGAGTCAGAGGTTTTGCTACTCTGTAGCGAACACATCGAGGTTAAGAATTCCGTCAGACTTGTGTCCAAACAATGGATCTTAATTGGCTGCTCAAATAGATAATCTACGGAATGTAAATGGACAAGAGGAACGACTTGTTGTTGATGCTGGGCAACAAACATAATATTACGAGACAATCTTTTTAAAAGGATATCTCATAGTTTCGTTTGAGTGCACGCAGATAAAAGCATCTACCCGTGATTATTCACCACCATTGTAAGTAAGCGAATATATGAGTGACCCGGTTATTATTTAACACTGAAGGTATCGTCGTTATAATTACCTTGCATGATTACCTCTAACACCTTTTTTGTTCATCGAACAATGCATTAATTGATATTTGGATTCTTTAAGAGGCCGTAAAACGCCGATAATTAGCAACTACATGGTGCCCAGCCCAACGGCTAATTACTGGTTATCAGCTACTTGACAAACAGACTAGTGGACATTAATGTACATTGTATATAAAATGAACATGGAATGCCACAGTGAAATTAACGCATATTTTGTTTGTTGTATCAAATTTATAGCAGCCCCTATGATAATAATTGGTAGGTTTGGCATTGACCAACCGTTCGTAACCAGCACATTGGCTGCCGTAGTAGTGCCAGTGTGCCAGTGGACTATCCTGCTTTGGAATGAAAACCATCCGAATGAAATGAATAACGACGTGAAACAATTGTCAGATATAAAATATTTATGTGCTCTTAACTGTCTCGCATAGTAATGAATTTCATAGACATAGGAGTGAATGATTGCTGATGTAAAATTGGTTGGCGGACAACAAAACCATCAAACTCAAGTCAATAGATGCTGTCCATTTTCTATAATACTGTAAACCAGCGACATAGATTGATTGTGTGTACTAATCAAATATTGGCCATAATATTTGCTATATAGGTTTATTTGTAGCGCCTGGTACACTATTGCCCTCGCTGTACAGGGTTGGAGTGTCCATTTGGTCTGCCTGCAGTGATTGATGAGCCGGCTATCGGGTTTGTGATTGATAGGTAATGCGTTCCTCGATAATCTTACTTCTTGAAATATAATGGTGTCTGACGTCTTATGGATCCGTTTATATATGAAGCTCATTGACGACATTTGAATTATTATGCGCATAAAAATTGTTCAGCAAGTATAATGTGATAAAATATAATCGACAGCTGGCTACAGTGCAGACGGTGTTTCAGATTGCTTCTGGCGTTGCAGAGACGTACTGTGGTTGTGAGTTACCAATACGGCGAATACTATCGCCGAGCATTATGTGCTAATGCCTTTTACAAGCAGGTGTTTTGGAACGTTTTTACAATGTACAGGTAACAATTGTCAAAACACGTCTGCACGATTTGACCATTAAACCACGCAACCGTAAGTTTTCATTTGTCGCTAATAGGAATGTGAATAGAAGGAAATGCTTGATAATCCCATTAACAATGGTCCCATTTCAAAAAAATTTTATAGTAATTATCCGTGATAGTATACAGTCACAAGTTATATATTGTCAAACAGAAAGCAGTGTTTTCAAAGCACCCGAAAGCTAAAAACGGGCAACAATGTTAGTTTTATTGTCATATGAAAGCGGGCGCAAATTAATTTTGACGTCACAAATAGAATGCTAAGACAAAAGGAAAGAAGAATGTGTAATTTCTGTTGGCAATCCCATCACAATTTCAAATTGCACTGTCACACTATTTACATAATGGGCAAGTAGATAATTTGGAACCCAGCTTATTTGCTGTGTAGCTATCACTCAATACATTGAGTTGTAAAGTATTCCTGGTTTAATTTTCACCACAAAAATGGACTCTTTGTACCACAACATCAATTGAAAATTGTACCAAAATTTATGCCTTATGGATTTAAAACGGCCGCGTATATGATACTGTTCAGCCTATCCTGCACCAAACTATTATTCAGTTCATCAGTTATTTATTCCAAAGCTTCAAAAATGATACACCTTATCACTGATTGTCTGATTGATGTATATGGTTGTAAAGTGTTGGCAGTGTTGCAGTAAATTAGAATGAAAGCAACATACATCACATCACACATTGAGCAAATATCACAATTTGTATCATAGCTATATGTTGCATACGTTAGTCAAGCAATTGGCTTTAGTTGATATTAAGCATAAAGAACCATATTATTATTTTTCAACATTGAAAGTGAATCGCATAAATGTTGCATATCATGACGAGCAGGCAACTTACCTGGATACGGATGAGGGAGACGTCCCTCGATCCATATATCCCTAATAAATGTTCGTGTCGTGACATCCTATGGCTGCCTGGACATTCTAGCCAATCGAGAAGCCAATAAGCAAATGTATCATCATTGGACATCAGCTGATTGTTTTGTAAATTGCCGCGTCCGAGTAGTTTCGTAGTTTTCGGATCCAGTGACAGGTCGAGGTTTCCCATGATTTGAACCACAATTTGAAATCGTTGTTCATACATGCTGTAATCAAAGTTGCACAAGTAGCCTATCAATTTATGGAGAAGATCTACACAGAAATGCTTGCAAAAAAGCCTCGTTCAGCAGCTGCAGATTCACCCTAGTATCAATTACATACACACGCTTACATTAATTAGATAAACGCGGTTGCTGTGGCTATCAAGCCAGCGTGCCTCTATAACACAAACGTGTGGGTAGATCGCATCAAAAAAAAAAGTGGAGTAAGACGCACGACAAGTTTATATATATATATATATATATATATATATATATATATATATATATATATATATATATATATATATATATATATATATATATATATATATATATATATCTTGGATTTTCATTATTATTTTAAACTTATTTATACATATATATATATATATATATATATATATATATACTATATATATATATCAATATATCGATATATTTATATATGTATATACATGTATGAATATATATACATATATATATATATATATATATTATATATATATATATATATATATATATATATATATATATATATATATATATATATATATATATATATATATATACATATATGGGATTGTATATATATATAAATATTTACATATATTAATATATACATATCTATATATATACGTGAAGATATATATATATATATATATATGTATATAATATATAATATTTATATATTTATATGTTTTTTATATATACATATGTGGATATATATATATATATATATATATATATATAGAATATAAATAAATATATATACGTGAAGACATATATATATATATATATATATATATAAGTAAATATCGATATAGATATACCAATATATATATATATATATATATTAACATACATATATATATATATATATATATATGTATATATATATATGTATATATATGTGTTTATATATGTTTATATTTATATATGTATAGTTTATATATGTATAGTTACATATATTATATATATACATATATATGTATATGTATCTATATGTTAATGTATGTTTTTACAATTAAACATACATATATGTAAATATAAATATATATATATTATTATCCATATATATATTTATATGCATCTACATGCAAATAATATATTTTTATATAGTCTCATATATATGTAAATATATGTATGTATTTATATATGTGTAATTGTGACTATGGGTTATATTGAAATATATGATATGTCGCCTGTCAGCTTGCAACACTGCCCTATGCTTCATCATTTTTACCATCTACCCAGCGATTAATTGCTTCCTTGTCATTGCACCTGTAATGCATTTATTCACGTCCATATTTGGCTCATTCTGATGTCATATTCAAGACGTCCTGCATTTATTTTACAACTTTGATGATTACTGTATCGTTGTTTTGTCTGTATTTACTAACCTGGAATGATCCATATAAGTCGTCAGACCAGGCGCACCATTAAAGTTATCCATCCTAAGGTATTTCAATGGTTTCATCAATGAATATAATCCTTAATCCTTAATCCTTACATTAGTTTCCGTGATTTCACAAACTACTCGGATAATGCCTTTGTATAGAAAGGCAATGGAAGTAGGTTGGTATGTAATCACCCAATTTATTTTTTCATAATTGCATGATTCAGTTCGAATATTATTTTTTTTCGCGGTGGGCGGGTGCATGTTTACTTGTCTCACTTATAGGGTCGCTCTATGTTTGCACTTCAATTACTTCATTTACATTGGCACATTCATTAACCTCTTTACAAGTTTTGAAAAGCGGTCCGCTGCTATTTGGTAAGGTGGGGTATTCATAGGTATCTATGTTCAATGGAGCTTAACTGACGGTTTTTGTAGACCGGAATGTCGGACACGTAATTTGTTTCCCCAACAACGATATTGTGCATCAGATAATGCCCTTATTATGTTGAACATATTCCGAAAGGATTTGATGTATTGATGTTATAAAGCGGAAGTGACCGCTAGCTGCGAGGAAATGGTCCGCGTTCGTAAGCGGAGAACTTATGGTTATTTATGCAGGCCGAAGTTATCACGTGATAGCGGCGCAGCTCTTGGGCCTAGACACTCAATGGTGTATATGGCTAATCTTTCGGCTACCAATCCAGTCGCCAGGTGGGAAGATTATATATGTAAGCCCCCATATATTATCCCACAACCCCGGTTAGGGGCCCCGAGCTGTTTTCAGAGGCCAATGATTTACCTATTTCAGAAATAAACACTCATGAACAAGCGATATCGAAATGAAGTATAGCGGCGTTTGATACAATAAATTGGCTCAAATATGTGTGGCATGGTATTTCATAGTCACACTTAGGAGAAAATGTTATCGAGCTATGACATCAAAACTCGCGTTTCACTGATGCAAATATCGTCATTTGTCAATAACCTTTTCATGTTTTTAAGGATTCACCGCTGGGACTCTTGCAAGATAGCTCTATTAAAATCAGGCATGACGAACTAAGGCTATTGTTTGAACTGAATCGTTAATATGCCACGCTATAAATATATCGCGTTGATGGCCGTCATTCTATCGAAAACAGCTTAGCATTGTTTGCTTGTCCACGCATTTCAAATGCCATGTCGACACTATAATAGCTTTACTATGTCGCTCGTATGTTAAATCAGTTTTTATGTAAGGAATAAATTGAGGGTGTGATATATGAGCTCACATGGCTTCAGTTACTTCATTCAGCTCAGTGTGACAACGCTTGATTTAGGTGACCCACACCACAAACCCCACGAACGCTCCGATTCATGTAATAAACAGGGTATCTGATATGGAATAGTATGCATGTGTTCTCATATAAGTTGCGTATAACAATTTTGTTAATGCGCAGCGAGTTTGTAACAAAATAAATATGACATACCCTATCCGTTTACACATACTTAACCGCAGCTGCAGTCGCCTATGTATCAATTAAAACCTCTAACTTAACAGTCCCATATGGTTCCATATGATCACACGATAAGGGTATTTTGTGCTATGCCGGAATCAAAGAGTTCAAAACGTTTGCGATTATATATACGCTACAAAGACGCAAAGAAATGGTCGAATGGTGACCCTGTGGGGCCCACAGGGGGCCCGCGGGAGCAAGTAAGGGGTCGAGGTGACCCAACGACCTGTGGGCCCGTAGAGAACTCAAAAACCACGTGCAGGTCCCGAACGGGTCTTGTACAGGCTAAAGCCCGTCAGGGGTCCGTAGACAACCCGTATTATGTATTAGCTATTTTTTCTGCCTTATGCAATTATACGATAACGTTTGACAGAGCCATACGAGATCAGAAATTCCACATCATACCAAAAACATCTGGTCGCAGTCCATATTTCAAATTTGTGACAAATGTAGTAAGCAGATTGTATGAAAGATCATTTTCTTTCAAGAGATGCTGAAATGTTGCACAGCCTGCTCATGAATTCAAGCAGTAATCGAGAATTTGTTCCCTATTCATTCCAGCAGATATGTTTGCTAGTATTTGTACTTATGTTCACTCACTGCAAGAGGGGTTTGTGCTGCCTTACCTACCTATCTGGGTGTGTTACACTACGGAAGAATACATTAATGCTTCGGAGCGTATTCAAAGACATATTTTTCACAACGGAGTATTCATCACCAAGCCATATCTAAAACGGTCGTATACTTTTCATGCATAACACCACTGAACCACATATTACCATTGTCATTATTGATTTCGACACCATTCCATCTGTGCTTGTACGACGACAAACACAAACATGAATATCGCAACTCGCATTTGTCAATATACACGACTAATGCAGCAGCTTAGGGAGGAATTATTCAGCTACATAGTTAATAGTGCCATTCATTTGATCAGCCAAAAGGGCGTTTCCTTTGTATCTTGAGGCTGCCTCTTGTAATCCTATATCAACATATCTGCGCTTAATAGAATGTCTGTAGGCAACAAAAGCCCAGTAATGAACAGAAATGTTCTTCAATTAACGATGTCGTAGATGTACGCAGTTTAAACTTGCTAGTGACGCTCAGTATAAGGGTCGTTCTGATGTTTTATGGCATAAATAATAAGAAGCCTTTATATAGCCCGTACATAATCTGCTAACTGGCAATTTTGTATAGAATTATTACTCTGTAGATTTAAGATTGTTTGCATCAACATTGTTTTAAAAGTAACAGTGCGTTTAAAATAAACCAAATAGGTCAAATAAACCAAAGAGTGTATATGCCAGTAATTTTTCTACGAGAGTTCGATGATGTGGTGTTACTGACATCCATTGGTTTTACATTCTTGGCAGCCAGTGGGCATGACAAACTGCTACGATATTGGCCATCGTAAGGATTCAATCATTCTTACATCAAATTGATCAGACTACACCAAATTTAAGCATGCTTAATGAGCATGTGGTGAATATTGAACCTAGTTTGTTTTTTTGGAACAATTTACTTAATACGTTGAGCTGTAAGCTATTCATGGTCGTGTTTTCACACGATAGCATTGACTTATTGTAATACCCCATCACTTGGAATTGTACCAAAAACAGATCTCTCCTCGATTAGAAACCAAAACGTCCGAGATACCATTCAACCACTCCTGCACAAAATCCATGATGCAGTTGCTCAAACATCATACACCTAATAACTTATTGCCAGATTTGTCGGAGCATTTGAATAAGTATGTATTGTTGCAGTAAATGAGAGTGAAAACAAAATGCAAAGCAGCATACCACTAGGTTAATTAAACGTTCTAAGCAAACAGAGCCGCAAACATTGATAAAGAAAATCCATATTTACTATCTCTGATAGGGCAAGCTCCACAATATTGCGTTAGTGTAATTGTATTTTAGATATATCAAGTATTGCTGACGTGGGGTCCACAATTTGCTTTAGGTGATATAAAGCGCCAAGAACCAGATAATCTTCCTGAATCGCATTACGCTGTGCATGTTGACGAGCAGGCAACTTGAATTTGTTACAGATGAGGGATACGTTTCTCGATCTATATATCCCTAAATTAGTATTCATGTCGTGACGTCCTGGACATTCTAGCTATGCCGGAATCTCATCAGCAAATGTATCATGTGTTGGACATCAGCTAATTGGTTGTCTACTTTTAGCGTGCGAATTGTTACTCAGTTGTCAAATTAAGTAAAGTTTAACATTTTGAAGATTATGGTTAAGACTTGTTATGGCCGACGATATAACCGTTTGCCATGGCTACCAAGTCAACGTGCCTGTTAAATCATCATCAACCTGCTGGTAACGGTTTCTATTGATGCTCCCATGAAGTCCTACTTTTGTCTAG
>CM067354.1:4913314-4973314 GCA_034190875.2 Urechis unicinctus
TTCCTTATACAATTCATAACAGCAGTGCAAGCTTATCAAGCCCCTCGCAAGTATTGATACATGCCAAAACACTTTGAATATTCCACTAAAGCTGTGAATGGGTATTCAAGTGTACACGTACCGTGCGATGACTATGACGAAGTACTGGCTATCAACAATAATTGTATTAATTCGGCCATTGTTCCCAACGAGCAGTCTGCTTAATAATTGTACATAGCCATAAGGCTTTGTCACTGATACTTCAATGCGCTACACGCATGCGTTCGCTAATGCTGTTAGGAAACAATGTGCTGCCTGAATTGTATTTTCTATATTGGATATCTCAACCTACGCATACAGTTATATGCAGCAACTATACTGCCAGATGACCACTTATTTCCATAAAATGCTTTTGGCCTCGTATTCTGGAATAATGGATGACAAACCTTCATAAAGCAATTTACGTGAACGACTAAAAACCATTGTCATGCATAATAGAATAACTTTTTTTTTTCGTGTGCAATTAGGCTGATGCAAATGCAAAGAGCGCAATACATCATATCAACCCTGCCTTATAGATCTATTGTATTACACGTTGTGTCTAAGCTGTTTATCGGCTTAATGCACTTTTAGGATAATGTTTGACAGAGCCATACAGAAAACGGTACGTGAGCAGTAATTCACTGCTTCTAACTTGCAATACAGTAACTTGCGATACAGTAAGCAGATGGTATTAGAAATCATTTTTCGTTCCTGAGATGCTGAAATGTTCCACGGCGTACTTATGAATTTTCGAATTGTTATAGAAGATATGTTCCCTATTCATTCCATCAGATACATTTTCCAGTATTTGTACTGATGTACACTCACTGTCAGAGGGGTGTGTGCTGCCTTACCTACCCACCTCGGTGTGTTACATCACAGAAGAAAACATTAATGTTTTGGAGCGTTTCCAAAGACATATTTTTGACAACGGAGTACTTATCACAATATTGAAGCAGGTCATGTCATTTTCCTGAATAGCAACACTGAACCACAGATATCCATTGTCATCTTTGATTTTAACACCATTCCAACTTATATGACGACAAACACAAACATCGATATCGCAACTCGCATTTGTCGATATACACGACTAATATAGCAGCTAAGGGAGGAATTATGCAGTTACTTAGTTGTAAGTGCTATTCACTTGATCAGACAAAGGGCGTTTCCTTGTTGTCTTATGGCCGCTTCTTGTAACATGGATCCGGTATCGAATTGTCAGCGCTTAACAGAATGTCTGTCGGTAATGAACGAACGGTAACGGATGAAAATGTTCTTCCATTAACGATGTCGTAGATGTACGCAGTTTAACCTTACTGGTGACGTTCAGTATAAGGGGTAGCCCTGATGTTTTTCAGCATAAACATTTAGTAGCCTCTATGAAGCCCGTAAATAATCTTTACTCAGTTGACTCAAGATGGTTTGCCACTACATCGTGTCAAAAGTAATAGCAATTTGCACCTACTTTGGAGTTCGTTTGGATTACGTTCAATTAAACCAAAGAGAATATCTGCCTGTACTCTTTCCATGAGAGTTAGCTGCAGTAGTTTGTCCGACATCCATGGATATTAGACGTGTGTTAGATTGGTTGAGTTCACGTTTCCGGCAGCCAGCGGGCATGGAAATTCGCGACGACATTGACCATTGTTATGAATCAATTATTCCTACATTTATTAAACTACACCAGATGTTATAGTTCATTTTGTAATTGCTCTGCATGAGGCTTAGACAAGGATAGACGTACCATTGGAAACGATTCGTGTTTCCGACGAGTTCTTTGGAAAATGTACCGGCTGCTTTTAAGCGTGTTTCATGCACCGAAATTAGTTTTTACCTTTCCACTAGTATATAATGTTTTATATTGTTAACCGTATCAGTTGCCACGTTCTTAGGTAATAAAGTGTTTTCTCGCCAGTAGTTATCATCGAAGGCTAGATAGACTATTAACATGTATCATTTGATATTATCGAAACATGTTTCCACGAGAATAGTACATCGCAGTAGGGTATTTTTGGTGTCCGTGTTATTAGAAACACTCTAGTTTAAGACGGTTGATACACGGGCAAATCGGCGAATAGCTTCATCACCGACGTACGCTGTCTAAGATGCCCTGTTAATCACAATGGATTTACCTAGGCATTCTGTGCGAAGAAGGAAGCAATGTTGGTCGCCTTAGTAACTATAGACGATAGTTATTTAGCTTTTTTGCTTGATTTTTTGCTTGCTCAGTTGTCATGTCTCATTCATCTGATGAGAGCATAAAGCGCGACTCAGAGTGATCACAGGAACATTGAAGTTTGCCAAAACTGTGATAATTTGCTGTCACTCTAATACCTAGTGGTCAACTTACAAAGCCTGTCGCGTATATATCACGTCTTTCGTCAGAACAACCAATTACTTATCATAATGGGATCTTATAAAAACGTCTGCTGCGTTAGCAATAATAAAACCAGCAGATTGTGGATGTGATGTTGTTTGTTTGTATGTATCTAACATTGAGCAAACTGCGCTCATTATTTGCAGCCATTGTACTTCATATGGTAATTCCCAGTTGTAGCCTTTGAGGTATGCAACTATATTTGTTATTTCGAACAATTTTGTGTTATAATTTTATTTTAAATATCATCAAATGGAAAAGTACTCCTTATACAGAAAATTGTTGTAAATACCTCGTCAAATGCTTACCTTTTACTCACCAAAATAGAGATTGATTCATTAGTACCTTTGGAAAGAATTTAAATACCGTTTGGACGGTAGCATTATATCGGATTCATAGCCTAATTTCACAGAGAAGCAATAAAAACATTGATAATATTGACTGCATCATTTTCGGCAAATTTAGCATTTACAATTATTATTAGCGTAATGTAATTTCATTCATGGCTGTACCGCAGGTTCCTGATAACATTTATCGGATCTAATCAGACCCAGCCATTGTTCTGCAGCTTATTATTATTGCCTGTGCAGTCAGATAGAAGGCCGTTTGCTGAGGACTTCAATGTGGGGATAGTGAGGATGCATAGTGCTTTTAACACTTGCTTCTGCTTCGTCGGATCAAGATTGGCGAACGATGTCCACAAGCAGTAGAAGAGTGCCTACTGGTGCATTGCTGAATACATTTGGCGTTAAATGTCGTTATTGCGGTTTTAATTTGATCTCAGCGTGCTGCGTATACGCAAGCGCAAACTGTAGGCGCGCCAATACTCAATCAAGCAATATTACTGTAGCAGCACTAAATTATTTACATATCGCATTTATGACAGATCAATCGTACAGATAGGCGTCCTCTACAATCGTTCATCTGCACTTTTATAGTGTCTGAAAACTAATGGCATAATTGATCAGAGGGTTATCGATTGCTCATCCGTGAATATAGCCTTGTTCGGAATGTAGAGATATGAATAAACAAAATGTCATAGAATGAATTCGTGGATACCAATTCAATTCTGGGATTGCCAAGCCAGACGAAAGCTACCCTCCGCTCTATGTATTGAAGCATTAGAATTTGAAGCTTCCTAATGTAGTACAGTTCAATAGCAATGGCAAATATGGCTGGTGCTGTCATATAACAAATGACAGCAAATTCACGGCTATGTTACCAAACATACCGGAAAGGGCACCAAGGGACAATATTTTATCACCCGAACCTAGGTCTATGGATCCTTTCGTTATAAGGCTCTTATGCATCCACAATTCGTATCCAGTGGTATCATTCAACTATGAGGAAACCGATAGATATTGAGTTGCCATCCTTTGAAGAAAGACTGACCTGAGTTGTGACGCTGTGCACTTGAGTCACTTCCTACGAACAATAAATGGATAAAGGCTAATTCACTATAGGCAAATAGTATGTCATTGCCTTCCATATAGACAATTTTACTGGCATATATGATAAAGCATATACTGAGTTAAGTCGACAACATATAATAAAGAATAACAATTGCACGCATACTGATATATAAATGTCACTTATTACCTTATTTATTGAACAAAAGTGAATAGCTTTTTACATATTGCTTTATTGCACAATCTACATTTTCAATTTATTGCTTCAGCAACACGATATATATATCGATATTGCCATGATAACAGGATATCATGTGAATCATCGCATAATGTAACACTAAAAATGGCTATTGATTTCGCTATTCAGAAATCAACGATTGTCAATGTGCTAACCGTGGTCAGATTGAGTATAATGTCTTGCTTATATTCTTTACTTTGATATGCATCCAACAAGAACGCAGGATATGTAACAATTTGGGTGCAGTTAAAGGTGCATTACAGCAGATATCATGCAAATTCTGTTTTGAAAAACATTCATCGACCGATTCCTTGCTGCATATGGTAATGATACACGAAACTCGAGTCTAATCGGTTACTTCGGCTGTGCTTATTGCCCTTGTAAGGCTAAATTTCTTATTTTTGACGGGGCGTGAATGAACGCTACAACACACTCGAAGCTGAAATCGGACTGCGTTGGAGCGATAATACCAGAAAATGGTAGCGGTGCACATGCGTAATTGCTTGTCCAGAGCAAAGTTTAGAGGCTGTTTTGATGCGCTTTTATCGATTTATCATCGATGATTTTGTTCACAATAACATGATCGGATGGTAAACGTGTCGTTTTAGCAAAATAAACACCTCATCAAATCGTCAAAAAGTGCATCTTTAAGACGATGGTTTAAATAAGAGATTTGTAAGCAAACTACCATGAGGTAGATTGGTTTAGCAACAAATTGAATAAGCATAGGCTCACATTCAGCCCAGACAATATGAGAATGAACACCGTTGCCAATGTAGCAGCGCATCGTCCGTAACTGGTCAATATAGGATTCACAAATTACTGTGCTGGCCGAGCATAGGGTGGGGCAAGGAAATGTACCATCATAAAGTAAATGCAATTGTACAATGTGGGATAATATATATTTCTAATATTAATGAGCCCAGTGCAGTCAGATAGAAGGCCGTTTGCTGAGGACTACAGATAATAGATATATAGATATAGAGATATATAGAATAATATATTAATGTATATAGGGATATATATTCTATATATAGAGAGATATATATATATATATAGATATATCTATCTCTAGATATATAGAGAGAGAGAGAGAGAGAGAGAGATCTCTCTCTCTCTATATATATAGATCTCTATCTCTCTATCTCTATATCTCTATATATCTATATCTATATATATATATATCTATATATATATATATATATATATACACTCAGCCAATCATTCTTAAACGTAGCAGCAGCAAATAACACAGTTCCCATGCCCACGACACAACATCTGATGCTAGAAGCCGGCCATCCATCAAAGACATTGTGTAATGTGGCGCGTATTTGCCCGTACTGTGCAAACGTCAATTAATAACAGGCCTAGTGACAGCGTCTTCGTCTGGTAAGCACACATAGGGGAGTGACTTTGGAAAACATTCTTTACACTAGGCTAACTACTGGCACTAGCCAGCCGTCGCGCTTCCAAATGTTGCTTATTTAAGCTGATTTCTAAATGTGTTGTGCAGCGATTGTCAGGTTAAATTGCAATCTTTTACGCTTCCAACGTTTGATGATAGATCTTCACATTTCGATGCCAGCTAATGAGAGCACAAGGAGCACAAGTCAACGGGGGTTGCCCCTACTGTTGTATGAATGTGCGTTCTGTATAGCACGATGTAAGCATAACGGAATAATCGGTTTCGCTGCCTTGTCCCCGAGCTGTGGGCCAAACGTACATTTTCTCACGATTAGAGTAATAGCAACCCATTCAATATAAACACCATATGCTCCAATACAGGTATCAGTCTACCGCAGCGATGTCAAGAAGCATTGGCTAACAAGGCTGTTACCCTTTTATATATGTTTGTACTAGGCTTTAAAGGTGATTTCGATTTACTTTAACGGTCTTGGAAGTGACAATTCTACATCATCGTTATAAACATGTACACTAAGTTACGCGAAGGCAATGCCAACTCTGCAGCAGCCACACATGCGGACCTGGCCTTATTCCCAGGAGAACATCCCTGTTCATCATCCGTTCTATCCACACCGAATTAACTACGCCGTCCCTCTGTCGTCGCTTGCTACTGTAGTGTACGCATTGTTGACCCAATCGATGATTGTTCCCCTAATGTATACCTTCCCATATACGAACCTGGTGTTATTCGATTTCGCGTTGAGGCGGGTGTATCACCCCACATATGCAGCTGTGTGTGGTGCACAGGTTGTAGGCATTATCGGTAAGCATAGCATTTGTTGAAGCATTATAACAAGCAAAGCAACGCGCATTATTACCCTGGAAATATCAATGACGTTCTCATAATATATGGTGATAATATATTAAGGCGGTGTTTTGGTAAATAACCTTTGACAACGGACAAAGTTACAGTTGGTTTATGAATGTTGAGGTTATATCATTACTGTACGCTTTATGACTTACATTTCTTGTAATGATATGGTTGCCATGATAATTCATTGTATTCAATGGATCATTTAACTTAAACCACAGCATTCTAGATCATGTCACACACCGCAGAAGATGTATATCGCCGGTGAAGTGTAATTATGGTACAATATCATTAAATGCGCCTCCTTGTATTCCAATCTTTATCACATACACATTATACTACGGACCCATATATGGCGACATGGAAGATCGATATAAACGCTTACAACTGATCACACACATTTCCAGAAATCACAAGGTTGCTTTTGGTAAGCACCACTATCCTAAGGCTTTTTAATGACGGTAACCAGCTTTCGTGCGCCGCCATGCTCCACAAAAGGAACAAGCACTGAAAAATGCTTGAAAATGACCATACAGATTAAATAGTAGGTAATACGAATTGTCAATTGAACTGACGACTCTATATCCTCGATTAGATCATTTCTCGCCAACAATAAACCGATCGGAAATACGTGGCAGCTGTAAACTTTACATACCCGATTAATCGCTCGGCACAGCGTCTGCAATCCCTTAGTACCATGAGTGCATGCAAAACAGCATTATAGCAATCCTGATGCTTAACTAATAGTTTTAGAAAAAAACGGAAGTTGACCTTGGGTACGTTTGTAAGCAGTGCAATATTATCAACATTCTGTACCTGCCTAAAGGCATAACTGTTCGTATACGAAATTACCCCATTAGAACTTTGAATAGCACAGTGAATAAGTGAGGCTTTTAAAACTGAGCATAATTGACAATCTCACAGTATATTGCTTAAAAGTTTCTCAGATAAACTTATAGTTGATATTCCTCTCTGTCGTTGATTTCTGTGCAACTTCTAATCATGTGAATCGTGCATATTACACCGCGCAACAATTGCAATTTATGTTTAGCTTAATGCATTCATTCGCATTTTAAATTCATAAGATGCAAATCAGACAAGACCGATGAATAATAGCAAGACATAAATGGTATACATTTGTGATGACCCTGTGAGCGGAGTCTGTTCCGGTTGTCATTCCACGAGCGTAAAGTTGAACACTAAAGGAATGTGATTAAGTGTAGGTCATGGTCGACCATCGGCAATTTTCCCTATACCTTCGTCGACCTCACTCAATAGGGGATAGACTGCAAGGTATTGGTTACCAAATATAATAGTCACGACGGAACCTATTATGCAAAGTCTGGCAAACGTAATGGTATGCGTTATTGGATAATAATGCTGCATATATGGTCATTTGCACACCGAAATAGACTATCAGGCGTGTTTATAGCATTCTCAATAGTAACTTACTAACCGCATATCGCCGCACGTTTCACTTATTTACATACAGATACATGATTACAGTTGCACGCTTGACAGGCTTATGTACTGATACGTGGATGACTTATAGCTCCGCATCACAATACCCTTACATGGCATAGACATAAGCTAATATAAGCTGCGCTGTATGCCTATCCCGCAGGTGTAGTCATTTCATATATCCATCAAAAGTGTCTGCGCTTGGACCATATACATTAGCCACCCCCCCTTCCTCCCACCCCCAGTTTACTTCGTGTTGGTTTAGTTAAAGACATCATGTCAACAGCGGCATCAGAACAATTGCTGATGGAAAGAGGCAGAACGAACCCATTTCGCATGTGTTTCATGAAACAACTACACTTATGCAAGAGAAGTCTGGTGATACGCAATTTCCCCCGGGTGTAATGAACCTAAAACACCTGAAGCAGTAATGGCACTGGTGAACAGAGGCCAAAGTATACTTTAGTCTCATTTACAATAACAACGAAAAAGATGCAAGTAATTGTGCTACAATATGTCGTCCTACAACGGCTAAATTTGAGTCTCGATGTTAATCTGGAATACAGTACAAATTGGTTTGGAATAAAACGGTTATAATATATATCATAGAGGTAAAAGTAAACGCGAATATATTAAATACGTTACGACGTTTTCCATCCTTAGGTATAATATATCAAATTATGTGATATCACGGATGCAAAACATTATACATCTGCCTTGTACAGCTTTCAGTTAATACCTTCGTTCAAAACTTATTTTAGAAGATTATAAAAATCTTAGACCTAAATGGTTGTACCAAAATAGTCTTGATAGTTTTGTCATGCAAAAAACCAACCATTTTGGAACTTTTTTTATAAAACCAACCATTTTGGCCTTTTTATATAACCAACCATTTTGACCATTTTATATATCCAACCATATTGGCGATTAGAATAAACAAATGAGCCGACCAGCCCTTTTTGCCTTCCGATATTACCAACATTTATTATCCCAACCAACCTACTACTGACAGACCATCGTTTATACAACCTTGGGTTACAAAGCTTAGAAGGTCAATGAAACCATAAACGACTTAAATTTAATTCCTACAAACAAGCTTACACAAAGTATTGCGCGTTTTTAGGTCTTTCGGGAACCGAAAGAAACTTTTTTCGTTTTCTCATTGTTTATACATAATTCGAACTGTACATTCACAATATTCAACGAGCCATGAAGAAAAAAGTGAAGTTAATTATCGGCGCGATTCCACGAAATGCTGACGCAATGTCTTGCTCCGAAAAGTTCCGAACCTTGCCGAGCGGCAGGTGTACCGGGGGAACGGAGAAAATATGCATTAAAGTCACCTATTTTAAGGAAGGGAGTTCTTCAACGTACCCGTTATTAATTTGGATACACATTTATACTTAGGTACTGTGAGTTTTAACAAGAATTAGTGATACTTAACATTCTGAAGATTGTCGTCTCTAATATTGGAGCACGGACGATTCCAAGTCAAAAATGCACGTAGGTCATATGTTTTAACGTATTTATATTCTGATTCATGGATAATTAAACTGCCATCATTGAAGTAATTGCTGTAACTATTATACATATCGATTGCTTTGGGCAGATTAATGTTATTTAACCACTCTGAACACTGTAATCTGTCAACGGACAACATCCCTCGTCCTTGAATCGGGAGAGTCCAAACAGCTGTCACTATTTATCACCGTGCGACATGGCGACAGTTTTGCCGCACATGGCCAAAGTTGCAAAATCCGCTTAAATTTGGTGCAACAAAAACAACAAGGTGATAATCTTAAATCAGTTCCAATTAAATGAAAGAAGAAGTGTTTATATATGGTAAATAAAAGGCGAATAAGATATGGTAATTTGAGAGAAAATAACTTTCGACTGAAGCTATTTGGGTGTCTCCCAAATCGGTCGCGTTGACAGGCTTCTGTGAAGTTCTGAGCAGCTAGCTAGCTATACACTGAATGACACGGATCAGTGGAGGCAGCATCACATAGCGTTATGAACCCAGTCCTCGCTCTTATATTATATGGTTCAATAATTTATTTTCGTATTGTTAAATATTAACTGCAATAATGCAAACCAGCCGAGAAGTTTAGGCAACAGGACACTAATCAAAGTATGTGCATGTCATATAATGATGTGTCCAACTGCATATGTTCATGCATCTATTCACAATTTGCTTCATCAAGTGTCAAACTGACCTCCAATTGATTAATTGTGCATTCTTTATTACATGTTTTATCTGTTCACGAAAGAGCATCATTGTCTTGCCTTACATTATATTTATTTTGAGAATTAAACTGAATCCCATCTTTTAGTGTGAATGATATAAATCCTCCCAGGACACCATGATTAAAACATGGATTAAACAATCTTTAAGCTTTAAATATATCACCTTTATTCAGTTTGCCACATACTAACATGTAGTTACAAAAATGAAAAAAAAACATGCAATTTTCTGAAGGATTTGTTAAGGTCAGGACTAGGCAGAGGATGAATTTGATTTGTTGATGATTAAACTTTGATTGCTGTTCACTTGCCTATCTAGGGTCACTTAAATTCTACAAAAAATGTATCCACAATAAAGGCATTCAGAGTTGATTCAGCTGAATAAATTGACTTAATGGACTGAATGTATTGACCTCATAAGGGTTAACAATATAAGGAAATCAATTATCAGGATATCATTATCAAGCAAAGCATATCTACAGATAAATTTGAACATGATCAGCAGGAACTTTGACAACAGCGTCTTATGTTGCACTATCAGTAATAAACTTTCAATAGGGCCAGTCTTGGTGGGTTTCCATTAGGACACAATTAGTGAATCCATACAACAGCTTGTCCATATGATTCAGCTAAAGATGATTCTCCTGCTGTGCCCCAGCTATAGTTGCACATTCTGTTACACACACAAAGTTAACTTGTCAAACTGCCAATCAGTCTTATATCATAAGAACTAAAGGAAGTCAATGTAAAACATTACACAACATTAATTCTTACCAACCTGATAAGGTTGATCATCAATACAACATGTCACATGAATCAATCTCTTGTTATTAAGTAAAGGAAGTAAAAACTAATCCCTCTCATGTGGCAGAAACTGAATCTACATTTGAATATAAACTAATAGAATATTGGTAAAAGTCACAACACTGATAAAGCCACAACATTGGTGAAGCCAAAATATTGGTGAAGCCACTGGTAAAGCCAAAATATAGGTAAAGCCACAACACTGGTGACGCGACAACATTGGTGAAGCAAAGATTTGGATGAAGGGATAACATTGATGAAGCTACAACATTGGTGAAGCCAAAATATTGATGAAGCCACAACACTGGTGAAGCCACAAAATTGGTGAAGTCACAATATTGATGAAGCCACAATATTGGTGAAACCACAACACTGGTGAAGCCACAACATTGGTGAAGCCAAAATATTGATGAAGCCACATTATTGGCAAAGGAACAGTATTGGTGAAGCCACAATATTGATGAAGTCAAAATATTGATGCAGCCACAACATTGGTAACGCCTCAACACTTGTGAAGCCAAATACTGATGAAGCCACAGTATTGGAGAAGCCACAGTATAGGTAAAGGCCACAATATTGATGAAGCCACAGTATTAGTGAAGCCACAACATTGGTGAAGGTACAGTATTGTTGCAGCCACAATATTGATGTCACAATATTGATGAAGCCGCAATATCATTGAATCCACAACACTGGTGAGGCCACAACAATGTTGAAGCCAAAATATTGTTGAAGCCACAACATTGGTTAAAACAAAACACTGGTAGAGCCACAACTTTGATGATGCCACATTATTTGTGAAGCCACAATATTGGTAAAGCCACAACACTTGTGAAGCCACAATATTGGTGAAGCCAAAATATTGACGAAGACACAACACTGGTGAAGCCACAGTATTGGTGAAGCCACAACACTGGTGAAGCCACAGTATTTGTGAAGCCTCAATATTGGTAAGGCCACAACACTGGTAAAGCCACAACATTGGTGAAGCCAAAATATTGATGAAGCTACAGTAAAGGAGAAGCCACAGAATTGGTAAAGCCACAATATTGATGAAGCCCACAATATTGGTGAAGCCAAAGTATTAGTGAAGCCACAACATTGGTGAAGCCACAATATTGGTGAAGCCAAAGTATTGGTGAAGCCAAAGTATTGGTGAAGCCACAACATTGGTGAAGCCTCAGTATTGGTGAAGCCACAATATTGATGTCACAATATTGATGAAGCCACAATATCATTGAATCCACAACACTGGTGAAGCCGCAACAATGTTGAAGCCACATAACTGGTGAAGCCACAACACTGTTGAAGCCAAGATATTGATGAAGCTACAGTATTGGTGAAGCCACAATATTGGTTATGTACGATATTGATGATGCCACAGTATTGGAAAAGCCACAGAATTGGTAAAGCCACAATATTGATGAAGCCACAATATTGGTGAAGCCACAGTATTAGTGAAGCCACAACATTGGTGAAGCCAAAGTAATGGTGAAGCCACAATATTGATGTCACAATATTGATGAAGCCACAATATTATTGAATCCATAACACTGGTGGGGCCACAACAATGTTGAAGCTAAAATGTTATGAAGCTTTAGCATTGGTGATGCCACAGTATTTGTAAAGCAACAATATTGGTAAAGCAACAATATTGGTGAAGTCACAATATTGATGATGCCACAGTATTGGTGAAGCCACAACATTGGTGAAAACACAACACAGGTGAAGCCAAAATATTGGTGAAGCCACATATTGTGAAGCAACAATATTGGTGAAAACACAACACTGGTGAAGCCACAACATTGGTGATGCCAAAGTATTTGTGAAGCCTCAATATTGGTAAAGCCACAACGCTGGTTAAGTCACAACATTGGTGAAGCCTCAATATTGGTGTAGCATCAGTATTTGTAAAGCCTCAATATTGGTTAAGCCACAACACTGGTGAATCAAAAATTTTGATGAAGCCATAACATTGATGAAGCCACAACACTGGTGAAGTCACAATATTTATGAAGCCACAATATTTATTAAGCCACAATATTGGTGAAGCCACAGTAATATTGAAGCCACAGTATTGGTAAAGCCATAGTATTGGTGAGGCCACAATATTGGTGAAACTACAATATTGATGTAGCCACAATATTATTGAAGCCACAGTATTGGTGAAGCCACAGTATTGGTGAAGCCACAATATTGTAAAGCCACAAAACTGGTGAAACCACAATATTGATGAAGTTGTGAATTTACCATTAACATAAAATTTGTTTTCATGGTGGTTAAGCGAATGGACCTTAATATTGCAAATGTAACTCATTATGTAGAATAGTGAGGAGGTCTTGTGGCTTCATCTACATTACTGTCAGTAATGTAGACGAAGCCACATGACCTCCTCACTATTCTTATCTTTAACTATTCATTTATATCAAATCACCAAATGTCATGAAATAAAAAAGACTAAAGTATATTTATCTTTACTTAGCAAGAGCCTAGTGGCCCTAAAGCAAACCACTGCTCCATTTGATATGAGGAGGTGTCTTGCAGAGATAGATGAGCATAATTGAGATGTTTGGACAGCTGATACTGTTGCCCATCTTGAACAAATAATTTCCTAAATTGGGCAGATTAACCAACACAGAGGATATTAATCTCCAATATGATTCAATTGAGATACTGGGTCCATAATATTAAACCCAGAACAGGAGGTAAAGCAGTTAATCACTACCAGATTGTGAGTGCTGCTGAGCAAAATGTCATCACAAACACCTAGTCAATCTCACTGCCTAACAATAAAGACAGAAGACCTATGGCTATTGAACTCTGCTGCTTTTGACATTAACAAAGTATGACAGCATTTAATCATAGCTTTTTTTATAGTATATCGTTGTATTCAATGACACACCAGGGCTGAATAATAACTTCCAAACCCACTTGTCTAGCAACAATAGTCCATCCCCAAGTATGCAAAAAGTTTTAGCATTTAAGCCTAATTATTTAAGTTATTAAGAAATGATTCACCCTAACACCCATGAGCTAATAATAACTTAGCTACATTTTTCCTGGAACATGCAATTTTAATTTGCTTTTATTTAGCAAGTCAGAGGTCAAGAGCCATAAAGCTATGAGTTAAAGTTTGCAAGATTTGGTCAATATGAAGTTGCAAGCTTGCATTATAAGAAAACGTGCCATCAAGAATTATTCCCCATTGAGTAAATCACTCAGGAACAAAAGGTCATGCAGCGCTGATATTTACTTTGTAAGTGATCATCAATATAAGAGTGGTTCATGTTTAATTTGAGACAGGTATTCTCTATTTGGTTAACATAGCTAAGAAATATTTTTTCAATAATGTCACAATCAATATATGAGTGACTTGCATTATTAAGAAAATGTGACACCAAACGTTTACAAGCAGACAGATTAACAGGGCAAAACTGTACTGTGTCATGTGTGATTTGGGATTTCAGATATGCTTAATACCCCTATCAACACTAGATCAGACGCACAGCTTTTTTAAGACTAACTGACAGATGACCATGGCATTTATAGCTTATACATGATATATTCAAATGATGTGATTGTACTATTGAACGCTTGTTTGGATAACAAACATTGAACATTTGACAACAATTTTACTACCAATATTGATGTGGCTGATACCCTGACAAAAGAGGCTCTGGACTTTAAAAACCTACGTGGGTTCTAATTATTTGGCAAGCTGCTGTTGAACTTGGCTGTCAGCTTAAACTAGCACAGTTTGTTTTGGATAGCTATTATTGAGATACAGATAGGATCATTCTCCTGACTTATTGATGGCAAAAGTTGTGACTCTGTCCATGACTGAACTATCATATAACACGTAATCAAACTTATAGGAATGTAATAAAGAACTCATGTTTTAGTGTATTACAATGATACATAATATTAGCAGATCATGCTATTTCCATGTCCAATAAAAGTACTTTAAAAGGTAGGTTAAAGGTCACATTGCTGATGCAAGTATATTATTCAAGAATGTTGAAAGCAAATTATCAATCTTCTCCAACACATTTGAAAGAGTAACCCCAACCCACTAACGCACTACCACCAGAGTAGTTATAACTTATATAGTGTTCCATGACACTAGCCATCATAATGGCTAGGGGTGGCTAGTGTCATAGTCCACCATACAACATTGTTAGTTACAGGGCATAAAGTCTGAAGTCTGTTTGGGTTATTGTGATACCGGAGCGGATTAGGCAATGTTTACATCTGACAGATGACAGCAAAAGCCGTAGGCAATAGTCGATACGGATAAATGAACGTTAGGAAATACATTTAAAAAAAAAAAATTGGTAATCGATAGATCTATCCAACCAAACTGCAGGCATCTAGTCACATTAAAGTGGTATCTGGGTATTATTCGTGATCGGCAAGTGTGAGTGTGAACCGCAGAGCCCACGTGCGGAACAGCCCGGTGAAGCTCGCTGACCACTGTAAACTACGGGTATTTCGTAATTTGTCGTACATGAAATTTCTTTCAGCAACAATAACTTTCATTGTCACATGAATGATATTCAATCTATAAACGTTAGAATCATACTGACCGAGCGAGAATCACATGGAAACAGTGCGTGTAAAATTGTCATGGCTGACCGATCGTCTTTGTTTATGTTCGCTCGTGTACCGGATATTCTACGAGGTATGGCAGGCTGGAATAGTTACAATCCCAAAATGTACCTCAGCTTGAGCCCGCGGGTGCGTTAGTGGGAACATTTGGATTTTACGACACGAGCCAACTGATAACACCGAACAATCTTTTTCATTAATCACTTGATAAAAACAGTCCGTTGATACGATATGATTTCATTGATTACTTGAAACTTTGCACATCATAGATCGATAAAAAACCGGTATTTCATTTCATTGAGATTCTCAAAACATTTTAAATGCTGATCTGCGTCTAGAATTCCCAGCTTAAGTACTAAATTTGCTCTTATTTATCTAAATTAAACATTATCAGACGGATATATACTGAGAAAAAAACACCAAAAATGAGTTGACAAAGACTTACAACCACGGATTTCCCAGTAAAATCGCCATTTTTTTTATATCCGTCCGTAAAGATATTTGAGCGTGGTCGTTTTGGCCAAAAAGTAAATTCAGGCAAATGCATTTAACGCCAAGAAAAAGTGGATAGTTATCCCTAATAATAAGATTCCAACCTTAGGAAGAGTAGTAGCAAATAAAGTTACGATTTGATGGGGAAGCGCAGTTGTGTAATCCTATGGGATGACGCTGACTATTTTGGCCCAATGATCATCGGCCAAAATGTAAGTATGGGCCAAGATGGTTGGTGATTTGTACCAAAATGGTCGGACTTGTATAAATATATATATATATATATATATATATATATATATATATATATATATATATATATATATATATATATATATATATATATATATATATATATATATATATATATATATATATATATATATATACATATATATATATATATATATACATAAAAGTGACGTTACACTGTACATTATCGCCTTTAAATTTTATCCATTACAAGGCTATGGCTCATGCATCGCGCGGGAATTGGTTAGGGGCGTTTGAAAATATTAATAGACATATATTCGTCGGGACAAACCGAGATGCTTAGGCAGGTGGGATAATTGGTAAAGTTCCTCGTGTTATTCAGATAAAGTTGCGCTGCTGGTCGGGAATATCGTTTGATTTGAAAAGGAATTTGTTTTTTGTGTTATGTCCCAAAATAGTTGGTTTGTGGCTATGTTCCATAAAAGTTTGTTCTTTTCCTGTCCCTTATGTCGAAACTATTTTGGAAAACCCTTTTTGGTACACAAAATATATAAGTTTAAAAATGAAAATCTGAAATAAGATTATGAAACCGAAACATGTTACCAACAGACCAACAGCAAACAAGAAATGATCATCATATTAAATAAATATATATATATATCAAAAGTAACATGATGTATATCTCTGCAACAAGCAGGTGATTATCCTATATCTAGCGTGTTTTCAAGCATTGCCCATCTATTCCATTCACTCATTATCTATCAATTAGTGTTATCCTTTTGTTCCAGGTCAACGGTTCCCCTCGGTTGGACAGCACTGTGGTAGGCGTTTTTTATATGTCGGCACCAACTATGCTTGCAGTTCATGGTGTATGAAACATCCTTCGAAGTAAACCATATAGCGCATGCCAAGGCCAGGACTTAGACGTGATCAATTACGACTATTGGAGTGCACCATACATAATTCATTATCTACCCTGTGTCTCAGTATGCAGCTTGCTAAAATGAAAGCAATAAACTCTATTCTGAACAAGTTTGGTTACCATGTCAACATAGATATAGTTAACATGACTATGAGCAAGGGTTGTTTTGGAACATGTAGCGTATTGCTTGATATGCATTACGTGGTCATTAACATGCCGCCGGGGTATAACATCCAACTGAACGCATGCGATATCTGAAATATGTACCATGCCACTTATGCCAATATTTAGGGTACGAAAAGCCATGCATATTGCCTAAACCTGCTGTAAAGACTACCCTTTGCTTTGTTTCGCTGCATAAAGAATAAACTTTTCGCTATGATAAGCCTGCTTTATTTGGCTCACCGGCAACAATGTGCTATTGCAATCCTGCTGTTAAAGGGCGATAGAATGCTAACTTGGAGAGTCGTGAACTGGGGACATTTCGGCTGAAAAATGTGCGTGTCGCATGTTATTAATCTAGGATGTTCAGACAATGTAAGCTATGGATCCATATTCATGCCGACATGTTATGCAGTGTACGGTTTCTCAGTTCTTCATATGTTCAGGTAAGCGATTAATGTTTACGTATAGCAGTCTCCAGTATTCCAGCGCCAAAACATATCCATGGCAATGCATTTATGTTATTAGACACTGCATGTGCAATCAATGAATAGTGAAGATTGATTATAAAGAAAACACCTGTCCGGCAATACAATATATTTGTACATTTGTTTCATTTCTATCATTGTAACTTCAATGTGCTGACATACTTAATAACCTATAAACCATAAGCATTGTTTACGGTTTTAACCAGAAACACAGCCTGTCAATAGCTTTGGGGTTGACTAAATTGGTATGTGTCTATTAGAAAGCAACCTTCGGCATGCGATACACAAGGGGCGAAATGCCATTAACATCTCTGCTTTTAGTGCCACGGGGAGCGCTGTATAATGCTTTAAACAGGCCTAATTGGTGTTTTGAAATGTTGAAATTGCATTTAAAACATTACCACAATACTATTATACTACAAGCAACCGTTTTCAGACTATGTCGTTGCATAACATTTCAAAAATTGCAATGCTAATTACCTTATATGTTACCATGCAGTTGATTATAATGCAAGAAACCTTGTCCGCTTTGTGCTGAGGTAAGTCAAAACAACAGCAGTTTACACAAGTGATGATAATGCATTGTATCGAAATATCAGAGTCATATCGTTTCTGACGGGATAGGGGTCTTTGCACAATATAACCAATAAGTAGCAAATTAAACACTATGTTGCAGCAGATTTGCTTAATATTTACTTTGCATCAGTATCCTCGACGACGAGATAGCACGATACACGGAACCCGTTAAACTATTCAATGGCGTTGATGAGGAACACCGACACAGAACATCGCCAAGTCAGGTCTTAAACTTTTTTAAACCCGAACAGTGCACCTGCGCCCGACTATCCTTCAGTTTTGCAGAACGTATCATCTGGCGTCCAACGCGAACGCGGCTACAATGGGGGATTCTGAGTTGGTTAACCAGAAAACTTGAAGACGGAAATTATGAGATGTGTTTGCAGAAGTGTACATAAGGGCAGGGTGAGATACAAGTTGAAAGGGCAGCAACAGCGTCCATGGACTGTTACAATATTTAACCAGTTCAGTAAAGATGGGTATGTTCAGGCTAACGTTACATCAATTTTCAAAAATGGCAATAGTCTGCAGCCAGCATATAACATGCCTGACATTGGCATAAAACAGGAAACATTTCTACGAGACAAACTCGAAGAACACTTAATGAATAGCTTACTGAATAGATCTGCACAAGGCTGTGTGTGCAAGCGCTCTTGCCAAGCAAATCTTCTGGAATCTGTACAGGGCGTTACTAAACTGATGGAAAAGTGGAGGTCATGTAGACGTAATGCATTTGGATTTTGAAAAGCGTTCAACAATTAGCAAGATATATTTCCCCGACAACGATTAGCAAGCAAACTTACAACCTACGCTTACAATGCGTCTGACAAATATGTTTGAAACATTTGCATAAGTCACCAAACATTATCCCAGATTGATGACAAATAACTAACAACGAAGCTTACACAACGCGATAGACCAGGGAAATGATTGCAAAAGGCTTTTAAAGCTAAAACCTATGACGCACTGCATATATATTTTACAAATCGAATGGGCGATTATGCCCTATGTCCTATGAAAGAGATAGGTGTCATATTTAATTACCGATTCAAATCAGGCAAGCAATGCAGTGTATCAGTCGTGAAGGCACACATAGTGCTCTGTGTGATCGGACAACGTTCGCGTGTCACTGTGAGCGAGTTTTGTATAAAACATTCGTAAGACAGTTTCTCAGATTGACAGGGTATACCAATCAGAAGGATAGCCTTTCTGGTAGTTGGTCAGACACATTGTACAGCAATAACAAATGTCAACAAACGTATGCTCAGCACCAAACAGCGCTGTGTAAGCAGAATAATTGCTTTTTGTTCGTGGGCTTATATATGCATTTGTTTATTTTTGGACGTGTCATTGAGGTCAGATAATACGTGCATAGCTCAGAACCCCAATAGCAAAACCTAGACATGTTAACAGTATCCTATGCAAAGGGATAATTTGCAGAAAGTATCATCTGGCGTCCAACCAATTAGATTTAAAACTTTAAACTAATGACACACGCATTTGATGGATTTAAGAATGACTACATACGCATTGCCACGAGATATTTAAATGGTAAGGGACAATTTGAAGCGTTGATGTTCCGCTTTTCACGTGCGATACACAACTTGCCCCACGTGTATAGTGTTCGAAAATCGACCGGAACTCTCCGAGAAGGTAAAATGAACAACATCCATTATCTTGTAACCATGCGAGACAGGAAAACTTGTGGCTAAGTATTTAGTCAAATCTCTTATTGAGAACAACTGCTGCCTTCTATTTCACTGCAAACAAATATACGAATACTTTTTCAATTTGAAAGTTACCCTGTATTCTGTATTTGTACATTATATTCAACACTCCAATCGTTGGCTTAAGGCAATTAACTCACAACGGCTACGCTTCTGGTCCATTCAGTTTATCACATCCTACCTGTTTTCCCAAACTGACGTAATTAACTGTTGGAAATATGTTTATAAGTCACACGGTAATACTTTTCTCCTTTATTGTATTTGTTGAAGCTCCTTTTATCTTGCAAACCAGCAAATTGCACACAGTACCTCTCCAAATGATGCATTAAATACCGGACAATCAGGCCGTAGCACTAATTCTAGCTCGCTTGATTGCTTTCCACTCGCTTTTCGTTATTGACCAGAAACTCAGTGAATATGGGGAATGAAACCAACTAGGCAGAGGCGCAACTAAGCACCTACCTTACCTGCAACACAAACTTCTATAAAATCATAGTATTATGATTTTAAAGGAGACAAAAACCTTGCGACCCTCACTTTGCCTCCTCAGCCTTCACCAACTATAAGTCTAGAGACAACAACATTGAGCCACAGCGAATATTAATTCTCAAATAACAAATGCCGTTGCATCGAATGATGATAGATACCCATACATCATCGTGTATAGTCATCGTGCGAGCTGTGTAGCCGGATTGGTGCAAAGTCAACTTTTATGAGTTAATATGTCACGAGATAGGGGAAGGCATACCTGATCTATAAGCATTCGATTATTTTGACCAAGAGCAAGCTCTTGTGATAGTAGTGGGGAATTCAACAGGGATGTTCTGTGGGCTCTTTCATCCTTTGTTAATTAGTATAATTATCTGTCAGCTGGCCCCCGTCAATACACTGCCGCCATAATTCTTATCAGCTCATAGAGTATGTTGGCATCATGTACCATACAACCAGGCTATCGGCGATATTGTACGATTACATAATCGTTGTAACTGACTGTAGTTTCTTCTTGCCATTGTGCACAATAAAAGCAGTCCATTTATGTTAAGATATACACAACAAGACATATGAATACTATTGTGGTTCGGCAATGATTGGTGATAAATTGATTGTCTGAATATATTATTCATGCACGCCGGTAATTTATGCTCACTGGAATAACAGATTATTCGCCTATGGATACGCGTCTTAGAATGCGCCCGAGCGATTAGATTATGGACGGCCATAAGCTCCAATCAATCAACTTAGCTTGGCATCGTCACAAGCCCCTGCGCTTCAGCATCTAGTCACCAACGGTTTGTTATCGGCAGCAAAAACTCTAGTGGCATGACAAGTGAGCATATCATCATGCATCGTCGAGTGTCGACCGTCGCAATATAATAACTCACACAGTGCATCGGTACCCGCTTGCCCACAAATATAACCTAAAATCGGGAAGTATGGGGCTATGACTGTGACAATTATGATTTGTATAAATTTTCATACTGCCCACATCGGGAAATAGATATGTGTACACGTGGCTATAAGATAATCTGTCTGAATATGTTCCTCAATTTCGTACGATATGTTTATTCATACTTTTACAGCATATGTGGCGCTATTTAACATGACGCAATGGCTACGTATTATGTTGTACACACATAAATATATATATAAAATATATATATATATATATATATATATAATATATATATATATAGATAGGTATATGCATATATATATAAATATTTATAAATAAATACATAGATATATAGATATATTTAGAGATATTTTATATTTATATAAACAGATAGGTAAACATATGGGGTACATATTTATAGAGAGGTCTAGGGAGATGGGAGATAGAGAGACAGAGAGAGAGAGAGAGATAGAGAGATCTCTATCTATAGAGAGAGAGAGAGAGAGAGAGAGAGAGAGAGAGAGAGAGATATATATAGATCTAGATAGATAGAGAGAGATATAGATAGAGATATCTCTCTCTATATATATCTATATATATCTATATAGATATCTATATATATATATATATATATATCTCTATATCTATCTATATATATATCTCTCTATATATATATATAGGATATATATATATATATATGATTACTATTCACAGGTAGGTATGCCTTTCCGGATTATTTTATTATTTATCGCACGTACAATATCAGTGCCTGCAGTTGCTCTCCATTAACAAGGCTAGCGCACTCCTACAATATATCATGCTAGAAGGCTTTTTCAAGTACACTTCACTGTTTATGGCCGCGCATTCCGCATTGCTATGTACCCGTGTTGTATATATTGGACGTTTGAGCTCATAGTAGTAGGATATTCGACGGTTTTGTGTGTCTACATGATACCGCAAAATATTTGATGCATGCACGTCCTATATAGCACAATTTTCAAGAAGCAAGGTTACCATGACTACCGCAGAAAACCAGAGTATAAACGCTGTAGAGGCTTTGCGTCAGATAGACCCTGTGTTGCATCTGGGCAAGGGTAGTTTTATTGACCTTGAAGCAGTGTATGTATTGAGTCCACAATCAATGAGCAGAAGCTCATGAAGACATCATTAGCACATCGACGCGAATGACCAATTTATGCTTCATTGATTTTCGCAAGGCTTACTCCCACCATACAGTTGGTGTGGATATGATAAAGGTGGTTGTATTCGACTGATCCTATCAATTGTGATGTTGATGTGGCTGTGGGACAAAACAGTGCTTATGACAAGTGCAATGACCAATATTTGATCTGCCATGATAAAGGAAAGGGAGATGGTTTCAATCTCACGAGTGCTCGTCGTATATATAAATATTTATATACATATTGATATATATATATATATATATATATATATATATATATATATACATATATATGTATATACATTGAGATATATATATATATATATATATATATAGATCTATAAATATATATATATAGCGATAGATATATATATTTATAATTATATATAAATATATATATATGTATATATATATATATATCGAGAAATATATATATAAATATAGATATATACATTCATATTTATATATATAAATATATATATATACATATATATATATATATATGTATAAATATATCTATATATATATTTCTATGTATATATATATGAATATCTCTATATATATATATATATATATATATATATATATATATATCTCTATATATATATATCTATATATATATATATATATATAATAAACATTATAGCGCATATTTTGGTCAATATCTTGCTTAATATTTTAGTCATTTAAAAACACATCACGCTTATCCTTGAGACGGCCCAGCAATTGGAAGTTAGAAATTGTTTCATTGGATACCAACAAAAATAGCCTCGCCATGGTTTTGACCTATGTGTATGGCATTCTTCCCGGTCTTAAGTTTACATTGTCGCGATTTGGATGCATACTACCATCACTATTAACTAATACATTGAATATATTGAGAGGTTATGGAACTTTTGATTGATTATAATAGTTAGCAGCTGTTCCTTTGGCACTTTCTTACTATTAATAGCGCCCTTGTGGCTTTGCACCGTTTTATTTACTGCTCGATAAGCAGTACTTAATTGTTATTGGGGTTGAATGTTCCACCATTCAGGCTTTTCTTGGAAAGGTCGGGTAGCCTGAACATCATGTGTTATGGGTTGACACCGTCCGTTTGGCCACCATACTTGTTAAGAGTACACTTGCATCACACACAATGTAACAGGATGAAACACTGCAATGTAAGCAGTCTATATACTGTTACATCCAGAACAATATGAAACTTTATTATCAAAGATTTTGTAGTTGCACTTACACTTATAAGTCTATTTCCGAATTTGTTTTGCTAATCAAGGATAAAACGTGTTTGCACATCCTTCCAGGCTTACGCCTTTCTCAATGACAACAAATATTGCACCATTATGAAATCCTTCATATAATATTTCCATTTCGACTCCACAGAGGGAAAAATTGTATGGTTTATTAGCACGGCCTGTTTTGTTCTTGGGAATGATACGGTTACACCAGCTCCCTGCACGCTTTCCGCTTGATCGCCGATGTAATAATGGTTAAATCACTAACAGTCAGTCGGATTTAAACCCCTCTCTCGATGGCATTCGCAGTGTCAAAAGCGCCGTTAGCAAAAGGAGGCAAGTCCCACCACATATTCAGCCTTTCTTATAGCCAACATCATGGCAAATGCAAAACCTAGTTCTTTGCGATAAAGCTATGGAGTTGTTTTGGGTGCAAAAAAACCTTTGAAACCCCATGGTCCCACAACGTTGCGTGACCGAAAGACTGAAAAATAAGGATAGGCCATTAATCAATTCCGTACGCTATGTTCAGTAGCAAACAACAGAAACTGTTTGTGATGTTTGTTTTTCAAAATCGTTGCATATGACACGCACAAATTTCGTGAAGTTGGCCCAACAGAACACGATCCGTGTATTTTTAGTATAAACATAAATGTTAAGTCCACATCGCCCTTCATGTGCCACCCCTGCAACGTGATCACATCAGCCCGAACTTATCCGAGCTAGTGCATATACTCAATTACAAACGTTTTAGCAATTAACAGATTACACATCTGGCTAAGAACATCACTGCGAGGCTCTACAAGGAGTCCAACAGGCATGATGTTCCTTCAAATTCTGCCCAATAACAAGTATGTGAACCAAGCAGAAGATCTGGACATTCGGCTGCAGTTATTGGGCGTAATATTTGAAATAGGTGGTCCAAATTGTCTAATCATTAAGTGAGTTTACTTAGGTGAAGTTCTTTGTGCGATTGGATGATCATACATCTAAGTAAATCCTTCCTCTGCGATGTCATTGGCATAATCAATAACATCATTTATTGATATCGTATAAGAGTACAATCATATTCCCCGCGAGCGTTACCATTTGTAATTGTGCAATGCGCTTGTGGAAACGATGTAGTTAACAACGATTCGGAAACATTACATTGTCACGAAATGTCCAGGCCTTCAATGTAGCTACTAGGAAGCACTAATCAATTGTTCAACATTCTAACATCATAATAGTCCATCATCACACGACGTTTTTGTCAGACTGATTATAAAGGCCATTGAGTGTAAATGCCTTTTATGATGATCAATAAGCAGATTGGAACAGAATGACGGCACAAATCATGCACCATAATCTTAGCACTGCCTGCTCCAAGGCAGGGAGGTATTGTTATCCTATGGTACGCAGGTAAAACAAGCGCATAGACAATTCACAGATATGCATTCATACAAAACACGACGTTGCCAATCATATTTGTAGCAACGGTAGAATTACCACACATAAACACTGCCTAATGCGAAGCTATAAAATGGAATAGAATAGAATTTATTCACTTACAACAACGACAATTCATTGATATTCTTTGGAAAAACAGTTTTGTGATATCGATATTGAGTGACTCTGTCGTGTATTTTAGTGTATAATTGCAAGACTGGGACAGAGGGCTGGTAATAATGATCATACGCTACCGCACTGGAATGATACTGTTCGTGGTGGACATTAAATTAAGGCGACACAACCACATATATTAGTTGCGTTAACATAGGCATTAATACATATTGCAGCAGATAAGAGTCAATTTGCATACTGTTTGCATACATTTCCGATATGTAGGTATATTTGTCGATATATAAATAATGGTATGCGGTCACATACAATCTTTTATACAACCTAAATAATGCAGACACCGACATAAACCATAATACAATATGACGTAAGATTTATACATGTCCGATTGAATCGTGAAACTAATCAGAGGGTTGCACATTATAGAATACCACCACTATCTTTAAACTATAAGAAGGGACGACTTAGTGGTGGCATCGGAACACCATTTGTTCCATAAACGGGGAAAGATTGCCTGCAGAATGTGTTTAATAAGGTGGTACATGTAGCGATTTGGGAATTTCGCAGTTCATATTTGCATTTATTTCATAGTTGTGATAAAAACAGTCGTTAAACAAAATAGGCAATTGGTGGCTTTTAAAATCGCACATAAACACAGACACGTAATTATCGTATAAATGATTCAACGCCTGGAAAGAAGATCAGTGTGCCTGTATAGGAGGATTTATTTAAGTTTCTGTTTTTGTTTCCTGTGCATAACTCCAAGCCAGGATGCCTTATGGTATGTACGGATGCATCATAGTGAAGAGTACGCAAGGCTGATTGAGGAAGCATGTGTTTAATAGAGTGCGTTAGAGTGCGCTAGAGTTTGTTGTTGATGTGCATGGCCTGTGATTTCCATGACAGGCGCGCGTCAATAAATATACCAAGAAACGTGTAAGCTTCGTTGGGTTGTATTGCGCATACTCTTTCAACGCATTGGCCTTTGATTTTGAAATCATGCTAATTGATATATGCAGATTGATTAGTTGGTCTTAACACAATTTATTTTGGGTTTTTTAGCATTGTAAAATAATTTATTTGCACAAAATAAGTAATAATCATTGGTCGTACAAAAGAGAGTAAGTCACTTTAAACAGAGAGCAATACAGTTCCAAGTGATGCTGAGGTACATGAAGGTTACCGTGGAGATGCTTTGTCTGCCACTTTAGCACACAGAATAGCATTAATTAGGGAGTGAACGAAGAGCATGATTGACTATTTCAGGGACTGCACCGTGTTTTCATGTGATATACAAACTCGATAAATCTGCATCGCTCATGCGTCTGCTGGTAATGTTTTATGTCGGCAGTGATTAATGTCATTCGTGTGTAAAACATTAAACAGTTTACAGACGTGCTGGCAAGTCCATACGGCTTTGATAGCATGCATGTTCTTACATCGCCTCTTGTAGTAAGATCAATACAGCAGCTAGACTAACACGACAACGCTGCAGTCGCTTGTTTTTGAAATGCTTACTATGATCAGTGCATCTTTCCTTTATTCATTCAAGCTAGTACATAATGATCGGATTATGTTCTTACGGACGGTATCCTGTAAATGACTCGTCGTAAAACAGAAGAGCTCATAGCTACATCGAGAGGATTGGCTTCAACTAGTGGCATTTTTAGTGTGCAGATGAAAACGTTCGACGCGTTGATAAAGTTCGAGGACAGCGCGAGCGAATTCTTACCATGCAACTTGCAAATGTATATATACTGCACAATTGATGTGTGCTGCTGTTACAGCGAACAATACGATAAATATTGACTTACTTTACATATTTCCAGAAAAATTTGCAATCGTACAACTGTCAGTACCTTAACTCACAAATCGCACGATTTGAGAGCAAAGGGCTAAAGAGGTGGGGGAAGGGGAGGGCATGGAAATCGATTAACTAGTAGGCGTATTCTACCTTGATTTCAAAGATGATGCATCTGTCGTTCGTCCCTTTTAGTAGCTTAACAACGGTTTGCAACACAACAGTATTTCGAATCTCATTTTATTGATATTCTTGGCCAATTGTTGGCCTTTGTGCGTTCGCCTTCATACATCATACTTGTTGATCATGATGTATTAAGTTGATATTGTTGATGCGTAAACAAAATCCCCGGCATTCAATTAAGTACCAACGGCGCCGATGTTGTATAATACTCTACTCGGCATCGATCTCGCACACTTCAATGATTGTCCGTACCAAATGTTCTTAACGATTGCTGATTCTAAAACCTAACCGCATTATCACTCCCAGTCATCGATCACCGCCTACAATTATACACAAACAGTGCCTGGTACGAAGAGAAGCTCATGGCTTCGCAGTGGATTGTCAATCCTACCGATTGCTGCTTAACCAATAGGATAATCTGTTCGAGTACAAAGATAACAGATGCTTGAATATGGGCTTTGAATACATCTCATACGTATACATTAGTAGGCTAGAATATGGTTATAAGTTCACAGCGTGTCGCTAATATGCGTTCGTAAAAGCTGTTGGATGATTTGCCTTGTATTGCAGCGCAAACAAAGGTACATTCAGCGACATATAACAGTTTCATGGGACATTCAAACGGATATTGTTTTGCATTTTTAAGGCATCATGTGGAAGCGCACGTGCTGATGCATTTTACAGCAAGGTAGCCTCGTTCAGAATTAATTATCCGACAGAATTATTTTGCTATGATAAAGCTACTTTTCTCAACATTTAAGCGCTGTTTTATATGTACTGCTGAGCCCTTATAATTCATGTTACCCATCTAATGACATAAATCGTGATCGGAAACGACCTTTATTGACCGTTCGGCACCATTGTAGTTTTTACTCTCGCCGTTTGAGGCTAGGGCAAGGCACAAATACCAACATAAATGAATGCAGACAGTAATTAGTAAATTAAATCTGGCGAGACGGCTGCTCGTCAAATATTCCATGTCATAACACACGAAGTTTGTTCTAGCAAAAAGCGCGTTTTGGCGAAAGTCAGTTTACAGCCAACGTAGGATGTATATTGAATAACTTTATTGCATAATATTATAAGGCAATGAGAATTTGAATTTGTGATAGATGTACAATTAGTCATTACTTCATTATGTCATTCAGTATTCACAGAGGCTACAACCACAGCATGGAGCCACAGTTAGGCTTTAAGGCAGCTAATATATTCAAATGTCTTATACGACACAGTCTGACCTGCACTACTCCGATATGCACCCGATCAGTGGATGGACGTTGCTACAATAAAAAAGCAACCTCAGAGATGCTACACTAGTGCAGGTCAAAACAACATATTAGAGGGCTTGTAAAAACAAAAAGCTTACAATTTATAACTGATTACGTAACATTGAGCTGCGCATTGATATAGGTTATACATGTAGCTGTTCGACATCTCCCAGCAACGGATTGAAACATATTAGAGCTTCTACCAGAAGCCGCCCATTGATTAGCGCTATTATTCATGTCTAATAACGCAAGAACTTTTCACTATAAGTGCAATTTCGAAAAACATTGCTAGCTTATACCCTAGACGGGAAGGCTGCATTTGTGTGTTGCATATTAGAGCCGTAGTATAGCCCGATCATTCACTACCCCTGTCAGGTAGTGAACATATTTATAATCGGGTCATTATCTATTAACGCTGGCGTTTTTTTCCTCAGTACCTTTAATAGTAAGGCAAATTGCGTGATATTTAAATATACGTACAGTGGGCGGAATCAAGCGGTAATTTTGACAAAATGATGCATTTCCTAGCCCAGTTTGACAGCCCAACCCAGATAATTGGGCAGAAATTGAGTATGAAATAATTTACGTACAGCAGATTCATACATGTAATATCAAAATGTCAACGTGCAATCATCAGATATCGAGTAAGTGTATCATATTCATAATAGATCCTATACAGAAAGCCTTTTTATTTTGTTCCATGAGGAACAGTAAGCTTATCGTTCAATGGTCTAATGTCGCGTCAAAACGATATTTTTGGCGACGAAAACCTTGCAAGTGTAATCTAGTCGATTAATGAACATGCAGATGAATCAATAATAAGGTATGTTGAGTGAGCTAAGAAATGCAATAGTAGATTGACGAGAAAATATTGATATAGCATGTCCATTTAAAAACTTTCATCCGGCCCGTTCAGCGGAAATTTCAGCAATCAGTTGCGATCCGATAAGTTGCTAGGACATCGTGACGTAATCCGACAGATACACGTTTTTACATGCTATTGTCCATAGTGTTCACAGTCCGAATATTTTGTCATATTACATCGTGTTCACAACTTTGAATATTATAAGTGCTGTAGTTGTAGCTAATAGACGCGTCAACACTCTAAACATACAACTTATCCCAAACACCACGTCAGCAACACATGAGATTACACTTTTGCCATGGCAGGAACACGGCATCTGATACTAAGTGTAATTTGTGCATTGTAGATCGTAGATGGAAGTCTGTTTGCGAAAGACACTGACGAAAATACATTAGCATGCTTGCATTCGTAACAACGATCATAAAAAAGGCAATGTATTGAGTGATGAATGATACTTCGCATACGACGGCGACTCCGGGTGTCAACATAAAAAGGGTGGTACATTTGTACCGTTGTTATGATCTTCAACTAAGATTCAAACAGTTTTCTACTATTAATCATTAAACACTGAACAGGATATTCGCAATATACCGCGCACGTTTCGTTCTCCTCAAAATTCGAGTGCTCAAGCCTGTCTGCCCATGGTGTGAGAAACAAATTCTTTAGGAACGAAGTAGTCAAAGGAGCGGTGTTAATTATACCCCAGCCTTCGACACAGACCCGCGTTTCTCAAATAATTGCAACCACAGGGCAAATAAGAATCGGATTAGGGGAACTTGAAATTATGCCCTACCTGAGTATCCAGTGTTGATTACAAAATTGACGATCAACGTGTTATACTACTGTTGTCGTGATTTATGTGTGAATTAAGGTGCAATAATTTCCGTATCAGACACGCAATGCCAAGTGTGTGGTTCTAAAAGGTGCTCATTATTGCAGTATGTACAAGGTCACTTTTCCAAATGCAGCAAACAGCAATGTTTAAAGCTTTCGATATTATACCTATCATGTATCTACCCCTTAAAATGTGCATAAACTCATGATATCCGCATATTTATTGGTTATCGTTAATATCGTTCGGTGACTCTAGGAAACACACTTACTTGTATTTTCTGATTATGGATCGAATGAAGGCGCTGTCTTAATGTCCACGCAATGTCTCAGTATGTTTTTTGGATGCATCTGCAGAACGGTTCCTAAATTACTTATGCTAGTATGACAGGCAGGGTCCATGTAGCATCAGGGGAAGCTATGCGGTTTTGCAAGTTGACGCTTACTCATCGTATTACCCTGATAGCTTTGTGTGGTGCTCGCCGCTAGCAACAAGCCCAGCATCAGTGACGGAGCACAATCAATCCCCTTAGGTTTTACAACTGCATATAACCGAATGTGATAAAGACATGGAATAATAAAACATTAGCAAAAATTCAAAGACACAAGTCGTAGGGGCTATTTTCTTTCTTGTTCTAACAGTGAACGCTTTGATAGATGACACAGTTCATGTAAGTGCGCCATTCCAGCCAATACAATATTATGGTAACACACACGATTTTGTAACTGAATTCAGCTGTCACATACATCGTCATGATTATGTTTATTCATACAAATATATATTAGGGCACAATGTTACATCGATTCAATTGACACTGCGTGTGTATTTTCTTATTTTCCACCTATTAGTTTGATACAAATCACTAAGCAGCTATTACGGAATGTCCGGAAGCAGCGCTGCTTGTTTGGCTACTATACTTCGCAAGGAATTTTAGTAGCAGATTCGCAGAAAAACGAGATTGTGCTTTTTAAACATAACTCATATTGATCAACGTATAGCCGATGATGATTCGGATTTGACATAGTACTGGACAAACCGATGTGAAATTCATATGCAATTGGCAGAGTAAATATAACTCAGCAGTAGCAACACAGGACGTTGCCAGCAACGCAGGATATTGCAATGTTGTCATGGGCAACGCACAGCATTAAATACCAGGGACTGACAATGAATCAAAGTAATGGCGGATATTGCTTGTGCTAATGCTTTATTCATTTAAATGAGAGTGTATTGAGGCCGCGTCAATATATCAGCGAATGAATATGCATGTCGTGACATCCTATGGCTACCTGGATATTCCGGGTATGCGAGCAGCCAATAAGCAAATGCATTATCATTGGACGTTAGCTGATTGTTTTGTAAATTGCCGCGTCCGAATAGTTTCGTAGTTGTCAGAACCAATGAAGTTTAACAGGTCGAGGTTTTCCTTGATTAAATAGAACAATTTGAGATCGTGGTTCATACATGCTGCAATCAGAGTTGCACAAGTAGCCTACCAAAATATGGATTACATGTACCTATACAGACATGCTTGCGTATAAAGCCTCGTTTCGCAGCTGCAGATACACCCTAGTTTCAGTAACATACAGACTCTAACATTAATTAGATATACGCGGTTGCCATGGTTACTAAACCAGCGTACCTGTATTGCACCAGCGTGTTGGCACAACACACTGCAACAATCCATTTTCTGAGGTGTAGTAAGTCGCACGACAATTTATATATATATATATATATATATATATATATATATATATATATATATATATATATATATATATATATATATATATATATATATATATATATATATATATATATATATATATATATATATATATATATATAACTATATATATATATATATATATATATATATATATATATATATGTATATACATGCATGTTTATATGTTTATATATGTGCGTGTGTGCGTTTGTGTTTATGTGTTATATAGGATTAAATGAGGTGTCGCCTGCAAATAATTGTCTTTGCACCTAGCATGCATTCATTGACGTTCATTTTGTACTTATATTGATGTTAATTAACAACTTTGATGAGTACTGTAATACTGGTTTGTATGTATTTATTATTACAAATGATCCATATAAATCGTCACCGTTAAACTTGGTGATCATACGGCGAGGCTGCCTAATAAAAGATACAAAATATGCTTGCTTCTTGACCAAAAACATGTCGGAAATAAGCAATAAGATATCATGGATTGATGTAATAAAGCGGCAGTGACAGCGGAGTTCTTATTGTTATTCAAGCACAAACACTGATGCAAGCCTAAGCCCTAGGCCGAAGTAATAACGTGGCAGCGGCGCAGCTTGTTGGTGTGAAGACTCAAAGGTGTATATGGCTTATCTTTCGGTTTCCGATTCAGTCGCTCCCATATGTCCGCCCTTAAAACACGGGTGCCATCCTTGGCCCCATCTTCAGAATGTTATAGAGGCCTGAGATATTTCCAGAGGCTAATGGCCAACCTATGGCGCTGCGCATTGAAATACTTTGGAATTAAGCTGTTTGACGTCCCCCCGCAAAGGATTGGAACGTATGAGATCGTCCTCTAGAAATCCCCTTTAGCATCACCGAAAGCCCTCATTTATGGTACATTGCTCAAGAGCTTTTCACTCTAAGTGCAATTTCAAAAGACTTCGCTAGTTTGCGCCATGTGCCCGATATTATTATCGCGTAATACGTTGGCCGATTATTCACCATCACTGTAAGTTAACGGAAATATGAGTGCACCGGGCATTATTTCACATCTTAGGCATAATCGTTATTAATATCTTGCAAGATTGCTTCTTAATTAATTTTACTACAATAATTTACTAAGTTGTTTGCGGCATATTTGGATTCTTAAAGAGGTCGCAAAAGGCCGATGACTAGAAACAAAAAGGTGCCCAGCCCAACGGCTAATCATCAATTATTATCGACTTGACAGTCCCAAGCAGACTTGTGAGCATGAATGAAGTACGTAACTATAAACGTACATACATAATGTACATTTTCTGCAAAATTATAATGCAATGACATTGTGAAGTAAGCGCATATTTTGTAAGAGTATCAAATTTAATTGCAGCCCCTAAGTTGATGATTTGTAGCTTTGGCATTGATCAACTGTTTGTAACAAGCACCTTGGTTACGGTAGACAACAACTGCTAGTATGCTAGTTGACTATCTCACTTTGGAATTAATACCATCTTAATGCGATGAATAATGATGGGAATAGTTGTCCGATATCAAATGGACATGTCATGGCTCATTGAAATTAACGCATATTTAGTTAGTGAATCGTATTCATAACAACCCCAAAGCAGGAAGTTGCTTCTTTTTTTTTTCGTTCGATGAGAGCTTACCGTTCAACGCTGCAATGTCGTATCCAATCGAATGTTTCGGGCAACGAAAACCCTGCAAGTCAGTTTATAATCATATTGGAAAATTATCAATATGGTATATACAGTCTGTTACGACTTATGTATCATGCAATGGTGCCTTGGTGAGCAAATATTGATACTGCACGTCTAAATAAAAACCCGCTACTGGCCCAATAAACGAAAATTGTCGTCTGAAGCAACGAATTGCGATCCGGCAGAGAGGGCATCATGACTTTACCCGACAAATAAGCGTTTTTACTTGTCGTGTTCCCTGCCTCTAAATATTTTGACACATTTCATTATTTTCAGCCCTTTGGATTGTAATAACTGTTATTGTTATAGCCTGCACTCTACACAGACAATACTTACCAAACACAGCTGTAACAACATATGAGATTGATTATATTTTTCCTTTGGCAACAGCTCTGTATCTGATACTAAATGCAATTAGTGCATTGTAAATCGTAGCTATTATATCCGTTTGCGAACGCACTTAATGAGAGCACAGTATTTTGCTTGCAATGGCAACAATGATAACATATATGGCGTTGTATTGCTGAATGAAAGACACGCCATATATGAAGGCCCCCATGGGTGTCGACATGATCATATTTTCCATAAGTATAAATAATGATATTTGCTAACGGAAACCAGAAGGGTGGTAAATTAGTACTGCTCTTATGCTCTTCATTAAAACAGTTTTTAACAATGCATTCTGCAACACAGCATACCATTCTTTTTGGTTGATTCGCTTCGTTTTGACCTCAAAATGCACAAACTCAGTTAACAATAGGAAGCGTAGTAACATAACTTTAAACGGATTGCATTGTCTTTGGTGGCACATGTTTCTCAGAGCGCCAAGGGTCGCTCTTCGCAAATCATTGTAACCACAGAGCAACTAAGAATCGGAACATAAGAATCTTAAATTTGACACCTACCTCCCTTTTAGTTACCCCGTCCAATATGCGTAAACTTTGAATATTAGCCGCATATTTATTTGTCATTGCTAATATCGTTTCGACTTAATGATATTTGTGCGGGGAATAATCTGATTATTGAACCAGTGAAAGCGCAGCTATATTTGGAAAAATATTGTTGAATAGAAATGGAATCATGATACATTAGATATTAAAGTACATTATTTACTAACAGCGTGGGTTGTTATTAATGACAAAGTTCAGATTAGTACGATCAACTTCGGGTCCCATTATTGTCAATATCATAATGTGGTTACACAAGCGATTTCGGATTGTATTAAATGTGTCAGAAGCTGTCACATCGATCGTCATTAATGTGTTTATCTGGGCACTATATTTTATTATGAGAACTCAATGGACACTGCGTGTTTATTCATATCAATTAGTAACAAGTCTTAAAGCTAATTATAAGTGCAACATATTTGGTGATTCGCGATTGCCGAGGATACTTCACAGGGCCATGTAAATTAAAATGTCAGATGATTTTTCCTGCACCACAGTACCAAATTCCTGGATGCCATCGTAATTATGTATGTAGTCACCGTCCAGTGTACCCTTAGAAGAGGATCAACAGGATCAATAGGATCATCCATATAACACTTGATGATGGTATAAAGTTGGCTGACAGACAACGCAACCACCAAACTCAAGTAAATAGAAACTGCCCGTTTTCGATAATGCTGTAAACAAACGAAATAGATTGATGGTGTGTACAAGTAAAATATTGGTCATAATATTTGCTACATCCGTGTCTTTGTAGCGCTATTGCTCTCGCTATACAGGGTTGGAGTGTCCCTTTTTTTTGCCTGCCGTAATTGTTGATCCGACTACTGGGTTTGTGATTGCTAAGTGTTGTGTTGCTCGATATTCTAATTTCTTAAAGTACCTATCACGTTATTATAGGCACTGCGCTGAAATCAATTCATAATGCGATCAATAAACTCAAATCGGTCCAATAACCGTCGCATCTGATCTGTTCAAATTAGCGCGCTCGACGGATCACTACGGCAGCCATGATCTAGGTCAGACCCAGGCGTATGACGTCAACAGGGAGTTTCCCGGTGTTTACTTTGTAATTTGTTGGCGATCGTCCCTTTTTTTGGATATTTGATCGTTTTCACCAATCTGAACACGATAGTTAATTGTTGTTGTGGTGGGGCTTGCTCACATACCAGTCTGGACGGCATGAGCTGATAAGAACGATCCAAGAAATTGGACGGGCCATATACTAGGAGCGCAAGACAAATGGCCGGGCACGGGCAAGTACTCGTTTGTGCGCTCGATTCATTTAACTGAGGGATGTTTTAAGCAGGCACCGAAACTCACATAACAGCTTAGTTGGGTAATCTATCACCACGAGACACACTATCACCTGTAAAATAACAATGTTGATTCATCCATGCTCAAATGGTTAAATAAGTGTGACCTGATTAAGCAGCCTTCTATGATAAGTGGGAAAAAGACGGAAACACATAGATGACGATATAAGGAGGCAAATGAAAACGATGTATCATTAGGCAAGTTACCACCAGCCGTTTGACTGGACCGGGCCGTTCCTGTCTCTCGCTTAGATGACATCTCAGTCATAGTGGTGTGTTGCAGCCCACGCAAAGACCTCCCCACTCAACTACCTGGATTCCATTGTTCACCGTCAGGAATCGCATCCCAAGGCCAACAGATTGCCCCTTATTATCCTCTTATGGTATGCAGGAGGATACAGTTGGCCAATTTTACACCCATACCTACATGGGGAGGCATAGATATGGATGGGGAAGAGTCTTACGGTTATGATTATACCTTCCGTCCATATGAAGAATAATGCCGAATGCGTGGCATGAAAAACACTATGTCGACATAATGCCATATATATTATTATTTGACCCTTAAGCTTAAATGTGCACACTGACAAATATTCACATCAAACGCTTAACCGGTAATGTGGCTGAGAGTTGCCGTTACGGCAAATACTTTCGCCAAGCTTTATGTGCTAATGCCTTTAATAGGCACGTGTGAGCATTGTTCATGCAGCGAACCACGCAACCACAGGTTTTCTAACTGTACTATAAATGTGAATAGAAGGAAAAGCTCAATAATTCCATTGATAATAATTCCATTTCAAATTTGTTTTATAGTTATACTCCGTGACAGTATACAGTCACAATTTATATACTATCAAACAGATCGCAGTGTTTTCAAAGCGCTCCAAAAATAAAAACGACAACTAAATGTGTTATTGTCATCGGAAAGTGACCGCAATTTAATATCGACATCACAATTAGAATGCTACGACAAAAAGTATATAGCAAGGCCAAGAAAATTATAAATTACACGGTAAAAGACTATTGGATAATTAGGAACCCAACATATTTGTCCTGAAGCAATCACTTCATACTCATTGTAATACTCCATCAATGGAAAATTGTACAAAAACTGTTAGCTTATAGATTTTCATCCACCGCGTCTAAGATACTGTTCAACCACCCCTGCAAACAAAAACAATGCTACATTTAAAGGGCTCCAAAAATCATAAATTTAATCACTGATTGTCTGATTTACGTATATATTGTTGTTGCATCGTCTCAGCAAGTGTTGGAGATCAGCCAATTGAATTGAAAAAGGCTCATAAATGCCTGCCCCGTCCGAATTGTTGCGTACATGTCAGATCTGGTGAAGTTTTACAGGTCAAATTTTTCCTTGACTATATCGGAGAATGTAAGATCGTGGTTCATACGTGTCATTGTTATATAAGTAACCTATCAAAACATTGATAACATATATCTATACGGAAATGCTCGAGCTAAAAGCATCATTCTGTTAGCACTCGCAGCTGCAGATACACCCCATTTGCGATTACATACACACGCTAACATTGATTAAACATATATGTTTACCATGGCCACCCAATTTAAGCATGTTTTATGTACCCGCTGTTGAAAAATAAGTTTTTACCTTTCCACTAGTTAATGATTATTTGTATTTTCGACCATATCGGTTGCTCCGTTCACGCTCAATTGTGTGCGTGATACAATACAGCATTGTGCGTGTGATGCATGATGAAAAGAAGATTAAGGATAGTAGTCGTTTACAACACTGATCGAACTTATACATAGATAGCATGTCATGACATAGATCGATATAGGCATTATTATTTTCATTCCAAAAAGTGAACACCAACGAACATGCATCCAATGCCTAGTCGGAACTTTAGCCAAGCTTTGTGTGCAAATGCCTTTCATAAGCATGCATGTTGGTTCATTTATCTGTAACGCTCGGTTGTTACGAGATGCAGGTCCCATTTCGACGCAATGCAGCCATTGTTCACGCTCCGAACCCATACCCATAGTTTTGTATTTGAAATTGGAATGTGAACAGCTGAAAATGCTTAAAAAACAAAACACCCTTGAATAATAATCTCATTTGTCAAAAAAGTTGCAAAACACGCGCAGTAATTATACGAAACCCTTATAATTGTTAAGTTACACGTACAACTATTTCAATAATGAGCTTGTGTAGAGAATATAGAACCTAGTTATTCTTTGTGTAACAATGCACTTCACACGTTGAGTTGTAAGCTATTCATCGTCTTGTTTTCTCAGAATAGCTTTGACGTATTGTAATACCCAATCACTTGAAGTATTTATTGTTGCAGTAAATGAGAGTGAAAATTAATGCAAAGCAGCATACCACTAGGTTAATTAAACGTTCTAAGCATACAGAGCCGCAAACGTTGATAAAGGAAATCCATATCATCGATCCCTGATAGGGAAAGCTCCACAATGTTGCGTTATTGTAATTTGTATTATAGCTATATCAAGTATTGCTGACGTGGGGTTTACAATTTGCTTTAGGTGATGTAAAGCACAAAGAACCAGATAATCTTCCTGAATCACATCAATGCTGTCCATGATTGCGAGCAGGCAACTTGAATTTGTTACGGGTGATGGAGACGTTCATCGATATATATATATCCCTCCCTAAATGAGTATGCGTGTTGTGATGTCCTATGGCTGTCTGGACATTCCTGCAATGCGAGAATCCCTTCAGCAAATGTATCATGTGTTGTTCATCAGCTAATTGGATGGCAAAAGTTTGTTAAATTAAGTTTTACAAGTTGAAGATTATGGCTAAGACTTGTTATTGACGACGATTTAAACCGTTTGGCGTGGCAAACAAGTCAATGTACCTGTAAAATCGTTACAACCTGATAGTAACGGTTACTATGGGAGCTCCCATGAAGTCAGTACTTGGAAGATATCCTACTTTTGACTAGTGAAGTTAATTATTTTCATACTGTGTCAGGAACATATTGCAGATAACGCATTCTTGTTGCCTGGTTCGATTTCACCAAAAGAAAATATAACACAAACAAATATAAACGATACAATAACACGTTTAGCCAAACACAGCGGCAGCAAAAGATAAAAAACCATAATAAAAGTATTAATGAAAATAAATCTTACATGAAAAAACGTGGGCAGTACTTATACAGGTAAAGGGAAACTGAACGAGCAAAGCACAATTCATTAAATCAATATTCATTGATTAACAGAACATAACAGGTAAATCATTGGCTGCTGATGAATAACTTCTTTGTAAACATACGTTGCAATTTGCGTGTAAACTTATCGAAAAACCATATATATATATATATATATATATATATATATATATATATATATATATATATATATATATATATATATATATATATATATATATATATAATATATGTAGGGCATACATATATATATATATATATATATATATTTATATATATAATATATATATAGATATATATAGATCTGTATATGTATATATTATTTATATATATATATTATATATATATGCATATATATATATTATCTTTATATATATATATATATATATATATATATATATATATATATATGTATATCTATATATATATATATATATATATCTCTATATATATATATATATCTATATATATATATATATATATATATGTGAATATCAATGGATGTATATTTTTGCTATCCTATCATATGCAACTTACACGTAACCATACATGCTATTTGTGGCTTCTGTTGGTCATGTACGGCTCTGAAGAGGCTGAGCAGATTAATTTATCATGCTCAGCTTATGTATGCTATCAAGCTACATTTAAGCCATATTTCATTATGACTGTTTTTCTAAATAGTACATCCATTGACTTTGATAAATAACTCTGATGTGTTAAGCTTTGTCAGAAGGATATTACTTGGACCAAAACGGCATCCCCGGCATTCAATCAATTGCCATTGGCGCAGATAATACTTATTTTTATCATATATGATACTCAGCATCACGTTTGCTGTACACTCAAAAAATGGCACATCCTCTTTGTACTTCAAACAGTGCCTAATCCTATTAAGTGCCTCATATATCATAGTATGAGGCCCGTCATCGATTTCAGCTTGCCATCAAAAGAGACGGTGGTTGGTACGACTTACTATATTTAAGATCCTACACATGATCAACTATCGATTGCAATGCTGAATGACGAATAGAATAATTAGAAGGACTACGTGCAAGATATACGCTGTTAGCGTCAATATACTGTGAATGGGACTATGGCAAGCTAGAATTGTGTAATTACAGTGTCCCAACATACATGATTCGAAGCAACTAATAGCTTACCATATTTGCGGGTGCAATTATCCTACAATAATATCCCGCTTAACTACCGACAACCCCAACCACATGCACACATGATTGAGAGAATTATGTAAACTTGGTTAATAAAAAATATTTATGCGTTTTCGCTGACATATAAGTATTTTGCTCGTTATGCGAGGTATAACAATATAATTGTTCAGTAGGAGTGAGTGTGGGGGGGGGGGGGTGGAGTAAATAGCGCATTTAAATGCTCGAAGCAATGCAAAGGATTGTTTATTTTCATAGAGATAATGTCAGGTGTATGCCTACTTTGCAAAATTGCCCGTCTTTTATGAACAGAAATGACGATAGAACTTATAACCTCGTGACAAGAACAAGCCATACACTCATTGGTATCGCATGTGACCTTTTGTTGTAATCAATCGCGAATATTACGGAAGCATGCGATAAAAAAATTGATTCGGACAATGTCTGAAGTTGAATTTGCCCTGGCTCTTCAGAATGAATCACTCCATCGAAGTGTATGGTTGATTCATTTCGCCACTTTCCGTTCCACATATCAATTTGAACGTAATATAACGTATAGTACAAATAGTGAAATGTAAATGTGAGAAAATAACGATGTGTTCCATTGAGCAAACGTTGATTGTTATGACGATTGAATCATCAAAATGGCGCCATTTGAGCTATAGTATAGGTCGTATTTTAGGGAAAATGCAAATGGAACTCGAATGGCTTGTTTGCGTTCGGCAGCAAAATGTCTTTCTTTCGAATTACAAATTATTCCGCACTTCAGTAAAGCACTTCATTCTATATCATATAGTAGAATATAGGTGTTACTTGTAAGGAGGCGGGTACAACAGTTGTAATCATAGCTCTTATAGGAAACGGTATGAGTAGTACACGACAAGCAACGATAATCCTGATACTATTATTAACACAAATTTGGTAGCAAGCGGTGTTTTGGTCCTTTGACAAAATATGTCGTGAACCGACGATATGCAACTGTGGTAAATAAAGTATAGCCGCGGTTGGTACAATAAATTGGGACGATATGCCCCTTGAACAAAACGCGTACAGATACAGAAACCGAGCACCAGAAGAATGTGTGGTATATTTTATTTATGGCAGTAGCATATGTTATAATTGATCACTTATAAAAATCACTAAAATAAAATAACAATAGGAAGTAAATAGAGGAATACGAACTTAAAACGCACACAAATATACATATAACTCAATACGACACGGGCTCTTTATTCAACATTCATGAAACATACATCAAAACAAACCAGTGAGATAAAACACGAATACCAAATAAATAGAGGAATATTGACTAAAAACCGTCCCGGGGGCGAACTGTGACGATACCCGAGATGACCACTTACTTCTATAGAATGCTTTTGGCCTCGAATTCTGGAATAATGGATGAAAAACCTTCATAAAGCAATTTACGTGAATGACACAACCAATGCTACTAGGCTCCCCCATTGTCAGGCACAATCGAATAACTTGTGTTTTCCGTGTGCAGTTAGGCTGATGCAAATGCAAATGGCGCAACACATCATATCAACCCTGCCTTATAGATTTATTGTATTAAACGTTTTGTCTAAGCTACTTATCTGCTTAATGCACTTTTAGGATAATGTTTGACAAAGCCTCACGGAAATGTTCCACAGCATGCTCATGAATTGTCGAATTGAAGATATGTTCCTTATTCATTCCATCAGATATATTTTCCAGTATTTGTACTGATGTACAATCACTGCCACAGAGGTATGTGCTGCCTTACGTACCTACCTGGGTATATTGCATAATGGCAAAAGGGTTGTGGAGCATATCCAATGAGATATTTTTGACAACAGAGTATTTGTTACAATATTGAAACAGGTCCTATAATGTTCATAAATAGCGACACTGAACCACAGATAACCATTGTTATTCTTGATTTTGACACCATTATATCTGTGCATATATGACGACAATCACAAACATTGATATCGCAACTCGCATGTGTCGATAAACTGTGATAATTAGTTGTCACCTTAATTCCTAATGGTCAGATTACAAATCCCTTCGTGTATATATCACGTCTTTCGTCAGAACCAATAACTTATCATAATGACTAGGGGATCTATCGAAAACGGTTGCTTCGTAAGCAATAACAAAACCAGCAGGTTGTGGATGTGATGTTGTTTGGTTTTATGTATCTAACATTGTACAACGGTTCATATTTTGCAGCCATTGTACTTAATATAGTAATATCCGGTTGTGGCTTTTGAGGTATGTAACAATAGTTGTCATTTTGGATTGTGTTATAGGAGAATTGTTTTCAAAAATATTATCAAATGGAAAATATACCTTCTACAAAAAAAGGTCGTAATGATTCCGTCAAATGCTTACCTTTTACTCACCAAAATAGAGATTTATTCATACGTACCTTGGAAATAATTTAAATACCGTTTGGATGGTAGCATTATATCGGATTCATAGCCTGATTTCACATTGATAATATTTACTGCATCATCGTCGGCAAATTAAGCATCTATAACTAATAACTGAAGCATCTAATAACTATTATTAGCGTAATGTAATTTCATTCATGGCTGTACAGCAGTCATCTGATAGCAGTTACCGGATCTAATCAGGCCTAGCCCTTATTCTGAAGCTTATTGTAATTGCTTGTCCAGTCGGATAGAAAGCCGTTTGCTGAAGACTTCATAGTGGGGATAGTGTAATAGTTTAATAGTGTAATTTTAAGTGTGTAACGGTAAGCATTGCGATCCGAGATTACTTCATATAAATTAGTATCAATAATCCGAACGCTAAATCTGGGATTATGCCCTCCGTTGTACGCATTACTCTGGTTCTAAAAGACGAAAGTGATCGGCTAGGTAATTGATAACTCGGCAGCAATGCAAAGTAAATATTGCTGTCACTGGTGCAAACATGCGATATTACACATTGGCTTTTACGTACATATTCGAATGCGACATTCACAAACCTTACGTAACAAGCACATTGGGTTTTGTATGTAATCAGTAATATTTCGCCATTTAGTTGTCTTGCTTGGGAATAAATGACATCCAAATGAATTTAGAAATAATTTGTGCTTTTCATCATAGCGCGCCATTTAAGATTTCAGTCTTTAATTGTGCATCTCATATGAATGCTTGACATATCTTTTGTTCAAGTTCATTCCCCAAATAAGCACGGAGCTTTAGGGTTCAAAGTGGTATGTAAGGATATTGTTACAGATGGCATAGTATTGAATGATACACATATCATAGTTCTGGCCGAGTAAAGGGTGGGGCAAGGAAATTTACCGTCGTGAAGTAAATGCAATTGAAACTTGTGGGATAATATATTTCTAATGTTGACGAGCCCTGTATACCTTTGATATACATTACCAATCTCTGTGGCGGGGTTCCATTCCGTATTAGCGCTTAACTAAATGCCAAACGCTAGTGATACCGTATGTATCCCAAGATAAGCTTTGTGCATCTCTATTCATTTTATAGATATATGTATTTCGTTGACGATTTTAGATTGAATGTGGGCTTTGTACAGCTGTGGCATACTGGATCGCGTATTTGTTCAATATTTGCAACATGGATTAGCTTAGTGAGGCGACTGTAATGATAGCAATGAATACCTATTCATTTGGTAAGGCTTATCAGGGCATATGGTGAACATGTTGAATGACCGAATGGTGCATTTTAATGCGAGCCGCTGTGCAGGGATGAAATAAAATAGCAAAGTAGTTTGTACCACATCGTTGTCATAGAGAACAAATCGCAAAGATTAATCAATTTAGCAATATTATGTATATTTTATACAAAACCAGTGATATATATATATATATATATATATATATATATATATATATATATATATATATATATATATATATATATATATATATATATATATATATATATATATATATATATATATATATATATATATATATATATATATATATATATATATATATAAATGATAACTAAACACCTAATTAGATTACATATGGCAGCAACAAATGCGTCGCACGGCTCTGCTGTTGCATGATATGAGTTTGCAATCCGCTCAGCCAATCATACTCAAACATAGCAGCAGCAAATAACACAGTTCCCATGCCAACGACATAGCATCTGATACTAGAAGCCGACAATGCATCAAAGACATGTTGTAATATGGCGCGTATTTGCCCGTACTGTGCAAACCTCAATCAATAACAGGTCTCGTGATAGCGTCTACGTCTGATAAGCACACACAGGGGAGTTACTTTGGAATACATTCTTTACACTAGGCCAGCTATTGGCACTAGACAGCCGTCGCGCTTCCAAATGTTGCTTATTTAAGCTGACTTGTAAATGTGTTGTGCAGCGATTGTCAGGTTAAATTGCAATCTTCTGCGCTTCCAACGTTTGATGATCGATCTTCACATTTCGATGCCTGCTAATGAGAGCAGAAGGAGCACAAGTCAACCTGGGTTGCCCCTACTGTTGTATGAATGTGCGTTCTGTATACACTGGTGTAGCACGATGTAAGCATAACAGAATTATCGGTTTCGCTGCCCTGTCCCCGAGCTGGGGCCAAACGTACATTTTCTCACGATTAGAGTAATAGCAACCCATTCAATATAACCACCATATGCTCCAATACAGGTATCAGTCAATTGCAGCGATGTCACGAAGCATTCGCTAACAAGGCTATTACCTATTTATATATGTTTGTACTAGGCCTTGGAGGTGATTTCGATTTACTTCACGGTCTTGGAAGTGACAATTCTACATCATCGTTATAAACATGTACACTAAGTTACGCGAAGGCAATGCCAACTCTGCAGCAGACACACATGCGGACCTGGCCTTATTCCAAGGAGAACATCCGTGTTCAACATCCATTCAATCCACACCGAATTAACTACGCCGTCCCTATGTCGTCGCTTGTTAATGTAGTGTACCCATTGTTGACCCAATCGATGATTGTTCCCCTAATGTATACCTTCCCATATACGAACCTGGTGTTATTCGATTTCGCGTTGAGGCGGGTGTGGCTTCCCACATATGCAGCTGTGTGTGGTGCACAGGTTGTAGGCATTATCGGTTACCATATGTAAATATTGGAGCTGTGCCTGACAGATTAATTGCTACAGCGCATCAAGTATAGGATCAAATATGTTCTGTAGAATATTTGGCTGCTTTTATCTTCCTTACAAATTTAGGCGAGTCAAAGTAAGGTTTGACCCCCAAAAAATTGCAAGAAAAGGTTTTTTTGTCTTTTTGTGTTCAATTAGCTGTACTCAAGCTCATCCTAAAAGTTTACCAAAGTGGTGAAATTACATAATATCAAATATGGCCGCCATTGAATTATGAATGTACAGCAAACTTTTTTAATGGTTGGTTTTAGACCCCATAAATGTATTACAAACATATATAAATGTGATACCTAAGATTCAAATAAGGTCATGATGAATTCACCTGGATGTCCCTATGACGTAGTATTGCATCATCATGACGTAGTGGGTTGCTGAATAGATCAAGACCGCCAGAACTGGTAGAAAACCAACATTTCGGCCCTTGATAATCAATCAGATGTACATACACAAGGAACCACAACTTGGAAGGGGCTATTGAACCATCATGGTCATACGCCATACGTCACACATCATAAATTACCAAAATGTCCCAAATAATTGACATAGTACACACCTGAATTTTCTTATCAAGTTCAAGTGTCATTCACACAATATAATTGTTCAAAACAGAGCATGGTTATTATCATCGCAATCTTCTTCCTCGGAACCGTCTATTGTAGAATCACTATTGATTGTAACATGACTCAACTTGGCAGGGTCCACAAGCTTTCTGGAGCCGCTTTCTGGTCAGTCATAACAGGTAACAAAATGTTGTCTTCACACTTCCAACCCCAGTCTTTTTGGTCCATGATTTTTCTTCGATTTTCCCATCCACACCATGATCTGATAAAATGAACGTTGAGAGTGGAACTTTGCCGCAGATTCCGTTGGGGGCAATTTCTCTCGGGCTTCACAAAATGATTTAGCAGATGAAACCTTTTTAGCAAGCAATGTATTTCTAAGGTTTACCAGAGATGTGCCAGCTTTTCCTCCTAAAAGAAAGAAACAAAGACTTTGCATCCTGAATCAACTATTGTTGCCACATCCTGACCAGCTGTAGTAAAGGTCTTTGCACAAGCTCTTATCTGAGAATAATTTTTCATCGCTTTTTGGAAAAGGGATTTTTCTTGCCAGTACCATAAATCCTGGAAGTGCTATCACAACCTGTAAAAGCATGTACAAACAGCAGCTGTGAAGATATGTCATTTCCCAAGAGTTCCTTTAGACGGACAATATCATATACATGTTTTGCTTTCTTTTTGTCCGAACGAAAGTAGAGTTTCTTGCTGTCCCTCTCAGTGTAATGTAGAAGCACAATCAGAAGGTCAGTGTCTTTCCCAATCAAAGTTGTGTCTCGAACTTTTGCCGATGTTGTTGCTGCCTTCACAATATGAACATCTGCATCTCCATGCGAATTGATGACTTCGCAACCCCTCTGTTTCAGTTTGTCACTGATGATGAGGATTAGTTTCTGTTTATTAGAGTCCCTTGATAAGAAATCCTCCATTCTGCCAGAGGAAATGACGGTATTCATTTCAAAAGACACAAGCGGGTGTGATTTCGTTAGTCTTCTCTGATGTTCATTGTCCTTGATGCTAGGCTCTTCACTGTATCCGTCAAAAACTACTGTGGCTTGTCCATACTTGGAAAGGGTGAGATTGGCATAACCCCTCGGCAATTTCCCCGTAGGTCATCCCTTTTTTCCAAGACAGACGGTGAAGTAAGGAGCCTCCGTCAAGCACAAAATGTTCGGAATCTGGCGTCGAATCTGTTAGAACGGCCTTGCTGGAGCTGGAGGATTCATTTGCGTAATCCCGTAGAGCATCAACCAACTGTGGCTTGTCAGCCTTCTGGGACACATGTTTTGCCGCGAATAGGGCAGGAGGATATGGATTAAGTTCGTAGTCCATGATATCTTGCAGTGTCAAGTCGCCAGCTTGTGAAACTACAAGAAATCTCTGAAACAGTAGTTCAGAATTTATCATTTGTTCGGTATTCACTTTCACTGACGATGAGTCACCAAGAGTCTTGGATTTGTCCTTTCGTTTAAAGGAATAAGTGAATATTGGCTGCCCAACTATTTTTTGTACTATGGCCTTGCCGACAGCTCCATATTCATGTACATTGACATCTGCGTTGGCCACTTCACAACAACATTTTTTAATGAGGAATCATTAGCAAATTGATTACAGTCAACTAATTTTTTTGCCTCAGTTTAGTACTGTCTACATGATCACGTTGCATCCTTGGCACTGTGGCGTCTTAGTGCTGTTCACTTGAGGTAAATGATTGTTTAGAGAACTCTTGCATCGCAAGGTTGTACGCAGATGACACGGATGATCACAGTGTCCAGATGGTCCTTAGTTCCTCTGTCATGCCACTTCCTCTGGTTAGACCACCGCTACGCATGAGAGTCTGTTCAATAGTTAGATCCGATCCCAATCCTGCCCAGAACTGGTCTGTCCTCCTAATAACATGTAGGCCGTTTTCAAATTTTGTAACAATGTCTGGATGCTTGTGACCTAGTTCATTCATGCACTGCAGGTAGAGGTATTCAGACTTAACATAATTGAAATGTCCAGCAGCTGCGAATATCGGAATGCAATAGAGACACTGCACTGAGATGCATTCTCCAGTCGTCTGAGCGATCAGCTCTGATCAATGACAAGCTATTTCCAACATCTCCTGATATCCGATCTAAAGTTGACTGGTTTTGGATGAAGAGAGGTTATATCATTATGTACGCTTTATGACTTCTCATATTCTTGTAAATATATATGAATGCCAATGACCATTTATTCAATGCTTGTCACTTATCAATACCACAACCTTACTAACGGTCAGCACGTTAAAGGAGCTTATTGACATCCCAAAGATGTGCTCAAAGACGTTGGTAGTCACTCAACCTTAATCAGGTCCGTCACATACATTGCATCGTGGATCAAATGTCACACACCGCAGAAGATGTATATCGCCGGTGAAGTGTAATTATCGAGTCATGGTTTGTACAATATCATTCAAAATACCGCCCCTTGTATTCCAATCTTTATCAGGGGTCATGTCAAAAACATCTGTATATACTAAGGGCTGCGCTTGTGACCACACAATGGCGGTGCGATGGACCGACATCTATATAAACGATGATTATACAACGCGCAATTCACACATGTTGAAAGGAAGAAGATTGTTCCCCATGAACAATCTTCTTCCTCGGAAATAAGAATCACTATTTGACTATTGTAACATCCGCAGGGTCCACAAGCAGAAGTACATGGAAGACCGTACTTCCTGCAAACTACATCGAGTAAGCACCAACAGTTACAATGGATAACCTTGAGAAGGCTTTTGGAGCCACGTTCTGGTCAGTCATAACAGGTGACAAAATGTTGTCTTCACACTTCCAACCCCAGTCCTTTGGGGGTCCATGTTTTCATCCTTCTCCCATCCACACCATGATCTGATAAAATGAACGTTGAGAGTGGAACTTTGCCGCATTCCGTTGGGGGCAATTTCGCGGGCTTCACAAATGATTTAGCAGATGAAAGTTTTTTAGCAAGCAATGTATTTGTAAGGTTTACCAGAGATGTGCCAGCTTTTCCTCCTAACAAAGAAACAACGACTTTGCATCCTGAATCAACTATTGTTGCCACATCCTGACCAGCTCAGTAAGTAAAGGTCTTTGCACAAGCTCTTATCTGAGAATAATTTTTCATCGCTTTTTGGAAAAGGGATTTCTTGCCAATACCATAAATCCTGGAAGTGCTATCACAACCTGTAAAAGCATGTACAAACAGCAGCTGTGAAGATATGTCATTTCCCAAGAGTTTCTTTAGACGGCAATATCATATACATGTTTTGCTTTCTTTTTGTCCGAACGAAAGTAGAGTTTCTTGCTGTCCCTCTCAGTGTAATGTAGAAGCAAGAATCAGAAGGTCCGTGTCCTCCCAATCAAAGTTGTGTCTCGAACTTTTGCCGATGTTGTTGCTGCCTTCACAATATGAACATCTGCATCTCCATGCGAATTGATGACTTCGCAACCCCTCTGTTTCAGTTTGTCACTGATGAGGAGGATTAGTTTCTGTTTATTAGAGTCCCTTGATAAGAAATCCTCCATTCTGCCAGAGGAAATGACGGTATTCATTTCAAAAGACACAAGCGGGTGTGATTTCGTTAGTCGTCTCTGATGTTCATTGTCCTTGATGCTAGGCTCTTCACTGTATCCGTCAAAAACTACTGTGCTTGTCCATACTTGGAAAGGGTGAGATTGGCATACCCTCGGCAATTTCCCCGTAGGTCATCCCTTTTTTCCAAGACAGACGGTGAAGTAAGGAGCCTCCGTCAAGCACAAAATGTTCGGAATCTGGCGTCGAATCTGTTAGAACGGCCTTGCTGGAGCTGGAGGATTCATTTGCGTAATCCCGTAGAGCATCAACCAACTGTGGCTTGTCAGCCTTCTGGGACACATGTTTTGCCGCGAATAGGGCAGGAGGATATGGATTAAGTTCGTAGTCCATGATATCTTGCAGTGTCAAGTCGCCAGCTTGTGAAACTACAAGAAATCTCTGAAACAGTAGTTCAGAATTTATCATTTGTTCGGTATTCACTTTCACTGACGATGAGTCACCAAGAGTCTTGGATTTGTCCTTTCGTTTAAAGGAATAAGTGAATATTGGCTGCCCAACTATTTTTTGTACTATGGCCTTGCCGACAGCTCCATATTCATGTACATTGACATCTGCGTTGGCCACTACAACCAGTATTTTTTAATGAGGAATCATCAGCAAATTGATTACAGTCAACTAATTTTTGCCTCAGTTTAGTACTGTCTACATGATCACGTTGCATCCTTGGCACTGTGGCGTCTTAGTGCTGTTCACTTGAGGTAAATGATTGTTTAGAGAACTCTTGCATCGCAAGGTTGTCAGATGACACGGATGATCACAGTGTCCAGATGGTCCTTAGTTCCTCTGTCATGCCACTTCCTCTGGTTAGACCATACGCATGAGAGTCTGTTCAATAGTTAGATCCGTCCCAATCCTGCCCAGAACTGGTCTGTCCTCCTAATAAATGGTAGGCCGTTTTCAAATTTTTAACAATGTCTGGATGCTTGTGACCTAGTTCATTCATGCACTGCAGGTAGAGGTATTCAGACTTAACATAATTGAAATGTCCAGCAGTTGCGAATATCGGAATGCAATCAGACACTGCACTGAGATGCATTCTCCAGTCGTCTGAGCGATCAGCTCTGATCAATGCACAAGCTATTTCCAACATCTCCTGATATCCGATCTAAAGTTGACTGGTTTTGGATGAAGCTGCCATACTAACCTTTTGACTGGATTTTCTGTTCAATGTGCTTTATTTCTTCTAATGATTTTAACGACTCGTAGGACATTTGACCAGACACAACTGAAGAATAAACAGTCTCTATCCATTCAATCGTAGAGCGTTGGCGGGGTGGGGTGGGGGTCAGTCAGTTAGGATTTCCCCTAACGAACAGGGCACCTTCATCAGAACTCTGTCTCAATGACCCTGTGACTGAATGAAAAAAACACCCAACTCCAAAAAGCATGCTTACAACAGCGTTTCCGTGTGAGAAATAACAAATCATGAACCAAGGAGCCATTTCAAACAAATACCAAACAGGGGTAAAATCCTGAAATTGACCAAGATTTACCCTTCAATTTTAGGGAACCTTTGCTATCTTAATGTTCATTTGTCTTAAAGAACAATGAAAAACCGAAACAATAGTTCTTGCAATTCCTTAATTAATTGGGAAATATAAGGTTTCCCTAATATGTACCCAAAATACCACTTTTGGGGTAGGGGTGCCCTTATTGCACCCCCATCGGGATGTCACACATGAAAGAAACCAGGTTCAGGTGAAAGGTTGACCTCAAAAAACATTAGAAAACATACTTACATAATCAGTTTTGGGTGAAAAAATGGCTGAGTTAATGGGACAGCCAAAAAAATTCAAGCATTTTAGCAATTTTGGCGGCCATCTTGGAAATTGCCTAATTAACCGACTTTCCGGTCATCCGAGTTTGGTAAACTTTTAGTATGTTAATCTACAGATGTTCAGGAACCAAAAACAACCAAGAAACGTTTTCTTGCAATTTTTTGGGGGTTGACCCCTTTTTTTCCATATATTGACCCGACTAATTCCTATCCTACGCATAACTGCGACGTCATTAAAACATCAGAATAGATGCTACGCTTAGCAGACATTTGTGATTATTTATGATGTTTCACCAACACTACTCCCCGTTATTAAATTTGCTGTTCACTTTTATTTCGTATCGTTCCGATTTACAATATACAGCATAGTTGCAGGACACAACCATTTGTTTCATTTGATGACATGGTACCACTTTGTGATGTTGTCCATCATGTCGCTAACAATTAATTCAGTATGGACATTCATTGAGTGCTTATGCGCTTGTCAAGAAGACTTCTTGTAAATTGCCTAGTGCTGTAACTATAGAGCGAAATTCAACCATCGATAGGTTCAACAATGGTAACTGCAGATAACATTAGATAATATTAAAAACGCACGTGCACAACGACAAGTCCGTTGAGATAATGGTAGCGATAAAATTTGTGTCCCAGATCCATTGATGCCATATCTGGTATTACAACCGGAATAAGTGACGGATAATTTTAGCTGTAAAAGCAGCCTTGTAATACGAACAAAAATGTCAACATTATATTTATCATTCTACCGAGGGGTTAAGCAATGAATCATGAAGAACACTATTCTACAGTAAATAACAGAAATCATATATTATTTTCGCCATGATAAGCATAGCATTTGTTGAAGCATTATAACAAGCAAAGCAACGCGCATTATTACCCTGGGAATATCAATGACGTTCTCATAACATATGGTGATAATATATTAAGGCGGTGTTTTGGTAAATAACCTTTGACAACCGACAAAGTTACAGTTGGTTTATGAATGTTGAGGTTATATCATTACTGTACGCTTTATGACTTACATTTCTTGTAATGATATGGTTGCCATGATGATTCATTGTATTCAATGGATCACTTAACTTAAACCACAGCATTCTAGATCATGTCACACACCGCAGAAGATGTATATCGCCGGTGAAGTGTAATTATGGTACAATATCATTAAATACGCCTCCTTGTATTCCAATCTTTATCACATACACAATATACTACGGACCCATATATGGCGACATGGAAGATCGATATAAACGCTTACAACTGATCACACACATTTCCAGAAATCACAAGGTTGCTTTTGGTAAGCACCAATATCCTAAGGCTTTTTAATGACGGTAACAAGCTTTCGTGCGCCGCCATGCTACACAAAAAGGAACAAGCACTGAAAGATGCTTGAAAATGACCATACAGATTAAATAGTAGGTAATACGAATTGTCAATTGAACTGACGACTCTATATCCTCGATTAGATCATTTCTCGCCAACAATAAACCGATCGGAAATACGTGGCAGCTGTAAACTTTACATACACGATTAATCGCTCGGCACAGCGTCTGCAATCCCTTAGTACCATGAGTGCATGCAAAACAGCATTATAGCAATCCTGATGCTTAACTAATACTTTTAGAAATTAACGGAAGTTGACCTTGGGTACGTTTGTAAGCAGTGCAATATTATCAACATTCTGTACCTGCCTAAAGGCATAACTGTTCGTATACGAAATTACCCCATTAGAACTTTGAATAGCACAGTGAATAAGTGAGGCTTTTAAAACTGAGCAAATAATAATTGACAATCTCACAGTATATTGCTTAAAAGTTTCTCAGATAAACTGATAGTTGTTTCATATTCCTCTCTGTCGTTGTATTTCTGCGCAACTTCTAATCATCGAAGAATGAATCGTGCATATTACACCGCGCAACAATTACAATTTATGTTTAGCTTAATGCACTCATTCGCATTTTAAATTCATAAGATGCAAATCAGACAAGACGGATGAATAATAGCAAGACATAAATGGTATACATTTGTGTTGACCCTGTGAGCGGAGTCTGTTCCGGTTGTCATTCCACGAGCGTAAAGTTGAACACTAAAGGAATGTGATTAAGTGTAGGTCATTGTCGACCCTCGGCAATTTTCCCTATACCTTCGTCGACCTCACTCAATAGGGGATAGACTGCAAGGTATTGGTTACCAAATATAATAGTCACGACGGAACCTATTATGCAAAGTCTGGCAAACGCAATGGTATGCGTTATTGGATAATAATGCTGCATATATGGTCATTTGCACACCGAAATAGACTATCAGGCGTGTTTATAGCATTCTCAATAGTAACTTACTAACCGCATATCATCGCACGTTTCACTTATTTACATACAGATACATGATTACAGTTGCACGCTTGACAGGCTTATGTACTGATACGTGGATGACTTAATAGCTCCGCATCACAATACCCTTACATGGCATAGACATAAGCTAATATAAGCTGCGCTGTATGCCTATCCCGCAGGTGTAGTCATTTCATATATCCATCAAAAGTGTCTGCGCTTGGACCATATACATTAGCCCCCCCCCCCCCCCCCCCCCCTTCCTCCCACCCCCAGTTTACATCATGTCAACAGCGGCATTAGAACAATTGCTGATGGAAAGAGGCAGAACGAACCCATTTCGCATGTGTTTCATGAAACAACTACACTTATGCAAGAGAAGTCTGGTGATACGCCATTTTCCCCGGGTGTGATGAACCTAAAACACCTGAAGCAGTAATGGCACTGGTGAACAGGGGCCAAAGTGTACTTTAGTCTCATTTACAATAACAACGAAAAAGATGCAAGTAATTGTGCTACAATATGTCGTCCTACAACGGCTAAATTCGAGTCTCGATTTTAATCTGGAATACAGTATAAATTGGTTTAGAATAAAATGGTAATAATATATATCATAGAGGTAAAAGTAAACGCGAATATATTAAATACCTTACGACGTTTTCCATCCTTTGGTATAATATATAATTTCGCTTGATGTTGAGTAACATCATTTACAATGTACCTGGCAATGAAATGAACAAGAATAGCATGATAATTTGCATTTAAAAAACACCACCACGTATATATATATATATATATATATATATATATAGATATATAGATAGATATATATAGAGATATAGATATATATATATATATATATATAGAGATATAGATATATATAGATAGATATATATATATATATATATATCTCTATATATATATATATATATATATATATATATATATATATATATATATATATATATATATATATATATATATATGTATATATATATATATATACATAAAAGTGACGATACACTGTATATTGTCGCCATGAATTTTTATCCATTACAAGGCTTTGGCTCATGCATTGCGCGGGAATTGGTTAGGGGCGTTTGAAAATATTAATATATTGGACCAACGACCTTTATGGTACTCTGCCTTTAACAGATTGTTTCTCGATATTATCCTATATATCATTATCCAAACATCTGGTATATTGTTTAGAATAACTTCCTTCATGAATATATCCTATCCACGTGACATTCGATATCGGAAAACAAGAGATAGATATTTGGTGACAACGTTTTCCAATGAGCTGGAGCCAGACATATATTCGTCTGGACAAACCGAGATGCTTAGGCAGGTCGGATAATTGGTAAAGTTCTTTGTGTTATTCAGATAAAGGTCGGGAATATCGTTTGATTTGAAAAGGAATTTGTTTTTTGTGTTATGTACCAAAATAGTTGGTTTGTTGCTATGTTCCATAAACGTTTGTTCTTTGCCTGCCCCTTATGTCAAAACTATTTTGGAAAACACTTTTTGGTACACAAAATATATAAGTTTAATAAAACAATGAAAATCTGAAATAAGATTATGAAACCGAAACATTTTACCAACAGACCAACCGCAAACAAGAAATGATCATCATATTAAATAAATATATATATATATATCAAAAGTAACATGATGTACACTCTGCAACAACCAGGTGATTATCCTATTTCTAGCGTGTTTTCAAGCATTGCCCATCTGTTCCATTCACTCATTATCTATCAATTAGTGTTACCCTTTTGTTCCAGGTCAACGATTCCCCTCGGTTGGACAGCACTGTGGTAAGCGTTTTTTATATGTCGGCACCAACCATGCTTGCAGTTCATTTTGTATGAAACATCCTTCGAAGTAAACCATATAGCGCATGCCAAGGCCAGGACTTAGACGTGATCAATTACGACTATTGGAGTGCACCATACATTATTCATTACCTACTCTGTGTCTCATAGACAAATACAAAGCGGTAATTTATTCTTACCGCTAGTATGCGCATAAAAGATAAATGTGGAGCTTATTATAAACAATTTAATCCTCTGCTACTGCGCTATAGTCAACTGCTGAGCTCCAAACAATCTCTGTTGACTGCAATCTATTATACTCCGTATCGATTACATTACACATTTACAAGCCTTGCAGTTAACAGTGGTCAGTGAATGCCTTTGTATTGGATGTAGAAACATAAGCCTTACATTACAAATATGTATCGAAAATTAAGTGTTTCGTTCCCTGCTGTCGGGCGTTGTACTGCGATCACAACACAATATTTCGCATTGCAATAATATATGCCCGGTGAGCCAATAGGTATTCAATTAAGTATGCATCTTGCTGAAATGAAAGCAATAAACTCTATTCTGAACAAATTTGGTTACCATGTCAACATAGATATAGTTAACATGACTATGAGCAAGGGTTGTTTTGGAACATGTAGCGTATTGTTTGATATGCATTACGTGGTCATTAACATGCTGCCTGGGTATAACATCCAACTGAACGCATGCGATATCTGCAATATGTACCATGCCACTTATGCCAATATTTAGGGTACGAAAAGCCATGCATATTGCCTAAACCCGCTGTAAAGACTACCCTTTGCTTTGTTTCGCTGCATAAAGAATGAACTTTTCGCTATGATAAGCCTGCTTTATTTGGCTCACCGGCAACAATGTGCTATTGCAATCCTGCTGTTAGAGGGCGATAGAATGCTAACTTGGAGAGTCGTGAACTGGGGACATTTCGGCTGAAAAATGTGCGTGTCGCATGTTATTAATCTAGGATGTTCAGACAATGTAAGCTATGGATCCATATTCATGCCGACATGTTATGCAGTGTACGGTTTCTCAGTTCTTCATATGTTCAAGTAAGCGATTAATGTTTACGTATAGCAGTCTCCAGTATTCCAGCGCCAAAACATTTCCATGGCAATGCAATTATGTTATTAGACACTGCATGTGCAATCAATGAATAGTGAAGATTGATTATAGAGAAAACACCTGTCCGGCAATACAATATATTTGTACATTTGTTTCATGTAGTGACAGTTTCATCTCTATCATTGTAACTTCAATGTGCTGACATACTTTATAACCTATAAACCATAAGCATTGTTTACGGTTTTAACTAGAAACACAGCCTGTCAATAGCTTTGGGGTTGACTAAATTGGTATGTGTCTATTAGAAAGCAACCTTCGGCATGCGATACACAAGGGGCGAAATGCTATCAACATCTCTGCTTTTAGTGCCACGGGGAGTGCTGTATAATGCTTTAAACAGGCCTTATTGGTGTTTTGAAATGTTGAAATTGCATTTAAAACATTACCACAATACTATTATACTACAAGCAACCGTTTTCAGACTATGTCGTTGCATAACATTTCAAAAATTGCAATGCTTATTACCTTATATGTTACCATGCAGTTGATTATAATGCAAGAAACCTTGTCCGCTTTGTGCTGAGGTAAGTAAACACAACAGCAGTTTTACACAAGTGCTGATAATGCATAGTATCGAAATATCAGACGAGTCATATCGTTTCTGACGGGATAGGGTCTTTACACAATATAACCAATAAGTAGCAAATTAAACACTATGTTGCAGCAGATTTGCTTAATATTTACTTTGCATCAGTATCCACGAACGAGATAGCACGATACACGGAACCCGTTAAACTATTCAATGGCGTTGATGAGGAACACCGACACAGAACATCGCCAAGTCAGGTCTTAAACTTTTTTAAACCCGAACAGTGCACCTGCGCCCGACTATTCTTCAGTTTTGCAGAACGTATCATCTGGCGTCCAACGCGAACGTTGCTACGATGGGGGATTCTGAGTTGGTTAACCAGAAAACCTGAAGACGGAAATTATGATATGTGTTTGCAGAAGTGTACATAAGGGCAGGGTGAGATACAAATTGAAAGGGCAGCAACAGCGTCCATGGACTGTTACAATATTTAACCATTTCAGTAAAGATGGGTATGTTCAGGCTAACGTTACATCAATTTTCAAAAATGGCAATAGTCTGCAGCCAGCATATAACATGCCTGTCATTGGCATAACACAGGAAACATTTCTACGAGACAAACTCGAAGAACACTTACTGAATAGCTTACTGAATAGATCTGCACATGGCTGTGCGTGCAAGCGCTCTTGCCATAGAAATCTTCTGGAATCTGTACAGGGCGTTACTAAACTGATGGAAAAGTGGAGGTCATGTAGGTGTAATTCATTTGGATTTTGAAAAGCGTTCAACAATTAGCAAGATATATTTCCCCGACAACGATTAGCAAGCAAACTTACACCCTACGCTTACAATGCGTCTGACAAATATGTTTCAAACATTAGCATAAATCACCAAACATTATCCCAGATTGATGACAAATAACTAACAACGAAGCTTACACAACGCGATAGACCAGGGAAATGATTGCAAAAGGCTTTTATAGCTAAAACCTATGACGCACTGCATATATATTTTACAAATCGAATGGGCGATTTTGCCCTATGTCCTATGAAAGAGATAGGTGTCATATTTAGTTACCGATTCAAATCAGGCAAGCAATACAGTGTATCTGTCGTGAAGGCACACATAGTGCTCTGTGTGATCGGACAACGTTTGCGTGTCACTGTGAGCGAGTTTTGTTTTAAACATTCGTAAGACAGTTTCTCAGATTGACAGGGTATACCAATCAGAAGGATAGCCTTTCTGGTAGTTGGTCAGACACATTGTACAGCAATAACAAATGTCAACACACGTATGCTCAGCACCAAACAGCGCTGTGTAAGCAGAATAATTGCTTTTTGTTCGTGGGCTTATATTTGCATTTGTTTATTTTTGGACGTGTCATTGAGGTCAGATAATACGTGCATAGCTCATAACCCCAATAGCAAAACCTAGACATGTTAACAGTATCCTATGCAAAGGGATAATTTGCAGAAAGTATCATCTGGCGTCCAACCAATTAGATTTAAAACTTTACACTGACACATGCATTTGATGGATTTAAGAATGACTACAGACGCATTCCCCACGAGATATTTAAATGGTAAGGGACAATTTGAAGCGTTGATGTTCCGCTTTTCTCGTGCGTTACACAACTTGCCCCACGCGTATAGTGTTTGAAAATCGACCGGAACTCTCCGAGAAGGTAAAATGAACAACATCCATTATCTTGTAACCATGCGAGACAGGAAAACTTGTGGCTAAGTATTTAGTCAAATCTCTTATTGAGAACAACTGCTGCCTTCTATTTCACTGCAAACAAATATACGAATACTTTTTTAATTTGTAAGTTACCCTGTATTCTGTATTTGTACATTATATTCAACACTCCAATCGTTGGCTTAAGGCAATTAACTCTGCTCGCCACATCAGTGATAATGCAGGTGGACTTTCACAACAGCTACGCTTCTGGTCCATTCAGTTTATCACATCCTACCTGTTTTCCCAAACTGACGTAATTAACTGTTGGAAATATGTTAATAAGTTACACGGTAATACCTTTCTCCTTTATTGTATTTGTTGAAGCTCCTTTTATCTTGCAAACCAGCAAATTTCACACAGTACCTCTCCAACTGATGCATTTAATACCGGACAATCAGGCCGTAGCACTAATTCTAGCTCACTTGATTGCTTTCCACTCGCTTTTCGTTATTGACCAGAAACTCATTGAATATGCAATTTGTATGGGGAATGAAACCAACTAGGCAGAGGCGCAACTAAGCACCTACCTTACCTGCAACACAAACTTCCATAAAATCATAGTATTGTGATTTTAAAGGAGACAAAAAAACCTTGCGACCCTCACTTTGCCTCCTCAGCCTTCACCAACTATAAGTCTAGAGACAACAACATTGAGCCACAGCGAATATTAATTCTCAATTAACAAATGCCGTTGCATCGAATGATGATAGATACCCATACATACATCCTGTATGGTCATCGTGCGAGCTGTGTAGCCGGATTGGTGCAAAGTCAACTTTTATGAGTTAATATGTCACGAGATAGGGGAAGGCATACCTGATCTATAAACATTCGATTATTTTGACCAAGAGCAAGCTCTTGTGATAGTAGTGGGGAATTCAACAGGGATGTTCTGTGGGCTCTTTCATCCATTGTTAATTAGTATAATTATCTGTCAGCTGGCCCCCGTCAATACACTGCCGCCATAATTCA
>CM067354.1:4975814-5038314 GCA_034190875.2 Urechis unicinctus
CACAGTACTTAATTGTTATTGGGGTAGAATGTTCCACCATTCAGGCTTTTCTTAGAAAGGTCGGGTAGCCTGAACATCATGTGTTATGGGTTGACACCGTCCGTTTGGCCACCATACTTGTTAAGAGCACACCTGCATCACACACAATGTAACAGGATAAGGAATACGATGAAACACTGCAATGTAAGAAGTCCATATACTTTTACATCCAGAACAATATGAAACTGTATCATCAAAGATTTTGTAGTTGCACTTACACTTATAAGTCTATTTCCGAATTTGTTTTGCTAATCAAGGATAAAACGTGTTTGCACATCCTTCCAGGCTTACGCCTTTCTCAATGACAACAAATATTGCATCATTATGAAATCCTTCATATATTCAGCCTTTCTTATAGCCAACATCATGGGCAAATGCAAAACCTAGTTCTTTGCGATAATGCTATGGAGTTGTTTTGGGTGCAAAAAACCTTTGAAACCCCACGGTCCCACAACGTTGCGTGACCGAAAGACTGAAAAATAAAGATCGGCTATTAATCAATGCCGTACGCTATGTTCAGTAGCAAACAACAGAAACTGTTTGTGATGTTTGTTTTTCAAAATCGTTGCATATGACACGCACAAATTCCGTGAAGTTGGCCTGACAGAACACGATCCGTGTATCTTTAGTATAAACATTAATGTAAAGTCCACATCGCCCTTCATGTGCCACCCTCTACAACGTGATCACATCAGCCCGAGCTTATCCGAGCTAGTGCATATACTCAGTTACAAACGTTTAAGCAATTATCAGATTACACATCTGGCTAAGAACATCACTGCGAGGCTCTACAAGGAGTCCAACAGGCATGATGTTCCTTCAAATTCTGCCCAATAACAAGTATGTGAACCAAGCAGAAGATCTGGACATTCGGCTGCAGTTAGTGGGCGTAATATTTGAAATAGGTGGCCCAAATTGTCTAATCATTAAGTGAGTTTACTTAGGTGAAGTTCTTTGTACGATTGGATGATCATACATCTAAGTAAATCCTTCCTCTGCGATGTCATTGGCATAATCAATAACATCATTTATTGATATCGTATAAGAGTACAATCATATTCCCCGCGAGCGTTACCATTCGTAATTGTGCAATGCGCTTGTCACGAAATGTCCAGGCCTTCAATGAAGCTACTAGGAAGCACTAATCGATTGTTCAACATTCTAACATCATAATAGTCCATCATCACACGACGTTTTTGTCAGACTGATTATAAAGGCCATTTATTCTCATTTGAGTGTAAATGCCTTTTATGATGATCAACAAGCAGATTGGAACAGAATGACGGCACAAATCATGCACCATAATCTTAGCACTGCCTGCTCCAAGGAAGGGAGGTATTTTTATCCTATGGTACGCAGGTAAAACAAGCGCATAGACAATTCACAGATATGCATTCATACAAACACGACGTTGCCAATCTTATTTGTAGCAATGATAGAATTACCAAACATAAACACTGCCTAATGCGGAGCTATAAAATGGAATAGAATAGAATTTATTCACTTACAACAACGACAATTCATTGATATTCTTTGGAAAAACACTTTTGTGATATCGATATTGAGTGACTCTGTCGTGTATTTGAGTGTATAATTGCAAGACTGGGACAGAGGGCTGGTAATAATGATCATACGCTACCGCACTGGAATGATACTGTTCGTGGTGGACATTAAATTAAGGCGACACAACCACATATATTAGCTGCGTTAACACAGGCATTAATACATATTGCAGCAGATAGGAGTCAGTTTTGCATACTGTTTGCATACATTTCCGATATGTAGGTATATTTGTCGATATATAAATAATGGTATGCGTTCACATACAATATTTTATACAACCCAAATAATGCAGACACCGACATAAACCATAATACAATATGACGTAAGATTTATACATGTCCGATTAAATCGTGAAACAAATGTGAGGGTTGCACGTTATAGAATACCACCACTATCTTTAAACTATAAGAAGGGACGACTTAGTGGTGGCATCGGAACACCATTTGTTCCATAAACGGGGAAAGATTGCCTGCAGAATGTGTTTAATAAGGTGGTACATGTAGCGATTTGGAAATTTCGCGGTTCATATTTGCATTTATTTTATAGTTGTGATAATAACAGTCGTTAAACAATGTAGGCAATTGGTGGCTTTTAAAATCGCACATAAACACAGACACGTAATTATCGTATAAATGATTCAACGCCTGGAAGGGAGATCAGTGTGCCTGTATAGGAGGATTTATTTAAGTTTCTGTTTTTGTTTCCAGTGCATAACTCCAAGCCAGGATGCATTATGTTATGTACGGATGCATCATAGTGAAGTGTACGCAAGGCTGATTGAGGAAGCATGTGGTTAATAGCGAAAAGAGTGCGTTAGAGTTTGTTGTTGATGTGCATGGCCTGTGATTTCCATGACAGGTGCGCGTCAATAAATATACCAAGAAACGTGTAAGCTTCTTTGGGTTGTATTGCGCATACTCTTTCAACGCATTGGCCTTTGATTTTGAAATCATGCTAATTGATATATGCAGATTGATTAGTTGGTCTTAACACAATTTATTTTGGGTTTTTTAGCATTGTAAAATAATTTGTTTGCACAAAATAAGTAATAATCATTGGTCGTACAAAAGAGAGTAAGTCACTTTAAACAGAGAGCGATATAGTTCCAAGTGATGCTGAGGTACATGAAGGTTACCGTGGAGATGCTTTGTCTGCCACTTTAGCACACAGAATAGCATTAATTAGGGAGTGAACGAAGAGCATGATTGACTATTTCAGGGACTGCACCGTGTTTTCATGTGATATACAAACTCGATAAATCTGCATCGCTCATGCGTCTGCTGGTAATGTTTTATGTCGGCAGTGATTAATGTCATTCGTGTGTAAAACATTAAACAGTTTACAGACGTGCTGGCAAGTCCATACCGGCTTTGATAGCATGCATGTTCTTACATCGCCCCTTGTAGTAAGATCAATACAGCAGCTAGACTAACACGACAACGCTGCAGTCGCTTGTTTTTGAAATGCTTACTATGATCAGTGCATCTTTCCGATATTCATTTAAGCTGGTACATAATGATCGGATTATGTTCTTACGGACGGTATCCTGTAAATGCCTCGTCGTAAAACAGAACAGCTCATAGCTACGTCGAGAGGATTGGCTTCAACTAGCGGCATTTTTAGTGTGCAGATGAAAACGTTCGACGTGTTGATAAAGTTCGAGGACAGCGCGAGTGAATTCTTACCATGCAACTTGCAAATGTATATATACTGCACAATTGATGTGTGCTGCTGTTACAGCGAACAATACGATAAATATTGACTTACTTTACATATTTCCAGAAACATTTGCAATCGTACAACTGTCAGTACCTTAACTCACAAATCGCACGATTTGAGAGCAAAGCATTAAAAAGTTGGGGGAAGGGGAAGGTATGGAAGGCGATTAACTAGTAGGCGTATTCTACTTTGATTTCAAATATGATGCATCTGTGGTTCGTCCCTTTTAAGTAGCTTAACAACGGTTTGCAACACAACAGTATTTCGAATCTCATTTTATTGATATTCTTGGCCAATTGTTGGCCTTTGTGCATTCGCCTTCATACATCATCCTTGTTGATCATAATGTATTAAGTTGATATTGTTGATGCGTAAACAAAATCCCCGGCATTCAATTAAGTACCAACGGCGCCGATGCTGTATAATACTCTACCCGGCCTCGATCTCGCACACTTCAATGATTGTCCGTACCAAATGTCCTTAACGATTGCTGATTCTAAAACCTAACCGCACCATAATAATACTCTACTCGGCCTCGATCTCGCACACTTCAATGATTGTCCGTACCAAATGTCCTTAACGATTGCTGATTCTAAAACCTAACCGCACCATAATAATACTCTACTCGGCCCCGATCTCGCACACTTCAATGATTGTCCGTACCAAATGTCCTTAACGATTGCTGATTCTAAAACCTAACCGCATTATCACTCCCAGTCATCGATCACCGCCAACAATTATACGCAAACAGTGCCTGGTACGACGATAAGCTCATGGCTCCGCAGTGGATTGTCAATCCTACCGATTGCTGCTTAACCAATAGGATAATCTGTTCGAGTACAAAGATAATAACAGATGCTTGAATATGGGTTTTGAATACATCTCATACGTATAAATTAGTAGGCTAGAATATGGTTATAAGTTCAAAGCGTGTCGCTAATATGCGTTCGTAAAAGCTATTGGATGATTTGCCTTGATTGTAGCGCAAACAAAGGTACATTCAGCGACATATAACAGTTTCATGGGACATTCAAACGGATATTATTTTGCATTTTTAAGGCATCATGTGGAAGCGCACATGCTGATGCATTTTACAGCAGGGTAGCCTCGTTCAGAATTAATTATCCGACAGAATTATTTTGCTATGATAAAGCTACTTTTCTCAATGTGACTAATAACATTAAAGCGCTGTTTTATATGTACTGCTGAGCCCTTATAATTCATGTTACCCATCTAATGACATAAATCTTGATCGGAAACGACCTTATTGACCTTTCGGCACCATTGTAGGTTTTACTCTTGCCGTTTGAGGCTATGGCAAGGCACAAATACCAACATGAATGAATGCAGACAGTAATTAGTAAATTAAATCTGGCGAGACGGCTGCTCGTCAAATATTCCATGTCAAATCACACGAAGTTTATTCTAGCAAAAAGCGCGTTTTGGCGAAAGTCAGTTTACAGCCAACGTAGGATGTATATTGCATAACTCCATTGCATAATATTATAAGGCAATGATAATTTGAATTTGTGATAAATGTACATTTAGTCATTACTTCATTACGTCATTCAGTATTCACAGAGGCTACAACAACAGCATGGAGCCACAGATAGGCTTTAAGGCAGCTAATATATTCAAATGTCTTATATGACACAGTCTGACCTGCACTACTCCGATATGCACCCGATCTGCAAAATGATATCACTAAGGAACCGTCGTCCGGTGAAATCTACCCAATCTGACGTTTTATTGTGTTACCAGGAAGCCGCAAATGAATGTGGCAGACACAAACAATGTTCCTATATGCCCATCTTTAGAGGTTATTAGGGTATTATTTATGGTGCTGGCATTGTAACTAGTTTAGTGGCCTTCCCTACACAGCAGCCTGAACATACGAAGCTACATGGGCAGTGAATTTATGTGAAGCAACAAATAACTGTCATTGCTTTGTGCACTTGCATCATAACAAATGTGTCGGAAGTCATTACATGGTACAGTAGATGTTTCAACTATTGCTCAATCTTTGGTCTACTTTTGAAAGTGTTTATAGATAAGCCGATAATGTCCATTCTATTGTAACCTATAACTTTATATCCAATACAATAATGTGGCCAAGTCCGATTTTTTCGAATCTTCTGCAACGGTGCTAAAACATAGATGGCCACAAGCTTGGTGCTCTATGTCACATTGTTAATACAACTCGTATTAATATTCTGTACATAAGCCGTAATTAAGTATTTGTTATCGGGTTAACAGCAAACTGGCAATTATGCATATTTTGTCCGCAACCACAGCTGCCAATCATGAAAGGATGCAAGCTGACCGAACTGTCAGATGTTGAAAGATTGCGTTTGTGCAGGAAATGGTTCTAGCGTATTGACGATGCAAATTTGTGAAACAGTATGACTATTTAGACATTGAAATCAATAAGAATTGGTTCCACATGTATCATGCCACCTCTCCTGTCCGCCGACAGTGGCGGGGGTGTAGTAGACGGGTGTAGTGGACAGGGTGTGGACAGGCCAAGGCGCACCGATGTAGTGGCTTCTTAGCTACAATGTTACCTAGCTGATTTGCTATTTGGATTCGCGCTGAGATGAAACAAAACAATTCCCTGTACCTTGATGTATAATCCCGGGAAAAAATATAATTGAGTTCATTTTGCAAAGACAATAGCAGGCACGGTTTTCTTTTTAACGTGATTCTCGCGCACATGGTGCTTAATTACAATCTGCCTGATTGAAAAATTCACTTTCACACTGATGTAGATGATAAACTCGGCGCGCTTTAGTGACATCCTTCAATGCGAGTCAATTAACGCTACTGGAACAGATGCATAGTTGTGACGTCTTTCAATAGCGCCCTGAGTTTCTTGCGGTGTGCTTCTTTAAAAGTAGCATATTATATTGTGATAATTTCCCTCATTATGGGTCTATCTGGAACAGATGTATTGAGTTCAGATGGTTTGACACCCCGAGTCGTCAGGCAGACCCTCCTATGGTCATTCAGATGTTTTCGAGGATGGCTTGGACTTATGGCCCCATCTGATAGCACCCTAAAATCGCTGTATAATGCGAGTGTCTTCCATCTTTACGACATGGCTCCACCAACCGATATGTGATGAACAGTCATACTAAACCGGAGTTGAAAAGTTCATTCTTTGGTGGCTTGGATGGTGTTATCGAAGTGGTCGTATTTTAGTCTGGCTGTGTTGAATGATGCCCCGATGTATTTTTAAGTGGTTGCGAAACTTATGGGTGACATACATGATACTGAGGACCAGGCGAGTTCATAATGTGTCCAGTAGCTTGCAACTCGCAGAGTTTGAGGGATGTGGCCGTCTTCGATATTAGACCGATTGACCATGATGCCTTCTTCTGGTCGGTCTGGCGGAAGGTGGTATTCAAGATGTGCAACATGGGCTTGGCACACTTGGTAAAAAGTAGCAGGCCTATGCTACTCTGTCCCACCAAGTGAGGTACTGTGCACCTTGACAGTCGGTTTGTACCTTCCAACTCTTACATTAATGTCTTCGAAATATCTGTGCAGGAAGGTTGTCTGAGAGCCGTTGGACCGAGACAATCCCGCTTTGTCCACATTGAGTCTTTATCTGTTGGTACAATATTGTACCAGAGACTTTCTTTGGATGCAAGCAGCGACCATATCGTCTTTTGTTGCTCTTGATGCCCGTTTTCTTTTAAAAATGCCCTTAAAGGTATACTCTACTATAACATAATATGTATAAGCCTCGTTGTAATCGGTCCGTATAGTGGCCGCCTGTGATTGGTCAGCCAATATTTTCGACGAGTTCGCTATCATTTGTTGTATGTTATTCGTAGGGTAAATATTAAGTGGTAGAATGCTCTTGACGTTGCAGTATACATATGTATTTAGGCTATATGATGATGAAGGAATGGGAACCAGAATGAGAGCTTAAATGTTGAATTGAGAGCCTAGAACCCGATGGTTTAAGGCTTAGAGGAGTAATATTGCTCACACTGTCAAAATATACTGTAATCGTATAGCCTTGTCGGACATCCGACAGCGTTGTCAATCTTATCAACATAATTATAGTTGAGGAATTCGGTCTTAAATCGAGTCATGATATGAAGCAGTCGGGGTGATTTTTTTAAACAATTTATTTGGTTGCTTGTCTCTCTCTCTCTCTCTCTCTCTCTCTCTCTCTCTCTCTCTCTCTCTCTCTCTCTCTCTCTCTCTCTCTCTCTCTCTCTCTCTCTCTCTACCTCTATCTCTCTCATTCTCTCCCTCTATTATTTGTCCCCGAACCGCTTTCATGAATACAGTGCTATGGTTAGGATTCATGGACTCTTAGTACTCACCATGTCACTTATTCCCATTTTTATCGGAGTCTCCATCGTTCCACTTGTTACGACTAGTTGTTATTCGGGGAAGCGTTCGTTGTAATATGACGCTGGTGAAACGCAGGACGACACGTAAAGATAATATTTAAGTCGATCAATAGGAATGCACGACTTCATGGGCGTGGTTACGCAAGCCTCAGTCAATTGGATGATGAAGTACCCGTGGCTTGGATTGGAACCACTTACATAAGTCTGTCAGGCATTTTGCCAACATATAAATTTGATTCGCTGCTCACGCAGATATAATAGAACAATTTTTTTATTGACAGGTACGCGACTAGCTATGAATGCACGCAACCAACAATGTAGAACAAGATCTTATTTTCAAAGGATATCGCATAGCTTCGTTCGATCCCCAGCACCCTCAAAATGAATGCATCTCCACTTGCCTATTGCAGACGTTGCGGTCTATTCATCACATTTCAATAACCAGACAAGTATCGCTAATCCGATTGATAGAAGATAACAAAGAAGGTGTGAACAGCCAGTGGATGGACGTTGCTACAATAACAAAGCAACCTCAGAGATGCTACACTAGTAGGCATAGTAACAAATTCTTGTGCTTTGTGCAAATCAGTGCAGGTCAAAACAACATATTAGAGCGCTTGTAAAAACAAAAAGCTTACAATTTATAACTGATTACGTAACATTGAGCTGCGCATTGATATAGGTTATACATGTAGCTGTTCGACATCTCCCAGCAACAGATTGAAACATATTAGAGCTTCTACCAGAAGCCGCCTATTGATTAGCGCTATTATTCATGTTTAATAACGCAAGAACTTTTCACTATAAGTGCAATTTTGAAAAACTTTGCTGGCTTGTACCCTAGACGGGAAGGCTGCATTTGTGTGTTGCATAGTAGAGCGGTAGTATAGCCCGATCATTCACTACCACTTTCAGGTAGTGAACATATTTATAATCGGGTCATTATCTATTAACGCTAGCGTTTTTTTCCTGAGTACCTTTAACAGTAAGGCATATTGCGTGATATTTGAATACGGACAGTGGGTGTAATTAAGCGGTAATTTTGACAAAATGATGCCTTTCCTAGGCCAGTTTGACAGCCCAACCCAGATAATTGGTAGGAAATTGAGTATAAAATAATTTACGTACAGCAGATTCATACATGTAATATCAAAATGTCAACGTGCAATCATCCGATATCATGTAAGTGTATCATATTCATGATAGGTCCTATACAGGAAGCATTTTTATTTTGTTCCATGAGGAACAGTAAGCTTATCGTTCAATGGTCTAATGTCGCGTCTATACGATATTTTTGGCGACGAAAACCTTGCAAGTGTAATCTAGTCGATTAATGAACATGCAGATGAATTAATAATAAGGTATGTTGAGTGAGCTAAGAAATGCAATAGTAGATTGACGAGAAAATATTGATATAGCATGTCTTTTTAAAAACCTTCATCCGGCCCGTTCAGCGGAAATTTCAGCAATCAATTGCGATCCGATTAGATGCTAGGACATCGTGACGTAATCCGACAGATACACGTTTTTACATGCTATTGTCCATAGTGTTCACAGTCCGAACATATTGTCATATTACATCGTGTTCACAATTTGAATATAATAAGTGCTGTAGTTGTAGCTAATAGACGCGTCAACACTCTAAACATACAACTTTTCCCAAACACCACGTCAGCAACATATGAGATTACACTTTTGCCATGGCAGGAACCCGGCATCTGATACTAAGTGTAATTTGAGCATTGTAGATCGTAGATGGAAGTCTGTTTGCGAAAGACACTGACGAAAATACATTAGTATGCTTGCATTCGTAACAACGATAATAAAAAAGGCAATGTATTGTGTGATGAATGATACTTCGCAAACGACGGCGACTCTGGGTGTCGACATAAAAACCGTTGATTGCCCCTTTTTAACATAACTCATATTGAACAACCTAAAGCCGATGATGATTCGGATTTGACATAATACTGGACAAACCAATGTGAAATTCACATGCAATTGGCAGAGTAAATATAACTCGGCAGTAGCAACACAGGACATTGCCAGCAACGCAGGATATTGCAATGTTGTTATGGGCAACGCACAGCATTAAATACCAGAGTCTGACAATGAATCTAAGTAATGGCGGATATTGCTTGTGCAAATGCTTTATTCATTTAAATGAGAGTGTATTGAGGCCGCGTCTAAGGAGGATTTCTGAAACAGCAAGGTATGCAATCAGTACTCAACCAATAAGCACGTTTCAAACACAATAAAAATGCTGACTTCAAGCCATGGTAATTTTACAATTGCTTTTCTTGTATCCATTACAGATGGATTGTTTTCACCATCTATTTTTTGGACGCCTTATCCCTTTTGCTTTTGCACAAAGGTGATGCCTTAAACATGAGGGATCATTTGGGAGAGTTCTGAGGGAAGGTTTTGCACACAAACATTTGTGGCATAGCAGGCGTGGCGATTAATAAGGCATATTGCAAAGACGCAAATTGGCCACGCACCGACAGGAACAATCGCAACGCCATCCGGGTTAAACTGTACTCGGATGTACATTAACCACACCATTAACCACGTAATGGAAAATGTGTATTGTAGATAGTAACTGGGCAACATCATAAGGTTTTATTTGTTTGCTATAGTGCTAGCCAGTGCCAGATGACTGTCTTGTTTGGGAATCAATACCATATAGATTAATGATGTGAGCTAGTTAGCGGAAAGAAAAATCAAGTGATACCGTCCGTTTTCTATGATACTATAAGCAAACACAATTGATGGTGAACAAGCCAAATATATGCATCAACGTGTGCTATGTCCGTGCCGTTGTAGCGCCAGTTCCAACATACTCTCGTGTTTTTTCTACCTATCACTACAGATGATTGAGGCTGGTCGAGCAATGGAAACTAGCCATTGAATCAAATATTTACATGAAGTTGTAGTCTAATCACGTCATAAACACCCACATATGTCTAGTTAATGGTTTGCTGAAGCCAACAATGACAATTGTATAAAATGCCCAGCGCAGTTGCCCCTCTTACATTCCAAATTGCTTTTATGTGGCAATCGGAATAAATCGAGGTATGATACCCAGTAATCGATTTCAGCTTGCCATCGCAAGATACAGTGCATGGTTCATTGCGAAACCTCTGGCATTTTTAACACCGATTTGGTAGTGTCAACACTTCTTATGATCATATGTACATCGAATGAAAAACACAGCATTACCAGAAATGACTATATATCCTATAGTAATCCAGGAGGTCATAGCAACTTAAGCACAGAATCGATAAACAAGTGTTGACTCCTATATTTACCTTATCGAATACAAAATCTTGTCGACAACTGTTTCTGCATGTCGTATAATCAATGTTAAGATACGCTTTGGATGTATCGAGCAATTAAGGTCTGCAACTTCTATTGAGCGATACAGCAAACATCGCATTGATTGCTTGCCTGCAGCATTACGTACTGCATTATTTAGAGTATGTCCTATGTAATTATTTGCATGTTCCATAAATAATCATCATCCTTACATTAGAATATATTATTTCACAAACTACATGAATGTTCGCCTTTGCAGAGACAAGCAATTGAAATTGATCATTCGTGTAAAATATCCAATCGACAACTTGATGACTAGTATTTTATATGAAGTACACCCTATAATTGAAAATACCGTTGCCTTGACGTCGAAAACTACCATGAACGTTATACATAGAATATAATCTTCACCCAAACCCAAGTGTTATATTATTGGGATAGTGCCAAAATTTAAAAGTACATATCACTTCCATTCCGTTGTGAACTTGCATTACTATAGCTTCACATTTATTCGCCAAGAGCACGATCACATGGGGATAGATATTTTTACTGTTAGGCAATTCATAGCTTAAGTTGAGATTGAGCGACTCCAAACGCTATTGAAATATGTCGTTGTTCTATTTCAATCTGTTGTGAATAACAATATATACGCATGATATAAGTAATATACGGATAGTCGTTAATACTTTAAGAGTAACCAATACTGGCTAAATCATATGAGCAGAACTGACAGTTATAAGCAAGTAATATATTGCATTGCAAAATATCCTTTTCCCCGAATGACTCCGCCAGATATCACCGTGTGAGATGAAGCAATCATAGAGACAATGTACATTGCGGAATAACTACTATTATGGCCAACCTTACATTGCAGTGCAGTATTGCAGTTAACACTAACAACTTCCGATTGCATTGTCAAAGCAAAACTCAAAACGCATCTCTTTTTTCAACAATTGATTTGCTTGATTGTCAAAACGGATTACCACTAAGTTCTCATGCAGAGCAATCTTTCCTGTTTATACCATAATGGATCAGTTGTTTGACATACCTGCAAGCCTCGCAACACCCATTGACCATAGCATATCCGAGTGTGAGGCTCCTGAGTCAAATTCTAAAAAGTGGACGTTTAGTCATATTCCACGAATGAATTATATATGGTGTGCCACTTCATGATTTTGCAGATATAATTGGAACTGATTGTCTATAATATTAACGAACTTGCAGTAACATGCTTAGTCCCTCTCTTTCTCTCTCTCTCTCTCTCTCTCTCTCTCTCTCTCTCTCTCTCTCTCTCTCTCTCTCTCTCTCTCTCTCTCTCTCTCTCTCTCTCTCTTTCTCTTCTTTCTCTCTCTCTCTCTCTCTCTCTCTCTCTCTCTCTCTCTCTCTCTCTCTCTAACTCTCTTTCTCTATCTCTCTATCTGTATATCTCTTTCTCAATCTCCCTCTCTCTCTAATTCTCTCTTTCTCTCTCCCACACTCAATAGCTCAGTAGTACCGCGCTGGATCTTCTTCCAAGCAGCTTGGCAACTTGTGCCAACTGGGCGCCGGCAAGTTTAAAGTAACTGTCTAAGCATCACAGTCATCCTATCCATCACAGTCGCGATATCGTTGTTGAAAGTGACGTTAATCCCCATTATTACCATTACCTATCTCTCCCCCTCTCTCATTCTCTCCCCCTTTCACATTTGGCCTATTTCTGCTTTCATGAATACAATGCCTCTACTATTACATTCGTTTAGAAATATAATCTCAATGATTCGGCTAGTTGCTATTCAGGGACCCGTTTGTTGACATTTATGCACTGGACGAAGAAGATTCGTTGCTTGCATGTGGTAATTTCGTCGAACAATGAGATAACGCATCTGTACGGTGTGTTGACAAAAGCCCAACTCGATAGAACGAGTGGAGAATTCAAAGCTTGGATCGATATCACAAACTCACTTCCATGCAAACACATCGAGATTAAAAATTCAGTCAGACATTTGGCCAAACAATGGACCTTAATTGGCTGCTCAAATATATATAATCTGCGGAATGTCAATCGACATGAAGAACTGCTTTTAAAAGGATATCCCATAGTTCCGTTTGCTTGCACGCAGATAAGAGCATCTACCCGTGCCTATTGAATACGATATTGACTATTCGACACTTGTTAATGGGCAAATTTGACTCCTCTCATGGTTATATAATTACAGAGTGGATCAATGATGCTATAAGACTACTTACCTGGATGATGCTGAGCTAGAAACCATGGCAACAAGTCATCATGCACTAGGAAAATCGATCTAGGTTCCTAAGTGTATAATGGTAATAATGAAAGGCTTGTAATGAAACATTGAATGCGGTATATGGCACTGTGCGTTGATATAGGTTAGAAAAAAAGCTGCTAGATACCCCCATCAAAGGATCAGATAGTCCTACAGAAAGTTCGATTCGCATCATATTTCGCAGTATATAAGGATCTTTTTGGTCATAAATATATGAACATAGATTAGCAAATAAATATCACCAATCAAACAAGATGTATACATCACCCGATAAAGTTACATGTAGCTTGAATTACAAATAACTGGAAGCAACGGTGAGGAGTTACCTCCTTCTAGTATAATGTATTTGTTTAATAGATATTGACATCATGTCAAGTCGTAACAGAGAAGCAAACAATCACGTTTACGACAAAAAAGGTGTAATTAGATCTTGTCATTGCCAATGATCAGTTATAGCAATTCCTCCGTCAAGTGGTGGTGTCCTATAAATGTTGACTAATTAACCTGCTGCTGTTCAAAACATTTCCATCTTTTCATTTGCCTTCAAGCTAAAGGATTGGTTACAGGCAATTAGTGTTTAGCGAATGGAAAAGATAATGCAAAGAACATCAGTTTATTATTATTAATATGGGAACCTCGTTAGTTAACGGCACTCAAGTTAACATGAATATGCAACAATAAATATATCTGTCAACACAAATTCCCGCTGGCTACATACATGTATCCCAAACATGCATGCCAATAGCCAATAATTGCAAAACAGATGCAGTTATTCTCATGTTATCTTCGTCTATAATACAAGTTCTTTAACCAGTTCATAGCCTTGCATCTCTCTAACTGCAGGCATTCGTAGTTACTCGTATATAAACAGGTTCTTATCTTTTAGTATTGTATTTGACCGTTGCATCTTCTTGACAGTACTCTAGCCAACATGAATATACAACATGAAATATATCTGCACACATTCTTAGTAGCTACATATATGTATCCGAAACATGCAAACACACCCATGCAGATGCGTTCGACTAAGTTACTACATTGAAAGCAACGATTCGTCTTCGTTCTGTGCTTCAGCAGCATCATAAATGTCACCAAACGGGTCCCTGAATAGCAACTAGCCGAATAATAAAGTATATGAATCCTATCCATGGCATTGTATTCATCAAAGCAATAATTAGCAAGCATGGTAAATGTCTTGCTGTGTGCGCTTCAAGTACACTGTCGACATTATGCCAGATATAACATTATTTGATCCATAATCAGCATACGCAATATGTGCACACCTAAGAACGTTCACATCATAGGCTTGGCCGGTACTGTGGTTGTGACTAACCAGTACGGCAAATACTTTCGCCGAGCATTATGTGCTGATGCCTTTTACCAGCAGGTGTTTTAGTTCGTTAGTCTGTAACTCTTGATTTTTACAATGTACAGGTAGCTATTGGCAAATCACGTCTGCACAATTAGAGCATCAACCACGCACCCGGAAGTATTTATTAACCGCTAATAGGAAGGTGAATAGGATGAATTGCTTAATATATATATATATATATATATATATATATATATATATATATATATATATATATATATATAAATATACATATATATATATATATATATATATATATATATATATATATATATATATATATATATATATATGTATATATGTATATATATATATCATATATATAGCTCAAATATATATATATATATATATATATATATATATATATATATATATATATAATATTTATAGATATAGATATATATATATATATATATATATATATATTGATATATATATGTTAGTATTTATATACACAATGACATGCTGAGGCAAATGCGATATTTTTCTTGGTCGGTCAAACAGATTTAAACATCATTTCTCTCAATGCTCTTTGATTGCAAAAATTGAAATTTGTCACACGTACTGCATAACATTTTACTGTCAATATCTATGGATATATATATATATATATATGTATATATATATATATGTATATATATATATATATAGATATATATATATATATATATATATATATATATATATGTATATATATATATATATATATATATATATATATATATATATATATATCGTCGGAGAAGAGATATATATATATGTATATATATGTATACGTGTACACACATATATATATATATATATATATATATATATATATATATATATGTATATATATGTATATAAATATGTATATATATATATATGTGTATATATACACATTTATATATATATAGATATATATACATATATTTGTATATATATATATCTTTATATATATATATATATATATATATATATATTTATATATATATAAATATTTATATTCGTGTATATTTTTATTTATATGTATCTATTTATATATATATATAGGGTAGAGATATGTATATATATATATATATATATATATACATATATATATATATACATCCATACATAAATATATATATATATATATATATATATATATATATAAATATGAATATATATATATGTATATATATACCATATTATATATATATATGAATATATATACATATATTTGTATTTTTATATAATATATATATATATATGTATATAAATTTATATGTTTATATATATGTATATATTTACGTATTTATACATATATATGTATTTATTTATATATATATATATATATATATATATATATATATATATACATCTATATATATATATATACATATATATATATATATATATATATATATATATATATATATATATATATATATATATATATATATATATATATATATATATATATATATATATATATGCATGCATGTTTATATTTTTATATATTTGCGTGTGTGCCTTTGTGTTTGTGTTTTTTGTGTCATGTAGGATTAAATGTGATGTCGCCTGTCCGCGTGCAACAATGACTTCTTTGCAAAAAAACTATTGTGCATCAACCCTGCAAATAATTGTCTTTGCACCTAGCATGCATTCATAGACGTTCATTTGTGTGCTTATGTTGATGTTAATTAACAACTTTGATAAGTACTGTAACAGTGGTTTGCATTTATTTATTAACCGGACAACTGATCAATATAAATCGTCGCCGTTAAACTTGGTGATCGTATGGCGGGGCTGCCCAATAAAAGATATAAAATAATATTATTATAAACAAGGCTTTCGTGTATCCTTGCTTCTTGACAAAATACATGTCGGAAATAAGCAGAAAGATATGATGGATGGATGTAATAAAGCGGCAATGACCGCGGAGTTCTTATTGTTATTCAATCACAAACCCTGATGCAAGACTAAGCCCTAGGCCGAAGTAATAACGTGGCAGAGGCGCAGCTTGTTGGTGTGAAGACTCAAAGGTGTATATGGCTTATCTTTCGGTTTCCCATTGAGTCGCTCCCATATTTCCGCCCTTAAAACACGGGTGCCATCCTGGGCCCCATCTTCAGAATGTTAAGGGGGCCTGAGATATTTCCAGAGGTCAATGGCCAACCTATTTCGGAAATATACACTCATGAACAAACGATATGGAAATGCAGTACCGCAGCGGTTGATACAATGAATTGGCTCCAATATATCTGGCGGCATTCCATAATTACATTTAGGTATATATTTTATCGCACTATTATATTAACACTCGTTTTATTCTGATGCAAATATCGTCATTTAGTCAATCACCTTTTCAGGTAAATAAGATGCATGACTAGTTTTTGATTCTGTGCAACCAGCATTATATAACACGACGATATCCCATAGTTTCGTTTGATCACAGGCAAATTAAAGCATCCACCCGCGCTTATTATATCGTTACAGTCTATTCAACAATCGGCATATGTGATTCATGTTATGATTAAATAACCACAGCCCATGGCAACACGTCATAATGCAGAATGAAAATCTATCTAGGTCGAAAAGAGTATCATGGCGCTTGTAATAACGAAATGCTTGTAATGTATAATTGAATAAGTTAGATGGCGGTGCGCATTGCAATAGCTTAGGAATTAAGCTGTTTGACGTCCCCCCGCAAAGGATTGGAACGTATGAGATCGTCCTCCAGAAATCCCCATTAGCATCACCGGAAGCCCTCATTTATGGTACATTGCTCAAGAGCTTTTCACTCTAAGTGCAATTTCAAAAGACTTCGCTAGTTTGTGCCCAGTGCCCGATACTATTATCGCGTAATACGTTGGCGGATTATTCCCCACCACTGTAAGTTAACGGAAATATGAGTGCACCGGGCATTATTTCACATCTTAGGCATCATCGTTATTAATATCTTGCAAGATTGCTTCTTACTTCATTTTACTGCAATAATTTTTTTGCGGCATATTTGGATTCTTAAAGAGGTCGCAAAATGCCGATGACTAGAAACAAAATGGTGCCCAGCCCAACGGCTAATCATCAATTATTATCGACTTACAGTCCCAAGCAGACTTGTATGAAGTATGTAATTATAAACGTACATGCATTATGTACATTTTCTGTCAAATTAAAATGCAATGGCATTGTGAAGTAAGCGCACATTTTGTATCAAATTTAATTGCAGCCCCTAAGTTGATGATTTGTAGCTTTGGCATTGATCAACTGTCTGTAACAAGCACCTTGGTTACGGTAGACAACAACTGCTAGTGTACCAGTTGACTATCTCGCTTTGGAATTAATATCATCTGAATGCGATGAATAATGATGGGCAAAAGTTGTCCGATATCAAATGGACATGTCATGGCTCATTGAAATTATCGCATATTTAGTTAGTGAATCGTATTCATAACAACCCCAAAGCAGGTAGTTGCTTCTTTTTTTACGTTCGATGAGAGCTTATCGTTCAACGCTGCAATGTCGTATCCAATCGGATGTTTCGGGCAACGAAAACACTTCAAGTCAGTTTATAATCATGTGGGAGAATCAACAATATGGTATATACAGTCTGTTACGACTTATGTATCATGCAATGGTGCCTTGGTGAGCGTATTGATACTGCACGTATAAATAAAAAATGCCCACCTGGCCCGATAAACGGAACTTGTCGTCTGAAGCAACGAATTGCGATCCGACAGAGGGGGCATCATGACTTTACCCGAAATAAGCGTTTAAGCGTGTTTCCTGACTCTCTAAATATTTGACACATTTCATTATTTTCAGCCCTTTGGATGTAATAACTGTTATTGTTATAGCCTGCACTCTACACAGACAATACTTACCAAACACAGCCGTAACAACATATGAGAGTGATTATATTTTTGCTATGGCAACAGCACTGTATCTGATACTAAATGCAATTAGTGCATTGTAAATCGTACCTAGTATATCTGTTTGCGAATGCACTTAACGAGAGCGCAGTATTTTGCTTGCAATGGCAACAATGTTAACATATATGGCGTTGTATTGCTTAATGAAAGACACGCCATATATGAAGGCCCCCATGGGTGTCGACATGATCATATTTCCCATAAGTATAAATAATGATATTTTGCTAACGGAAACCAGAAGGGTGGTAAATTAGTACTGCTCTTATGCTCTTCATTAAAACAGTTTTTAACAATGCATTCTGCAACACAGCATAACATTCTTTTTGGTTGATTCGCTTCGTTTTGACCACAAAATGCACAAACTCAGTTAACAATAGGAAGCGTAGTAACATAACTTTAAACGGATTGCATTGTCTTTGGTGGCACATGTTTCTCAGAGCGCCAAGGGTCGCTCTTCGCAAATCATTGTAACCACAGAGCAACTAAGAATCGGAACATAAGAATCTTAAATCTGATACCTACCTCCCTGTTAGTTACCCCTTCCAATATGCGTAAACTTTGATTATTAGCCGCATATTTATTTGTCATTGCTAATATCGTTTCGACTTAATGATATTTATGTGCGAAATAATCTGATTATTGAACGAGTGAAAGCGCAGCTATATTTGGAATAATATTGTTGAATAGAAATGGAATCATGATACATTAGATATCAAAGTACATTATTTACTAACAGCGTGTGTTGTTATTAATGGCAAAGTTCAGATTAGTACGATCAACTTCGGGTGCCATTATGTCAATATCATAATGTGGTTACACAAGCGATTTCGGATTGCATTTAATGTGCCAGAAGCTGTCACATCGATCGTCATTAATGTGTTTATCTGGGCACTATATTTTATTATGAGAACTCAATGGACACTGCGTGTTTATTCATATCAATTAGTAGCAAGTCTTAAAGCTAATTATTAATGTAACATATTTGGTGATTCGCGACTGCAGAGGATACTTCACGGGGCCATCTAAAATAAAATGTCAGATGATTTTTCCTGCACCGCAGTACAAAATTCCTGGATGCCATCGTAATTATGTATGTAGTCACCGTCCAGTGTACCCTTAGAAGAGGATCAACAGGATCAATAGGATCATCCATATAACACTTGATGATGGTATAAAGTTGGCTGACAGACAACGCAACCACCAAACTCAAGTAAATAGAAGCTTCCCGTTTTCGATAATGCTGTAAACAAACGAAATAGATTGATGGTGTGTACAAGTAACATATTGGCCATAATATTTGCTACATCCGTGTCTTTGTAGCGCCTGGTCCACTATTGCTCTCGCTTTAACAGGGTTGGAGTGTCCCGTTTTTTTGCCTGCCGTAATTGTTGATCCGACTACTGGGTTTGTGATTGCTAAGTGTTGTGTTGCTCGATATTCTAATTTCTTAAAGTACCTATCACGCTATTATAGGCACTGCGCTGAAATCAATTCATAATACGATCAATAAACTTAAATCGGTCCATTAACCGTCGCATCTGATCTGTTCAAATTAGCGCGCTCGACGGATCACTACGGCAGCCATGATCTAGGTCAGACCCAGGCGTATGACGTCAACAGGGAGTTTCCCGGTGTTTACTTTGTAAATTGTCGGCGATCGTCCCTTCTTTTGGATATTTGATCGTTTTCACCAATCTGAACACGATGGTTAATCGTTGTTGTGTTGGGGATTGCTCGCATACCCGTCTGGACGGCGTGAGCTGATAAGGACGATACAAGAAATTGGACGGGCCATGTACTAGGAGCGCAAGACAAATGGCCGGGCCCGGGCAAGTACTCGTTCATTTAACTGAGGGATGCTTTAAGCAGGCCCCGAAACTCACATAACAGCTTGGTTGGGTAATCTGCCATGCTGTAAACTGGTTTTGAAGCCAAACGCTGTACATATTCTCTTTGCGAAGGCCTCTCTTGTCCGGCAAACTGGACATGTATATATATATAAAATATATATATCACTGGATGTTCAAGGGGCGCCTGTCAGATAGCAGAACCTGAACTCCTGGTAATGAAAACCAGTCTGTGCATCCTTCTGACTGCATGAATGACTGCACCAAATGAATGGAAGCCAATCCGATACACCACTGCAGGCATATGCTTGACGGAAATGGCTGGAACCAGGTTTGACTTTGTGGGCGTCATATTGTATTCATTATTGTAACAGCACAGGCTGGTTAAGGAACTATTATCTTCTGCCCAGATGTCCCTACCACCACGAGACACACTGTCTGTATGGTGTTTACCTGTATCACCTGTAAAATAACAATGTTGATTCATCCATGCTCAAATGGTTAAATAAGTTTGACCTGATCAAGCAGCCTTCTATGATAAGTGGGAAAAAGACCGAAACACATAGATGACGATATAAGGAGGCAAATGAAAACGATGTATCATTAGGCAAGTTACCACCAGCCGTTTGACTGGACGGGGCCATTTCTGTCTCTCGCTTAGATGACATCTAAGTCATAGTGGTTGTGTTGAAGCCCACGCAAAGACCTCCCCACTCAACTACCTGGATTCTATTGTTCACCGTCGGGAATCGCATCCCAAGGCCAACAGATTGCCCCTTATTATCCTCTTATGGTATGCAGGAGGATACAGTTGGCCAATTTTACCTCCATACCTACATGGGGAGGCATAGATATGGATGGGGAAGAGTCTTACGGTTATGGTTATATCTTCCGTCTGTATGAAGAATAAGGCCGATTGCGTGGCATGAAAAACACTATGTCGACATAATGCCATATATATTATTATTTGACCCTTGAGCTTAAATGTGCACACTGACAAATATTCACATCAAACGCTTAACCGGTAATGTGGTTGAGAGTTGCCGTTACGGCAAATACTTTCGCCAAGCTTTATGTGCTAATGCCTTTAATAGGCACTTGTAAGCATTGTTCACGCAGCGAACCACGCAACCACAGGTTTTCTAACTGTAATATAAATGTGAATAGAAGGAAATGCTCAATAATCCCATTGATAATAATTCCATTTCAAATTTGTTTTATAGTTATACTCCGTGACAGTATACAGTCACAATTTATATACTATCAAACAGATCGCAGTGTTTTCAAAGCGCTCTGAAAATAAAAACGACAACTAAATGTGTTATTGTCATCGGAAAGTGGTCGCAATTTAATATTGACATCATAATTAGAATGCTACGACAAATAGAAAGAAGACTGTGTAATTTCTTATAGCAAGGCCAAGAAAATTATAAATTACACGGTAAAAGACTAGTGGATAATTAGTAACCCAGCCTATTTGTCCTGAAGCAATCACTTCATACTTTGAGTTGTAATATATTCATGGTTTTGTTTTCACCACAAAAACTGACTCATTGTAATACTCCATCATTGGAAAATTGTACAAAAACTGTTAGCTTATAGATTTTCATCCACCGCGTCTAAGATACTGTTCAATCACCCCTGCAAACAAAAACAATGCTACATTTAAAGGGCTCCAAAAATCATAAATTTAATCACTGATTGTCTGATTTACGTATATATTGTTGTTGCATCGTCTCAGCAAGTGTTGGAGATCAGCCAATTGAATTGAAAAAGGCTCATAAATGACTGCCCCGTCCGAATTGTTGCGTACATGTCAGATCTGGTTTTACAGGTCAAATTTTTCCTTGACTATATCGGAGAATTTAAGATCGTGGTTCATACGTGTCATTGTTATATAAGTAACCTATCAAAACATTGATAACATATATCTATACGGAAATGCTCGAGCTAAAAGCATCATTCTGTTAGCACTCGCAGCTGCAGATACACCCTATTTTCGATTACATACACACGCTAACATTGATTAAACATATATGTTTACCATGGCCACCCAATTTAAGCATGTTTTATGTACCCGCTGTTGAAAAATAAGTTTTTACCTTTCCACTAGTAAATGATTATTTGTATTTTCGACCATATCGGTTGCTCCGTTCACGCTCAATTGTGTGCGTGATACAATACAGCATTGTGCGTGTGAAGCATGATGAATAGAAGATTAAGGATAGTAGTCGTTTACAACACTGATCGAACTTATACATAGATAGCATGTCATGGCATAGATCGATAGAGGCATTGTTACTTTCATTCCAAAACGTGAACACCAACGAACATGCATCCAATGCCTAGTCGATACTTTAGCCAAGCTTTGTGTGCAAATGCCTTTCATAAGCATGCATGTTGGCTCATTTATCTGTAACGCTCGGTTGTTACGAGGTGCAGGTCCCATTTCGACGCAATGCAGCCATTGTTCACGCTCCGAACCCATACCCATAGTTTGTATTTGAAATTGGAATGTGAACAGCTGAAAATGCTTAATAACCCCTTGAATAATAATCTCATTTAAAAACAAAACACGCGCAGTAATTATACGAAACCCTTATAATTGTTAAGTTACACGTACAACTATTTCAATAATGAGCATGTAGAGAATATAGAACCTAGTTATTCTTTGTGTAACAATGCACTTCACACGTTGAGTTGTAAGCTATTCATCGTCTTGTTTTATCAGAATAGCTTTGACGTATTGTAATACCCAATCACTTGAAGTATTTATTGTTGCAGTAAATGAGAGTGAAAATTAATGCAAAGAAGCATACCATTAGGTTAATTAAACGTTCTAAGCATACAGAGCCGCAAACGTTGATAAAGGTAATCCATATCATCGATCCCTGATAGGGAAAGCTCCACAATGATGCGTTATTGTAATTTGTATTATAGCTATATCAAGTATTGCTGACGTGGGGTTTACAATTTGCTTTAGGTGATGTAAAGCACAAAGAACCAGATAATCTTCCTGAATCACATCAATGCTGTCCATGATTGCGAGCAGGCAACTTGAATTTGTTATGTGTGATGGAGACGTTCTTCAATCTATATACCCCTATATGAGTACGCGTGTCGGGAAGTCCCATGGCTGCCTGGACATTCCTGCAATGCGAGAATCCCATCAGCAAATGTATCATGTGTTGGACACCAGCTAATTGGATGGCAAAAGGCATATATCTGTTTGTAGTGTACGAATTGTCAATCAGTTGTTAAATTAAGTTTTACAAGTTGAAGATTATGGTTAAGACTTGTTATTGCCGACGATTTAACCGTTTGCCGTGGCAACCAAGTCAATGTACCTGTAAAATCGTTTCAACCTGATAGTAACGGTTACTATGGGAGCTCCTATGACGTCAGTACGTGGAAGGTTCACCTGTGAGCGGATGCTACTTTTGACTAGTGAAGTTAATTATTTCCATACTGTTTCAGCAATATATAGCAGATAACGCATTCTTGTTGCCAGGTTTGATATCACTAAATGAAGATATAACACAAACAAATATAAACGATACGATAACACGTTTAGCCAAATACAGCGGCAGCAAAAGATAAACTACCATAATAAAAGTATTAATGAAGATAAATCTAACATGAAAAAAACGTGGGCAGTACTTATACAGGTAAATGGAAACTCAACGAGCAATGCCCAATTCATAAAATCAATAATCATTGATTAACATAACATAACAGATAGATCATTGGCTGGCGATGAATTAAACAACTTCTTTGTAAACATAAGTTCCAATTTGCGTGATAACTTATCGAAAACTATACATATATATATATATATATATATATATATATATATATATATATATATATATATATATAGAGAGATATATATATATATATACATATATATATATATATATATATATATATATACATATATATATATATATATTTACATATATATATACATATATATATATATATATATATATAGATCTCTCTATATATAAATTTATATATATATATGTATATATATATGCATATATATATATATATATATATATATATATCTATCTATCTATCTATATATATATCTCTATATATATATATATATATATATATATATCTCTATCTCTATATGCATATTAATGGATGTATATGTTTGCTATCCTATCATATGAAATTTGCACGTAACCATACATGCTGTTGTTCCAGTATCAAAACTACCACTCCTAGCGTTTATTGGCGTGCTTTTAATTATTTCATATGCTGATTGAAAACAGTCACAATTGTAAAATATGGGTCGCATGCGTAGATAAGAGGGGATGAGCAAGAGGGATTGGGTAATGGGGCAAGTGCCTAACTATTCGGTCCCCAGCCTCTCTCGGTTGGTTTTAATAGCAGATGCGGTTGCTGATGTTGCTGCGTCAATATTGCGTCGTTTGTGGCTTCTGTTAGTCATGTACGGCTCTGCAGAGGCTGAGCGGATTAATTTATTATGCTCAGCTTATGTATGCTATCAAGCTGCATTTAAGCCATATTTCAATATGACTGTTTTTCTAAATAGTACATTCATTGGCTTTGATAGATAACACTGATGTGTTAAGCTTAGTCAGAAGGATATTACTTGGACCAAAACGGCATCCCCGGCATTCAATCAATTGCCATTGGCGCAGATAATACTTATTTTTATCATATATGATACCAGCATCACGTTTGCTGTACACTCAAAAAATGGCACATCTTCTTTGTACTTCAAACAGTGCCGAATCCTATTAAGTGCCTCATATATCATAGTATGAGGCCCAGTCATCGATTTCAGCTTGCCATCAAAAGAGACGGTGGTTGGTACGACTTACTATATTAAAGATCCTACACATGATCAACTATCGATTGCAATGCTGTGACGAATGGAATAACTAGAAGGACTACGTGCAAGATGTACGCTGTTAGCGTCCATATACTGTGAATGATCATTTGCGTATATATTATTTTGTGAGACTATGGCAAGCTAGAATTATGTAATTACAGTGTCCCAACATACATGATTCGAAGCAACTATTAGCTTACCATATTTGCGGGTGCAATTATCCTACAATAATATCCAGCTTAACTACCGACAACCCCTACCACATGCACACATGATTCAGAGAATTATGTGAACTGGGTTAATAGAAAATATTTATGCGTTTTCGCGGACATAAAAGTATTTTGCTCGTTATGCGAGGTATAACAATATAATTGTTCAGTTGGAGTGGGTGGGGGGGGGGGGTGGGGTGGAGTAAATAGCGCTTTTAAATGCTCGAAGCAATGCAAAGGATTGTTTATTTTCATAGAGATAATGTCAGGTTTATGTCTACTGTACAAAATTGCCTGTCTTTTATGAACAGAAATGACGATAGAACTTATAACCTCGTGACAAGAACAAGCCATGCACTCATTGGTATCGCATGTGACCTTTTGTTGTAATCAATCGCGAATATTACGGAAGCATGCGATAAAAAAAGGGATTCGGACAATGTCTGAGGTTGAATTGGCCCTGGCTCTTCAGAATGAATCACTCCATCGAAGTGTCTGGTTGATTTATTTCGCCAATTTCCGTTCCACATATCAATTTGAACGTAATATACCGTATAGTACAAATAGCGCAATGTAAGTGTGAGAAAATAACGATGTGTTCCATTGAGCAAACGTTGATTGTTATGACGATTGAATCATCAAAATTGCGTCATTTGAGCTATAGTATAATTCATATTTTAAACACGCGTCTAGGGGAAATGCAAAAGGAACTCAAATGGCATGTTTGCGTTCGGCAGCAAAATGTCTTTCTTTCGAATTACAAATTATACAGCACTTCGGTAAAGCACTTCATTCTATATCATATAGTAGAATATAGGTGTTACTTGTAAGGAGGCGGGTACAACAGTTGTAATCATAGCTCTGATAGGAAACGGTATGAGTAGTACACGACAAGCAACGATAATCCTGATATTATTATTAACCCAAATTTGGTAGCAGGCGGTGTTCTGGTCCCTTGACAAAATATGTCGTGAACCGACGATATGCAACTGTGGTAAATAAAGTATAGCCGCGGTAGGTACAATGAATTGGGACGATATGCCCCTTGAACAAAACGCGTACAGATACCGAGCACCAGAAGAATGTGTGGTATATTTTATTTATGGCAGAAGCATATGTTATAATTGATCACTTATAAAAATCACTAAAATAAAATAACAATAGGAAGTAAATAGAGGAATACGAACTTAAAACGCACACAAAAATACATATAACTCAATACGACACGGGCTCTTTATTCAACATTTATGAAACATACATCAAAACAAACGATACCCCAGATGACCACTTACTTCTATAGAATGCTTTTGGCCTCGAATTCTGGAATAATGGATAAAAACCTTTATAAGGCAATTTACGTGAACGGCTCAATCAATGCTACTAGGCTCCCTCATTGTCAGGCACTATAGAATAACTTTTCCGTGTGCAATTAGGCTGATGCAAATGCAAATGGCGCAACACATCATATTAACCCTGCCTTATAGATTTATTGTATTAAACGTTTTGTCTAAGCTACTTATCTGCTTAATGCACTTGTAGGATAATGTTTGACAGAGCCTCACGGAAATGTTCCACAGCGTGCTCATAAATTGTCGAATTGCTATTGAAGATATGTTCCCTATTCATTCCATCAGATATATTTTCCAGTATTTATACTGATGTACAATCACTGCCACAGGGGTGTGTGCTGCCTTACCTACCGACCTGGGTATATTGCATAATGGCAAAAGGGTTTTGGAGCATATCCAATGAGATATTTTTGACACAATATTGAAACAGGTCCTATAATGTTCATAAGTAGCAACACTAAACCACAGATACCATTGTTATTCTTGATTTTGACACCATTCTATCTGTAAATATATGACGACAATCACAAACATGGATATCGCAACTCGCATGTGTCGATATACACGACTAATGCAGCAGTTAAGGGAGGGATTATGCAGCTACATAGTTGTTAGTGCTATTCACTTGATCAGCCAAAAGGGCGTTTTCTTTTATCGTATGGCCGCATCTTGTTACAGGGATCCTATAACGCATTGTCGGCGCCTAACATAATGTCTATAGGCAATAAACGCCCAGCAATGGATGGAAATGTTCTTCCATTATTGATGTCGTAGATTTACGCAGTTTAACCTTACTAGTGACGTTCAGTATAAAGGATCGCCCTGATGTTGTTCCGCATAAACATGTAGTAGCCTCTATGAAGCCCGTACATAATCTTTTCTCTGTAGACTCAAGATGGTGTGCCACTACATCGTGTCAAAAGTAAGGGAAATTGCACCTACTTTGGAGTGCGTTTAAAATACGTTCAATTAAACCTAGGAGAATATCTGCCTGTATGGGAATTAGCGACGACATTGACGATTGAAATGATTCAATCATTTTTACATTTATTAGACCACACCAGATGTTATAGTTCATTTTGTAATTGCTCTACGTGAGTCTTAAAGTAGAATAAATGTACCATTGGAAACAATTTGTGTTTTCGACGAGCTCTTTAACATTGCAATTTATATAGCAGAGCTCAATGGAAAATGTACCGCCTGATTTCAGCGTGTTTCATGTACCGAAATGAGTTAATAACTTTCTACTAGTTTTTAATGTTTTATATTGTCAACCGTGTCAGTTGCCCCGTTCTTAAATAGCAGTTGGCAATCATGTGCCAGGTACAAAAAAAAATGTTGCGCGCGTGGTGCCGGATGAAAAGACGATTAAGAATAGTAGTTTTCCATAGAAACATGTCACAGTATAGGTTTATATAGGCATCATTATTGTCATTCTAATGATTAAGTTTTCATTGCTATAAACAAATTATGTACTAAAGTAATAAAGTGTTTTTGCGGCAGTAGTTATCATCGAAGGCTAGGTATACTATAAACAGGTATCATTTGATATTTTCGTGACATGTTTCCATGAACATAGTACATCGCAGTGAGGCGTTTCATGCGTCCGTGTTATTAGAAACACTCTCGTTTGAGATTGTTGACGTACGCTGTCTCAGACGCCTTGTTAATCACGATGGATCTACCTGGACATTCTGTGCGAAGAAGGAAGCAATGTCGGTCGCTCGAGTAACTATAGAATATAATTATTTAGCTACTCTGTGATGTTGTACAGTCATGTCGTATTTGTCACATCTTGTTTCTGCTTGCTCAGTTTCGTTTCCCCCGAAGATAAGTTCAGTTGTCGTGTCTCATTCTTACGACGAGAGCATAAAGCGTTACACAATGTGAACACAGCAACATTTAAGTTTGCCAAAGCTGTGATAATTTGTTGTCACCTTAATTCCTAATGGTCAGATTACAAAGCCCGTCTTGTATATATCACGTCTTTCGTCAGAACAATCACTAACTTATCATAACGACTAGGGGATCTAACGAAAACGGTTGCTGCGTTAGCAGTAATAAAACCAGCAGATTGTGGATGTGATGTTGTTTGGTTTTATTTATCTAACATTGTACAACGGTTCATAATTTGCAACCATTGTACTTAATATAGTAATATCCAGTTGTGGCTTTTTTAGGTATGCAACAATAGTTGTCATTTTGAATTGTGTTATAGGAGAATTGCTTTCAAAAATATTATCAAATGGAAAATATTCCTTCTACAGAAAATGGTCGTAAAGACCCCGTCAAATGCTTACCTTTTACTCACCAAAATAGAGTTTATTCATAAGTACCTTGGAAATAATGTAAATACCGTTTGGATGGTAGCATTATATCGGATTCATAGCCTGATTTCACATTGATAATATTTACTGCATCATCGTCAGCAAATTAAGCATCTACAACTATTATTAGCGTAATGTAATTTTCATTCATGGCTCTACCGCGGCCATTTGATAGCAGTAATCGGATCTAATTAGGCCTAGGCCTTATTCAGCAGCTTATTGTAATTGCCTGTCCAGTCAGATAGAAAGCCGTTTGCTGAGGACTTCATAGTGGGGATGGTGAGGATGCATGGTGCTTTTAACATTTGCTTCAACTTCGTCGGTTTGGCGAACAATGTCCACAAGCAGTAAAAGAGTGCCTACTGGTGCATTGTTGAATACATCAAGGGTTACATGTCGTCAGTGTGGTTCAATTTGATAGCAAGCGCAAACTATAGGCGCGCCTATACTCAATCAAGCAATATAACTGTAGCGGCACTAAATACCTTACGTATCGCATTTATGCCAGAACAATCGTACAGATAGGCGTCTTCTACAAGCGTTCAACTGCGCAATTTAGTGTCTGAAAACTAATGGCATAAGTCAATCAGAGGGTTATCGATTGGTCATGCGTGAATATAGCCATGTTCGGAATGGAGAGATATGAATAAACAAAATGTCATAGAGTGAATTCGTGGATACCAATTCAATTCGAGGATTGACAAGCCAGACGAAAGATACCCTCCGCTCTATGTATTGAAGCATTGGAATTTGAGGTTCCTTATGTAGTACAGTTCAATAGCAATGGCAAATATGGCTGGCGCTATCATATAATAAATGGCAGCAAATTCACGGTTATGTAACCAAACATACCGGAAAGGGCACCAAGGGACAATATTTGATCGCCCGTACCTGGTCGGATGGATCCTTTCGTTATAAGGCTTTTATTCATCCACAATTTGTATTGCGTATCCAGAGGTCTCATTTAACTATAAGGTTACTTCAGATAAATATCGAATTGCCATATTTTTAAGACTGACCTAGGTTTTGACTTACTATGAACAATAACTGGATAAAGGCTCCTTCACTATAGGCAAAGAGTATGTCACTGCCTTCCTTATATAAAATATTACTGGCAAATATAACATATCATATACTGAGTTAAGTCGACAAATTATAATAAAAAACCATTGCACGCATACTGATAAATGAATGTCAATCACTGAATCATTACCTTATTTACATGAACCAAAGTGAGTAGCTTTTAAAGTCGATTCATATTGATTTATTGCACAATCTACACTGTCAATTTATTGCTTCAGCTACACGAGATATATCGATATTGCCATCATGACAGGATATCGTGTGAATCATTGCATAATGTAGCTCTTGATTTCGATATTCTGAAATCAAAGCTAACCGTGGCCTGATTGAGTAAATCGCTTGACTAAACTCTTTATGTAGCCAACAAGGACGCAGGATATGTAACAATTTGGGTACAGTTAAAGGTGCATCACAGCACAAATCATGCAAATTCTGTTTTGAAAATTATTCATCGACCGATTCCTTGCTGTGTTTAGTAATGACACATAAAACTCGAGTCTTATCGGTTACTTCGGCTGTATTTATTGCTTTGCAGGGTTACATTTCTTTTTTTTGACGGGACGTGAATTTTTACCCATATATAGCACAAAATAGACGCTACAACACACTCAAAGCTGAAAGCGGACGGCGTTACAAGAAAATGGTAGCGGTGCGCATGCGTGATTACTTGTCCAGAGCAAAGTTTGGAGACTGTGTCAATGCGCTTTTATCGATATATTATTGATGATTTTGTGTTCACAATAACATGATCGGATAGTAAACGTGTCATTTAAGCAAACACATGTCACAAAATCGTCCGAAAGTGCATCTTTAAGACGATGGTACAAATAAGAGATTTGAAAGCAAACTACTATGAGGTAGATTGGTTTTTCAACCAATTGAATAAGCATAAGCTCACATTCAGCCCAGACAATATGAGAATGAACACCGTTGCCCATGTAGCAGCGCATCGTCCGTAACTGGTCAGGGATGATGTAACATAATCAATCACTCTCAGATGGTTGTATTTCATTACCACTAAGGCATTACCCATCATGCCACCCAGTGCACGTCTGGTGGACACACAAAACCAAAGCCTTTATAGCATTCTTTAACATTGTTACTGCTGTGTTGTTCAGTAGTAATTTAGCAATACAAGGTTCAATCCGGTTGCAAGCAGTATTGCAAAAAGAACTTATAATACTAATCTAAGCATATATTTTAGATATATGGATCATGAGGCGCCTTGTATCACTTGAAATTTTGAAAGTACTGCTTTATTGTGTAACTTTCGTATGTTAACATTCCTTGCAACTAACTGTTCGGAAAATGCATTAACTAGATGCTTTGCTGTCAAATGAAGAAGAATATATAAACTAGCACATGTTTTCAGTAATCCAGACGTAGGATTAACTGCTTTGATTGATACATCATTTGACCGTCTTGGTGGCGATAATAATAGTGTAATTTTAAGTGTGTAACGGTAAACATTGCGATCCGAGATTACTACATATAAATTAGTATCAATAATCCGAACGCTAAATCTGGGATTATGCCCTCCGTTGTACGCATTACTCTGGTTCTAAAAGACGAAAGTGATCGGCTAGATAATTGATAACTCGGCAGCAATGCAAAGTAAATATTGCTGTCACTGGTGCAAACATGCGATATTACACATTGGCTTTTACGTACATATTCGAATGCGACATTCACAAGCCTTACGTAACAAGCACATTGGGTTTTGTATGTAATCAGTAATATTTCGCCATTTAGTTGTCTTGCTTGGGAATAAATGACATCCAAATGAATTTAGAAATAATTTGTGCTTTTTATCATAGAACGCCATTTAAGATTTCAGTCCTTAATTGTGCATCTCATATGAATGCTTGACATATCTTTTGTTGAAGTTCATTCCCCAAATAAGCACGGAACTTTACGGTTCAAAGTGGTATGTAAGGATATTGTTACAGATGGCATAGTATTGAATGATACACATATTATTGTTCTGGCCGAGTAAAGGGTGGGGCAAGGAAATTTACCGTCATGAAGTAAATGCAATTGAAACTTGTGGGATAATATATTTCTAATGTTGACGAGCCCTGTATACCTTTGATATACATTACCAATGTCTGTGGCGGGGTTCCATTCCGTATTAGCGCTTAACTAGATGCCAAACGCTAGTGATACCGTATGTATCCCAAGATAAGCTTTGTGCATCTCTATTCATCTTATAGGTATATGTGTGTATGTCGCTTACATTTTTACATTACTAAAGAATTACTTCCGGGTCACCGGGAAATGGCCTATTGGTTTGGAATAAAATGGTTATAATATATATAATGGAGGTAAGAGTAACCGCGAATATATTAAATACCCTACGATGTTTTCCATCCTTTGGTATAATATATGATTTCGCTTGATGTTGCGTAACATCATTTACAATGTACCTGGCAATGAAATGAACAAGAATAGCGCGATACTTTGCATTCAAAACACCACTACGTGTATATATATATTTATATATATATATATATATATATATATATATATATATATATATATATATTATTATATATATATATAGATATATATATATATATATATATACACATATATATATATACAAATATACATATACATGTATAAATATATATATATATATATATATATATATATATATATATATATATATCTATATATATATATATATATATATATATATATATATATATATATATATATATATATATATATTTATACGAATGCGACCTTTTTGATACAATCGACCTACTATTTTGGCACACAGTCACATCTTGGCACAAGATCTGAGTGCCAAAATAGTCTAGAGCTTTTTGAGTGCTTTGTTCTGCAAATTTTTATTTAAAATTTGTGTTACCTGGTAAATTATCTCCATTCACATTCATCTATTGCAAGACTTTCACCCCTGCATCGCGCAGGTGGTAGTTCTGGACGTTTGAAAATTTTTATATATTGGACTGACGACCATTTTGGTACTCTGCATTTAACAGCTTGTTTCTGGTTATTATCCGATATATCATAATCCCAACTTCTGATATATTGCTTAGAATTACTTCCTTCACAAAAATATTCCATCCACGTGATATTCGACAGAGGGATAACCGAAACGCTTCGGCTGATCGGATAATTCGTAAGGCACCTCGTGCTTTGAGATGAAGATCCGTTGCGAGAAAATATATATAATGTCGCTAAAGTGTATTCGATAACCTGGGTTTTTAGCCTGGGTTTTCTAATATCGCCCACTGTGACATTTTGTGATTGATCTAAATAATGACAACGCTGATTCGATAGATTGGATATATTGTGTAGTATACTTAATCTGACATATATATGGAATCTGGTCAATGTTTGAGGTACTTTACTATGTGCAATCAAGTTATGTTGGTTAGTCGCGTTTGTCATAACGTATGTATGTATGTAAACAATATTTTGATCCGCGATACAGGTCACAATCTTTATTTTCCATCGTTAGGCGTAAATAATGCGTAAAACCGAGATGTTTTGTTTTTACCTTGATCTGAAAATAATGTCAAGGTCATCGAATAAGTGAAAAACTAGTATCTCGAATAACTCCATTGATAATGGTCGGTTTGTTACATAGTAATAGTAATATGTTGGGAATAAGGCTAGAGCCTGTAGGTCCAATCTGGGCGTTTAGACTATAAACCACTGCTGGAGACATGCCCGGGGGAAGGATCAGGGGTCGGACGGAAGGTCGTATTGGTGGGCGGTCCAGAGGCTGTCAAGGCGTGCCTTGAAAGAGTTGACGGAGGGGGCTGTGGCCACACCCTCGGGGAGAGAGTTCCAGTCGCAAAACTTTCCTGAAAGAAGAAGTTCGTCATGCATAGGCGGGTGCTTGAGTTGCTTGGAAATCTTGAGGGCATGACCGCGGGTGCCTGGTGCTGGTGCTCGCTCGAAAAAGTCAGATATTTGTAATCGATCGATTTCATGCATGATTTTATAGGTCTGAATCATGTCTCCTCGGCGGCGCCGGTGGTTGAGGCTTGGGAGTTAGAGGTGGCGTAGCCTATCTGGGTAGCTTAAATCCCTTATCCCGGGTACTAGCTTAGTGGCTCGTCTCTGCACCCTTTCTATCAATTCTTTGTCTGTCTTGAGTAGGGGGCCCCACATCGTGTTGCAGTATTCTAAATGAGGGCGGACATATGCCTTGTGGAGCAGGGGCAGCGAGACTTCATCCAAAACGTAAAACAATCTCTTGATGACGGCGAGGATGCTGCTGGCCTTCTTCGCCGCTGTGGCAGTCTGCTGGCGCTGGATCCACATTCTTCGCCGAGCTGTGATGTACAGTCTGCCGAAGTGCCGATGTGGTAACGTAAACTATGAGCATGCATTTGAGGCAGTTGAATGGCAACTGCCATGGCGGACCAGCTATCGAGTACCCCGATGGTCGCATGGATGTTCATGTCGGTATGCGGGCTCGATCAAAGAGGTTGCCGAAGTGCGAGATCGTTAATATGTGGTAACTGGCCATTGACAACTACTCGCTGGCGCCGATTTAGGATTTGTTCGAGGGACCAATAGGCAGCATGTCGTCCTGGATTGCATCTTTTGAGGGGGTGACGGTGAATGGCGTTAATGAAGAACTGTCCATGTGGGACGTCACAGGACGCCTAGCTGGATTGACAACTACTCGCTGGCGCCGATTTGCGAGGAACTTCTTGATCCATTGGTGGCAGGCGCCGTCGATGCCGAAAGCTGTTAGCTTGCTGAGAAGGTGGCCGTGGGGGACGAATGCTTTGGCGAAATCGAGGTATATGCAGTCGACGCACTTCCCATGGTCGAGAGCGTCGTTCCAGGCTTCGATGGTTGATAAGAGTTGTGTTGCGCAGTAGCGGCCTGGCACAAAACCATGTTGTTCATCTGCAAAGAGATTGTTTCGGCTCATATGGTCAATGATCGTGTCGCGTATTATTGACTCGAGAACCCTCGATCCCAGAGCGGTGAGGCTAACTGGGCGGTAGTTGCACGGCGATCTTCTGGAGCCCTTCTTATGGACTGGGGTGACATGGCCTACTCTCCATTCAGCGGGGAAGTCGCAAGCAGTGAGGGACAGTTCGAAACACTTCTCGAAGGGGGTGGTCAGTCCGGAGGAGCATTCCTTGAGGATGCGGGGGTGCCATCCGTCGGGCTCAGGGGATTTACCAGGCGAAAGTTTCTTCAGCTTCTCTTCGATTTTCGTCTCCGAGATTTCGATGTTGGACAGTGGATAGTCGACCGGGCGGTGTGGAAGAGTCGGGGGTGGGACAGGTCTTCAACAGTGAATACCGATGCGAAGAAAGAGTTAAGTGTCTCCGCTTTACCACAGTCGGAGCTGGCGATGGTTCCGTCCTCGCGGATGAGATCGTCAACCTTAGATCGGGTCTTAAGCCTCCAGTTGATGTACCTCCAGATGGACTTTGGGTTGTGTTTCGCGTCATCAACAATACGGCGTTCGAAGTCGGTACGGAGTCGACGGGAGAGCGATCGCAGTGCATTCCTGACCTTTCTGTAGCTTACATGGTCAGATTGGTTATGGGACTCACAGTATGTGTGCCAGAGGGCTTTCTTGGTTTTCCGCATACGATCGACCTCGGGGGTGGTGTACAACTGCTTCCTAGAGCGCTTGGGGGCTGAGTGGGGGATGCATTCGGTGGTGGCGGTATCGAAGTGTTGGGCAAGACGGGTCCAGGCCTCTTGCGCACTTGGACAGTCGAGTTCAGTGTCCCAGTCGACTGCCTAATGCATGCCCGTGAGCCGGGGGTAGTTACCCCTATTAAGGTTGAAACGGCGCTGGTCGGAGACTGCTGGCGTGGGGTAGCAAATGATGTTGAACTTGAGACATATGTGATCACTTTTCCATAGGGGGGTGGGGGGCTATACTCGAGGGCGGATATGATGTCTTCTTCGGTAAGTATCAGGTCCAGTATGCTTGGCCTATGACCTTGGCGAAAGCGGGTTGGCTCCAAGACATGCTGAGTCAAGAAGAGGTCTTGGACAGTGTTGAGGAGCTGTTGGGAGTGGTGGGTTACTGGTGCATTTGCAACACAAGTATCCCAGTCGATCTCTCTCATATTGAAGTCACCGACTATCACTACATGGGTGGGCTTCGGTTTTGAATCTTGAGGGAGTAGGCATTAGAGGCTGGTTTTATTGTCCGCTGTGGATTGGGGGCTGCGGTAGATGCAACCGAGCAGAAGTTCTGGCCTCTTAACTTAACGCGAACCCACAAATGTTCTTGGAAACTTGTGTTGGGAATCTCGACTGTCGAAGCTTTCAGGCTCTGCTTGGTGTATATTGCTATGCCTTGGACACTGGGGATATTTGCAGGGTCAAAGTTCAGGAAACAATCGTAACCGGGGAGGCTGAGGAGAGCGGGAGCGGTCGCGTGCCGCAGTGCCTTGGGAACGACTTCGGTTATAGCGATGATGTCGGGTTCGTCGCCCTTTATGGCGTCGGAAAGGTCGTCCCCTTTGTTAAGAAACTGGTCTGCATTTGTGTACCGTACAGAGATAGAGTTAAGTGTCCTGTCGGAGTTGCTATTACGGTACTGAGTAGCTGGTTTGACGGGGGCGGGGGAGGGGGGGGGGGTTGCGGGTCAGGTGAACGCGGGAGTCAATCCTTGCCTGCGCCCGAGACAGTGACACCAGACATGTCTGTTCCGGCATCGGCTGCTGCGGGGTTGGCCTGAGTTATTTGATTAGCGTTGGTGGTGGAGATTGTTTCTGGTGATGTGTTGCATAATTTACATCATTGTGTAGCTCATTCTAATTGCAAACTAGAACAAGTAAATTTTTAAAGCAGAAAGGATTGAACATAACAAGTATATGTAAACTGAGCTATTTAATGACAATTAATACGTTGCATTTTCATTTCAGCATATCATTTTACCTTGATGGCAGTCCTGATATAGATGTATATGGAATTATTACTATATATATTCTTGATCATTTCCTTATCAGTTACTGATTAGTCATGGATGCACCATATATGGGATAAAATGGGTTATGTGTTTATTTACTGCTAAAAGTGTCATGTTGATTCAAAAGTAACTCTTATCAATAACCTACCATTACATTATGAAGCGTAAGTGATAGTATTACTGATTTCATAGAATCGACGAATGTTTGCACACTTATTCATAACCTCTCTAAATGCTTTTATTGAGAAACAGCCACTCACTAATAGCCATTGATATCACATAACCACCAGCAGCGTTATTTTGCTGTTCCCCACTAAGAAGCTGCTCTCGCGCTCTGAGTGACACGAGCGCCTATGCGCCCATCCAGTCCGCTCAGACCTCCAAACGATTCATATACCCCCAGACACCTCCGTATACTTCAGTGACCAAGTTAACTGTAGCGCTGTATGTTTCTAAACCCCTTACGCATCCTACTTCAACGCGAAAATGCTCTTCTGTCTTTACCCACCAGGCGACTATAATCCTACACCGTGGTAACTGTCTATTCCACTGATCGATTACTATCGTTTTTAGTAATAATATCTCCTCGAATAACACCCTCTTTGTTGTATTCTGAGTAACATGACAGAGTTCTTCCGTATTTGTTAAAAGATACGGGATGGAGAGACGAGGAGAGTATCCCAAACAATGCAGGTCAAATATTTCATTGGGATGTTCCAATAAGCAGGGTTGATAGATTCAGCGGGATGACATAAAAACATTTTAAAGTATTTTAAGCATGGCAACAGTTTCTGTCACACAGGCGAAATGGCTGTAAACCGAGCAAATGACTACAACCGTCAATTGAATTTGTAAATAAGGTTAATTCCATATCGACTAACTTAAAAAAACGTGACCTACTCAGATTCGCCAACCTTTGACAAAGTCGCAATATGAAATCTCCCAAGGACCCGTATCGTTGCCATGGCGCCGAAGCTATATGGCGTTGAGAGATTTGTCTGAGTCAATTGCGACCGTAAAAGTCAGGTACCTTCTTGACAAACTACCAAATATACATTAGTCACACAGTATTCAACACTGTTGGATCATTGAATACCATATAATAACCAAACACTTGAAATAAAAACACATTACTACGATCTAAGCTACCAAATATCACTCTTTGACTCTAGCCATGATAATCTGGCTTTGAACTTTGACCCTAGATGAACGACAGATCGGCGAAATATAGAGCGAAAAACTAGGACTCGTGGGAGACGATTATAAGAGTCAAGTCACATAAAATTGCTTATCTGACAAATTATGATCATTAAAATTAAATTTAACTTATTTTGTCACAGCCCTGGTTAAGAATGATACGATTGTTACATTATTTCGGCTAATAATGACTTTTCACAAATTACGAAACTCGTAAACAATAACTCTACATTAGGCCCCTTACATCGTGAATTCGCGGAAAGCATAGACATTTGTTGTTAAATACGGATTTTCCCAACAAATACATTCTGACATGGACGGAAAAGAAGCTGTGTCGGTAAAATAATATACTATCTCTATTACTGCGTGTTCTGTATTACCTTATCCGCGTTTTACCCCTACCAAGACCGAATTTATATCAATGACCCAATTCCCTCGATGGAACGTCCTCGATCAGCTGATCGGTGATCTACAATTTAGGCGTTAGCAGCATGCGTTTCAATACTGTTGGATGGTTCTGTTAACTTGAAAAACAAATTGTTGTTTGACATACTTGTTTGACTATTATAGCTAAGACTGTTCGTTGATATGTAAATGCAAAAGAACTTGACTATGAAACATCAACTTAACAATTTTAACAATTAATGGTTACCATTCACTTAGCCCTACAACTACAAGACGTTTGAGTATAAATTCATGTTACCGCTCGACCGGAGCTACCCTTCACTCCCTTCACTAGGCTGCAGCCATGAAGATTGATATGATGTTATATGGACATTATGGTCAGACATAACCATAATGTGTATGGTACTGCGCTGTTTGGCAAGTTGTGATTGAAGAGACTAATCTAATGTTGCAGCACGATTGATGGTTTTAACTGCCCTGTATGATTTGCATGGTAGGTTTTATAAATTTATCAACACATATCAGTTGCTGCTTACCCACTGTCACTTGGTGTTTCATAAACTTAACTATTGCCTATTATCTTAATATGGTAGACTTCAAAGGTCAACGGGTCCTCGGATTGCAATTATAAACAATACTTGGGGGTAGTCATATTTCTGATGTTGGATCTAAATTGTAAAGAGGTTGTCGATGTCATGACCAAATATCAATTACAATTTGAAGTCACAACATCACATGCATATTGGGCTGTTGCCTATCCAGGAAATGGCCAATGTGATGGTCTATCAAAAGAGGGAATAAGTTGATGGTGCAAATACAGACTTGAAAGTGTCAGATATTACTAGAGGGTCACCTAATACAAATAACACCAGTCATTTAATGAACAGCCTCTGAACTGCATAACTATTTGATTGCATAATCAATGACCATCTGTGCTATAAAAACCATGACTATGCTTATTATGTAATTTGACAGTAGATAATATTGAATGTTCTCAGCTGAACAGCTGATGTGGCCTCACATAAGTTTCCTGACATTGAATTATGTGATCTAACCTTGGAAGGTATGGTATAAGTGAGTGTAGAAACATTTTACAGGTGTTATATTGTGAAAATAAATAACCAGCATCTGTATACTGGGTCTCTATTTTCTAACCGCATTGCTCTTGAAGCTTCCATTCCTATTTAGTTGATGCAGATTGAAATGCATTGTTATTTATATACAGCTCTATTAAAGTTTGGGGCAATGTACTGTGAATATGGAAGAAATTCTATTTTGAACCAACCGGATATGTATATTTCCACTAATCTACCCACATATGTTTCATTAATATAGGTACCTATGTCAGATGTTAGCTTAGGAACCTATCAGAGAACACTGCCTGAATTGACCATAACTAAAGTGCGCGTGTACTTGGCACAAATAGATTGCCTTGACATGATCGGTTTGTTTGCTTGTATGATGAAGTATTTTTCAATTTTGTACCACAAGTTCAACCATATCGACATTTTTGTAACATGGTCCGATTTTTATCAAATTATCAATTGAATGGTTCTAACAACTCACACAATATGCAGGTCACATAAATAATGAACAAATGTGTAGCAATGGCAGAAATATGCATTGTTTCTCATTGTTTACATCTGAATTAATGCATAGTCTGTTAATTGTCAATTATATTAATTTTGCAATGCATATTGTAAAATGCATGTGCTTTTGTTTTGTTAGATACTGAACCAGCAGCCCAATCAGGTACCAGTTATGCCACTAGTCTGACTAGAACAACAAGCCCTGTAGACCCCAGACTTAATGATGCCAACAAAAACAACTTGATTTCTAGTGACTCGGGAGTCAGAACAGGATGTCTCGAGCAGAACATGCATCAAAGATACAAGTGAGTAGTTTTCATTCCTCAGTGATCTGATAACTAGTGACAAGGTATATACGAAAGAAAGGCTTCTTTGCATTATAAATGAATTCTAGTTAAGTGACCTTCATATAAAAGGCACTACCCACTGCATGGTCTATAAAGGCCTGTGCTATATTATGAAAGTAATTACAAGTCTGCTATAACTAGAAACTAATAGCGAAATATGAAAACAATATATCAATGCACGTGCAGACCGCTTCTAATGGAATACAAGGCAGACCCAAGCTTTACAACTTACCTTCAGAAGTTATATTCAGATCCCCAGTCTAAGGAAAATACTCCCAGGTATGGTATATATACTTCAGAATATACTGTATTAATCAGGATAAATTTGACAGACAGATCATTCCCAGTATCTCTGTTATGGTAGATGTCATATATTATTTACAATTGTTGCACAATTGTGATGTAGGCTGAATTGTTATTTAAGCTGTAGATTAGCCATGCACTGCCATGTGATGTTTCATGATTAAGTAACTTTATCTGATGCTTTATCAGCAAGTTAAATCTTCTATTATCAGCATTACACTACAGACAGATTATTGCAAAAGTTGTATCTACACTGACTCAATGTACAATCTGTGTAGCTCTAAAATAATCTTATTGTTCTGTGCATCTTTCGGAAGATGTCCTGGTCAATCTTAAACCTGCTGAGGTGCTGCAATCTTGAGTTCAACAGCAATTTAGTCTGTAAAACATTTATGGTCACTATCTAACACAGAATGCATGTGACACTATTCATTTGACACTACCCTCACACACAACCTCACTTTGTTCTACACCATTCAATCAGACAAATGGTAGGTTATAGCTGTACCAGCAAGGAACACTACCTAACATCCTGTGTGATGACCCATCAATCTGAACCACACATCTCTTGCCTCCAGTTTTGGTTGAATAATAGAAATGTTATTTCTGGATTAGTGGTGCCAAGTAATTTGCTTAATATGTGTACATGTTGATTGTTTCAGGGAAGAAAGAAGTTCTTAAGTCAAAGCTGCCAATGGGACCAACTCTTAATTATGCTTGAAACGTCATTAACTATGCATAATTGTAATAAGCAGTGCTGGTTCCAAATAGATGTGCCACAAACTCTTATTTATGCTTGAAATGTCAATAAACATGCATAATTGTCATACAAATGACCTTTTTAATCAATTTATAGTTTATAGACAATATAACACATGCCCAGTTTACTCAGTTAATGATGCAATAATATTTCATCATAGCTTTTGACAGTAAAAAACGATTTTTAAACTATATTTACCCATGGCCCCGGTGATAAAATTGTGTTTGCCAGTGTCGTTACTTGTTTGATAGCTGTGATATTAATATGTTACCTGCATTTCAAATCCAACCCCTTCTAAACAAATTATGGCCATGTGAAATCTGTTCCCTAGGGAGAACTATGAATTTAGTACTCTAACAGATGATATCATCAGAAATAATAGAGATTACATAGGGGTAGTACGATTATCATTAAGTTATTAGCGTATATTTCTATGAACTAGAGCAAAAAAAGCATGCCTGTCTGTGAGCTACATTGGATGGTCAAGCGTTATGATGAACAACGGAGACGCCTCCATGGACAAACAAACAACCATATCGAGCTGAAGACTGGGAGCCACAGAGATTTATATAAATCGTCTACAGTGCCACCTCGTTAAACGAGCCCTCGCCAATAAGGATTCCTCGATGATGGGGACGCAGACCGGGAAACCATTCCAAGCAATGCTATTTCACTCGGTTAATCGGGACATTCCAGACGAATTTTAAATACCATCGACTGTAACGGCTTAATCCTTATTACTTAACGATCTCTGATCACCCGACCTCTGATCACCCGAGTTAAACGAAGTTGATGAGGTAGTTAAATCATCTAGGGGATGCTGGCGGCTGACTAACAAGCGTGACTTACGATTGGAGATTACGATTGTGCACTGCCAGCGTGCCCTATTCCCGTTTCCGGTGGTTGCGGAGCCCAGCGAGTTCACATTGACGCCTTGACTCCCTGATCAAGTGTCAAGTCGGGTGGTGTAAAAGGCAGAAGTGTCATCATTCATCATCAAACTGCCAAGGAAACTGTCACAATGCCTCGAAGAAAAGACTTCACCCTACAGAAGAAAGAAGAGATCCTGAAAGAACTAAAAAGAAGTCGCCTAAGCCAAGCTACAATCGCCATGAAATTGGAAGTTTCCGCGTCCGCCATATCGCGCTTAGTAAAGAACAGGAATGACATGTTGGACCAACAAGGAGCCGGCCAATACGAAAGCCGAAAACGAAAGAGAGCGGGTGGAGACGAAGAACTGGATGAGGCACTGTTTACGTGGTTCAAACAGAAGTGGGCCCAAGGGCATGACTGTCCGGAACAGAAATTTAATCAAAGGCTCTCCAGCTAGCGGAAATGAAGAGGGTGCCGAGTTTCAAAGCATCATCTGGTTGGCTGTGGCGCGGTTCAACGTAGCCTTCAAAAAGCAGCAAGGTGAAAAAACAAGACGCCGATAACCCGCCCGCCCGCCACCGGCTCCAAGACAATTTCCTGAAATTCCCGCCGACTTCAGTGACCAGTACATATTCAACGCAGACGAGACGGCCCTTTACTTCCGGGCCTTCAATGACAAGGAACACTGCCTGCCCACGGAGGAATTCACCGGAGGGAAAGCCGCCAAGGAAAGGATCACCGTCCTACTTTGCGCCAATATGGACGGATCGGAAACGCTACCGCTGCTCGTCATCAGTAAAAGTCGTCGCCCGCGCTGTTTTCCGAAAGATACCACAAAACTGCCGGTCGAGTACGCTTCTTCGTAAAATGCACAGATGACGGGAGAGATCTTCACAAACTGGCTGGCTAAATGGGACCAAAAGCTCTACTTCAACCAACGTAACATTTAATTCCCGCCCCAACAAGTTCACCACACTGTCGCATAATGGTTTTTGTTGCGTCGTAAAGCGTTTGGGCTTCTGTTATCTACCAAAATAGTAGTTTTTCATGGTGTACCAAAATGGTTGGTTTTTGGTTATGTCCCATAATAGTTGTTGTTTTGTTATGTCCCAAAATAGTTGTTTTTTTACATGTCCCTAATACCCGAACTATTTCGGAACACCCATTTTGGTACACAAAATACATAAGTTTAATAAAACAATGAAAAACCAAGATAAGTTTACAAAACCGAAACATGTTACCGGCAGACAAACAGAAAACAAGAAATAATCATCATATTGACCATATGTTTTGTCGTCTCAAATGTCCCAAAATAGTTGGTTTTTTGCTAAATGTCCAAAATGGTCGCATTCGTATGTATATATATATATATATATATATATATATATATATATATATATATATATATATATATATATATATATATCTCTATATATATATATATATATATATATATATATATATATATATATATATATATATATATATATATATATATATATATATATATATATATATATATATATATATATATATATATATATATACGAATGCAACTTTTTTAGACAATCGACCACCCTTTTTTTGAACCAAGTCATATCTTGGCACACGGCGTGAGTTCAAAAGAGATCAAGCCCTTTGTGAGTGCTTTATTGCAAAATGTTATACCTAAGAGTGATGCTACACTGTACATTATCGCCATTGATTTTTATCCATTACAAGGCTTTAAAAACATTCTATAGGTCAGGGGCCGCAGTGTTGTATATATATAGATATAGATATATATATATATATATATATATATATATATATATATATATATATATATATCTCTATGATAATATATATATATATAATAAATATATGATAGGTCATGAGCTTCTTCCCCACCGCAACGCATCAAATAAATATATGATAGGTCATGAGCTTGCTTGCGTAGTGTTTGAGCTGTGGCTTCCCATTGATAAGTCTCGCAAGGGTTTTATAGTGGATGAGTCTGCCATATAAGCTGAATATGTTAATGCGCAGCAGTCAATAAGTAATGAACCTAGAGATGTCTAATGTTGCATGGCAATGCATCAGTTAAACAATCCTGATGCGTGACGATCACTTAGAAAGTCACACGCAACATACAGCAACATAATTTGTATTGACATAAAGAACATTCTGTGGCAGTCTTGTCAACGCATAAATGTTGTTTGCGTCGGATGTATTGAAGCGTGATATATTCTGCCATATATGGGTTAAGATCAACTCCCGTTAAAAATAATAAATCGAATCTTACATATGCCATAAACACATCAGGAGTCACCGATTTTGCTGGAGGGTTTTTTATATCATTATCAAACGCAGTAAGGAATCGGTGGATGATTTTTGATCAAAAACAGAATTTGGATGATTTTTTATGAAATGTATCTTGTATCTATGCAATGTGAACATACCAGCATAGAACTACTTCAATTTCCCACGAGTGCCAAGGTAGGGGTTTTACAAACGACCAACAAGAATTCGAATTCGGACTTGATGGCCCATTTCCGATACCTATTGCAGCTGCTACCTCAAATAAAACTGTTTGTATGGTCGATCGCCGTAAACAGCTTGCGTTCAGTGCACGAGTGGTCGATATGGTGGGAGCGTGCATCTCAAGGCTGTCAGCGATTGCAGTTTTATTAGGCTAAAGACGCCTTTCGATGTATAAAGCACTGTTTTTCACTACTGGCGAATTGGAAAGGTAACCCGCTTTTGGTGACAATGCGTTTCCAACCAGTATCTTAATTATTGATTAGTATTTTGATGATGCGTGCCGGATAAGTATGACGCTAGAACTACGTATTCATGAACACCATATACATATGGCTTAGATAATGAATTATGTCCCAAATTACTCAGTTACCGTTGTATCCGAAATCTCCTGATATATATATATATATATATATATATATATATATATAGATATATATATATATATATATATATAGATATATATATATAGATATATATAGATATATATATATATATATATATATATATATATATATATATATATATATATATATATATATATATATATATATATATATATATATATATATATATATATATATATCATATAAGTGCCCGATATCCAGCACGCTTGTTGCAGCCATGAATATAAAGAGTTCACAATTAAAATATCCCACATGTAAGATGTTTGCAGTGTGTACATCCAATGTGATAGGATTGCTAGCACGTGAACATTTTGATCTCATTATGGTATTTAAAATGAATGCATGTGAATGAGTTCCCCAAAACATAATTATCGTTTAGTATCATTATTGAAGTGCATGGTGGCCATCGCTTCAATTTATCGTTGGTGGCGAAACTGACGCCCCATTCGCTATTTGTATGCATAACAACTTCACGAAACAAGTTGTATCTAAAGTAACATGACGTATATCTCTGCAACAAGCAGGTGATTATCTTATTTCTAGCGTGTTTTCTCAGATTGACAGGGTATACCACTCAGAAGGAGAGCCTTTCCGGTAGTTGGTCAGACCCATCGCACAGCAATAACAAATGTCAACACACGTATGTCAGCATCAAACAGCACTGTGTAAGCAGAATAATTGCTTTTTGCTCGTGGGCTTACATTTGCATCTGTTTATTTTTGGACGTGTCATTGAGGTCAGATAATACGTGCATAGCTAATAACCCAAATAACAAAACCTAGACATTTTAACAGTATCCCATGCAAAGGGAATTTGTTTGCAGAAAGTATCATCTGGCGTCCAACGAATTAGATTAAAATTTTACACTAATGACACATGCATTTGATGGATTTAAGAATGACTACAGACGCATTGCCACGAGTGCCGATGTATCGAATGATGATAGATACCCATACATCATCGTGTACAAGTTGATAGGTCACGAGGTACGGGAAGGCATACCTGATCTATAAGCATTCGATTATTTTTACTAAGAGCAAGCTCTTGTGATAGTAGTGGAGGATTCAACAGGGATGTTCCGTGGGCTCTTTCATCTTTTGTTAATTAGTATAATTATCTGTCAGCTGGCCCCCGTCAATACACTGCCGCCATAATTCATTTCAGCTCATACTGGCGGGGGCAATTTGCACTGCTTTAGGGTAGCTCTTGTTGAAACAGTATGTGGGCATGACGGACGCGAACAGTCAATAATTTATAGTGTACGCCAAACAGCACCATCGATTTATCTGTTAGAGCAATCATTATACACAACGCTTCAGGTTCCGCGACTGCTTGCCTGCTGGCGTGGGCCTGCTGGTGCATGGGGAATCATTTGCATTAAATTATACATTTGGCACAAATCCATCCATATTGATTGCAATTTATGTCACTGGCATTTTGTGCTGTTCTCTGTTGAAGCCATTTGATGATATAGGACCACTAATAAAGGTATTTCCAATTGTCTGTAGTTGTCATGCACTTTCCAAAGTAAGCATTCAATATATCCCTTAAACATGGCCATGAAGTTTCCGGGGATACGCCTGCGTACGCATCTTACCTATCCGAAAAGCTAATATCAAGCTGTCCATCCCTTGATGAGCAGTATTGTTCATTATCAGAATATACAACAAGAGGATAACTAAATATCATCTCGTTCTATGAACAAGCAAGCTATGAATTTGATCGCATAATTTTATTGAACTCGATATTCGTCCTTGATGTTGCCACAGGCACATACGATAGTTAATGCAGGTTTACATTCGAGGCGAGGTAGCGCGTCGTGAAAGGCATCGAGAAATGTGGACGTGAAATCAAGGCAGGGTGGGTTAGATTAGAAAAAATTTCGTTACGCCATGGCTAACGTTTAATACAACTTTTGTTAATCGAAATACGCTTGGCAACAGGCTCTGTCGGATATTGTACTGTTAATACCTAAACATACTGCCATTGGCTACCATTTAGCGAACTTACATATACATCAAAGCGATATGCAGCACCGCTTGTGATAATATAGATCTCCCGGATATGATAACATATCTCGAATAACTTATACTGTTAAATATTTGCCATGGATTCCGACAGCTGCATAAAGATTTGTTCGTTTAATGCACCTATTGTTTATTTCTATACGCCTTGTCACCGAGTGAAATATGGCAATCGTCATCACGTGCCTCTCATTTAGCCGAGGAAGAAAGTTAAACCGCAATCACATGGTGCACTGCAGTATTATTACACTTTTGTTATTCAGTACGCTATCACAAAACTAAAATCACAAAGGTGGCCGGTCATTAGGCTGGCGTAACTCAATGCGGCAAGCTCTCTCATACTGGTTTCCGTTTAACTCACACGCAAATTATATTGGCAAGCACGCTCAACCGGATATGAGGAACCTTGATGAAATTGTGCTTTGTTATATGGTAGCCACACATTTCCTAGGGTAATCTTGAAACGAAACAAATAATTGGCCTGGCTTGTGCGCGGCATCTTGAGCATATTTAAGTGTTGCTGTCGCCGACCAATAGTTCATTAGTATGAACGAGATTACGCAATGCAGTGGGTAACTGTAAACACTCGATGAAGTCGTAATACGACAGAATGTATACTAAAAAGCATGATTATGCGCGCATTATGCGACCGGAGCTAGCTTATGACTATTTCTAGTCACGTTGATGGGATATGACGCAGTGACGTCAATTACGCGTCCCGTTCTGGGTGGAATAATTGCTGCTCATCAGTTTAACGCTCGTAATCAACTCAGTTGTGTTGACGGGTGCAATCTGAGGCATTATCGGGCGTTTCTTCTATACATGCATACTTGCATTATCCTGCATTTGACGAGAGAAATCCAGTTTACATTCCAAAGAGCATAAAAAGCATTCAGATGCCTACATAATGTTGCCGGGCAATCAATATATCACCCCAAATGACGACTGTATAGACACGGTAATCCTATTCGGTCTCTATTGATAAGTAGTACCCTGTCTTACGTTTAATATCAATTCTTATCAGGCAAGCTTTACCACTTCAGCAATTTATGCTACCCCAATTGCTCTTGCGTAGGCTTCATCATAACCTATTCTATATGTGTCTTTCTATTAACATTGAGACATAATAAGGCCATACAAACCGTATCTATAATGGTTGTAAGCTTCATCGATGAACCTTTCGATACTATTGCAATGTTGTGAAGGGTTTTTACCTGCATTTAATTCGTAGCTGCATAATTTTGCATATAAAATTTCGGTCAGTGAAGTGCAATAGAGTCTGTTCGCATCATGGACCATAAGACCCAGCTATTGGCGATATTGTACGATTACATAATTGTTGTAACTGACTGTGGTAACTTCTTGCCTTTGTTCAAAATAAAAGCAGTCCACATATGTTAAGATATACACAAAGAGACATATGGCATAATGGGTATCATTTATTAGTGAGTAAAGAGATGAACGATTGCAACAAGAAATATTGAAATTATACCTTTGGTGCGATACTGATACCACCTGTTAACTAGACATCCAGGCTTTCCAAGATATGCATATATATATATATATATATATATATATATATATATATATATATATATATATATATATATATATATATATATATATATATATATATATATATATATATATAGATATATATATATATATATATATATATATATATATATATATATATCTATATATCTCTATATATATATATATATATATATATATATATATATATATATATATATATATATATATATATATATCTCTATATATATATATATCTATATATATATATCTATATATATATCATGCTAGAAGGCTTTTTCAGGTACACTTCACTGTTAATGGCCGCTTAAAATAAAATTTGTGTTCTAATGCAACGTAAAGTTTGCGCATTCCGCATTGCTATGTACCCGTGTTGTGTGTTGCACGTTTGAGCTAATAGCAGTAGGATATTCGACGGTTTTGTGTGTCTACATAATACCACAGCATATAAGATGCATGCACGTCCGATATAGCACAAATTGCAAGAAGCAAGGTTTCCATGACTACCGCAGAAAACCAGAGTATAAACGCTGTAGAGGCTTTGCGTCAGATAGGCCCTGTGTTGCGCCCTGTGCAGGGGCAGTTTTATTGACCATGAAGCAGTGTATGTATTGAGTCCCCAATCGATGAGCAGAAGCTCATGAAGACATCAATAGCACAACGACGCGAGTGACTGATGACTGTGACATGGTTATAGACCTTAAGCAACCATTTAGGGCGGAAAATGGATGTCGTATAGGAGAGGGGTCTTGCTACGATTAAACGTAGTCAGCAATCGTTCAAGAAGTGACATACGAGATCATCTAATTTAATACTTGAGATACCAAACAGCTAAGCTAATGTGCTGCAAAGGATACGAATGACATGGTTCGAATAGCGCAATCAAGCGTAACCATCGTACCCCAGCTGCCACCTGCTACCTTATCCGACATGCTGGTGGAGCAATGCAGTGTGTCAGTTAAATCGATGTTAGCGAATTAACTCACGATCCGCGCAGTTTATGCTTCATTGATTTTTCCAAGGCTTACTCCCACCATGCTGTTGGTGTGGATATGATAAAGGTGGTTGTGTTCGACTGATCCTATCAATTGTGATGTTGATGTGGCTGTGAGACAAACCAGTGCTTCTTACAAGTGCAATGACCAATATTTGATCTGCGATGATAAATGAACGGGTGATGGTTTCAATGTCACGAGTGCTCGTCGTTTGGAAGGAGGTATAACCACTATGCCCTGCAGCTAATGGTGACGTTATTGTACCTCTTTTGTATTAACCAATTCACCATGGCTTACTTAGAACTAAGCGTTTTGGTAGAGTTCAATGAAATTGCATCCAAGCGATCTAATTGATAATTCTTGCTTTCCAATGTATTCTGGAAATTATATTATAGACTGTGACACATCACAGGTTCGATGTTGTGATGTCTCTGGGAAGGAGAAGAGTCCTTAACGCTAACTGAATAATAAGTTACTTGCAACCGGTTATTTATATGGGCTGATTAAAAGGCAATGTCATCACTGACTTGCTCTATCAGACAAAGCCCAAAACAAGATGTAAATAAGTCGCTGAGAACATGTGGACAAAAAAATCCATAGAAAACAATATATCCCGAACTCACATTCATGCTTCTGTATACTGATATGTAATTGAACGTCCAGATATTGGTCAAACAGTTATAACAAGTGATCAATCAATATATGTTCGTCCATATTTTTGTCTAAGTGTCTACTAATCACAGAGTGAAAGGATAGTATGTATTCCACAAAACTATCTTTACATAAGCAATAACAACAGTTGCTTGTTGTTACATGAGTTAAGTTTATGAAAGGGTAATTTAATGTGCAATGGTGCATAGGGTGTCAGTCTTTATGTTTAGCTACTGTCGGTTGTCAAAGCAAGTGCACTCGAGTGAATATTTTGGAGGGAATAGCCAGGGGTAAATATCCCGTTTTTATACAGCTTATATTACCATACGCGAAATGTTTCTGAATATTCGTCACAAAATCGGTTACAGCATTTGCTGACTACCTTTAGCGTCATATAAATTTGACTTCCCTTTACATTGCTACAAAACTGTCATATATTGATAAATCAAGAAGAACGCATTTATACAAACAAGTGCAAATATACGATTATGCTCATCCCGTTACAATTCCCAAAACTGAATCGTTACCGTGAATACCTTGCCTACTTGGGCACATCTGTTACAACAGTATTATGTATTCGGTGCTGGATTGATTATGTGCAGGCTCGCAATATTCCTCATAAGTGCGGTACATCTATTGATTAAACAAGTTAACTGCTGACACACCAAGAGATAATCTATATCGTAAATTTGTGAGCAAACGAGAGGTGACTCGTGTCTAAGCGAATCGACCACTGTTATAAACCATGTTGAATAAGCGGCTTTGGATTTATATGCGCAAGCATACAATGATTGTCAAAGCCAGATAATAGTGTGAAGCGCGTCTTATTATACATTTTATTGCCATTCGCGCCACCACAATCATCCCAAATACGCTGATCTATTGATCCCCGAATAATATTGGTATCAGGCGTTCAATCAAAGGATGTTTATCATGATAGATGTGATTGTGACGATGGTGCGCAACAAACTCCCCCATACTTGTTTTTCATCATTGTAGATACTACTACCAAACAACAGCCCTTATCTTACCATGATGATTTATCACGAAAATTATTAAAACGTTGCTAGATAGCATTGTAAAACCGTCAATCTCAATCGCGAAATTTCGCTCGTGGAGGGTACCTCCGCTTAATTCCTGCCTCGCGTGTGCTATGCAGAGCTTGTACAAATGCCGCTAGAATGCGTATTTTCTAGTCCTGATTTATCAGGCCATATTAACTGCCAAATTAAAGAGATGGATTGAGGCGCTTCACGTAGCCAAAAATTTCCGCTTGAATGTTAATCCATACGTTTCTAGATATCATACGGTCAGAGTGCGACTGAATATGACGACGAAACAACGCCATCATAACAGTCTAACCGAATCTTCTTAAGCGTAACTCTCATCATGTTGCCTGAATATGTGGCTACCCTTTATATCCTAAACCTCACACACAGCACAATCGATATAGGACATTAATTATCAATAGAATCTAAATCAAATAACCTGGGCCTATTTCACATATGCGACACATGACTTTTTAAGGCAGTCAGCGGAGTCCAAAGGTTGATGGCAAAGCATGGCGTCCTCTATAACTTCTTGACTCCACACAATATCGCAATAAAGACGCGACAATTGCTACCCGGTACATATGCATTACGAGAGTGGGAAATCGATCGAACACAAAATGCTATGAGCTTTCAATTTAATGTGTTATAAGATGTTGGGCACTTGCTATTCAAAAACATTTGTTGTATGAACAGAAGTATATATGAGTTACTATAATAAAGTTATGTTTAGGAAGAAATGAAATACGAGGAATCACTTGTAAGCACCAGGTGAAGCTGTATCAATGTAGGTTGAATTGGGTCCATCATGGATGATTAGATCAATGGTTGTTAACTGACTAAAAGAATTGATGTTATGATGTAAGAGGAAGCAAACCAGTTGTGGGTTAAGATGTATTACAATGTTATTAACATGCCACAGGCTGGTTAAAATATTGTTGAATAAATAAACAGTGTATTCCTAAATAAAAAGCCGGTTATCCCACGATGTAGTTCTATTGATAATATGAACAGCAAATGTGGTAATTCGATGCATCATTAGGATGTAAATTACAATGTCGTAGCTACAAATCTGTTTTGTTTATATGACACATACATGCAAAACATCATCATGTGATATTATTGGTGTATTCATAACGCTCGTAACAAATTACATTGGCGACTTTCGATATGTTCTATTGATTTAGGATATCCATGATCAGTATGTTTCGTGTTTCCAGTCAGTGGCACGCCATGTATAACATTTTAACATGTAATATCGGCTCACGGAAACACCAGAAGATGTGTAAGAAGCAGTGGTCGTAGCTGCTAAATAACAATAACATTACCGACATGGCACGTTGCGTTCGGAGCACTGCATTTGAGTGCTTATATGAAATTTATCATAATAGCTTGGCATTTGTCGATGATGTTCCGACCAAAGTATCAAATTATTTATCATGTACTCTTATTGCTTAGAATGCGTCTGTTATACACATGTCGGCGATTTAATCATTCATCATGTACTTCAGACCAAGTGCAATTGATGATGTCCTTGCCCCGGCTAGCCATATTCAATTATCGTCGCATGCAGCATAAATCAGAGGAAATGACGGTAGAATAAATTATGAAACACAAGCATTGTTTGTGCAGGTACTAATCAATTTCCATTCTGGCGTCAGGATGGCATAACACAGCGCCTCACCAAATGATGGATACTGGATAAGCAATAGCGAAAGGAACGGGTGTGTCTGCAATGTATAACAGCACATAACATACAGGATAATTGGCCAAGAAGTCAGCGCATAAGGCAAACTGAAAGTAACACCCTCACCGACATGTCCCGATAGGTAGATTCAGCGTACTTGGAACGTGGACAGCTGAACACCATGTTATTTGCACGGTACTGTCCAAACAGTTTTCGTACCTCCTTTATTAACAAATGACATCTGCGTTCACACCCTTAATATGGGTCTATAAAGCACAAATTGACCCCTATTCTGTTTGTGTTTGCAAAGCTACCCAACTTTCAATGATATACAATTGAACTGAGGTGTGCAGTCTACGCAACAACGAAACAGTTGACACTATGAGCTGCACATATGACATCGATCGAATTAAGCAGTCATACGCAAGTTTAGCCCGATACAGTAGCAATAACAAATATGCATGATTACCAAAGTAACAGTGTAAATGCGATGTAGACGCATTCTGTAAAGTAAGCACTGAGTTGCTTATGCACAAGGTTTTATTCACCGTAAAAGCAGCCCATGAATTGAGTACAGTATCAAACACAATTACAACCTCGCACTGGAGTTGAAGCCTAGAAGTAAAAACACTGGCTGTTGTGCAAGTAACACGGCGATAATGTTCCACATTGTATTGCATTGCAAGTAACCAGATTACTCAATGTTGATAAATCGCATTCACCGATGTATTTTCTCTTTTAATAGTAATTTTATAACCTGATTGCCAAACGCTGGCGGTAAATGTCATGCCAGCATCTCGTCGATAGGTGGGTGAGCATAGTGTAAACTGTATGGTGCAGTGATACAACGCAGCACTATATAGCTATGACAACAGTTTGAAAATGCGACTAATAAGGTTAAAGCGAATGTAAAATAGCTGAACAGAATGACCATATGCCGTGGTGGAGATATTCTGGTCATATTCCCTTTTCCCGCATTGCTTATAATTATTTAGGTATGAAATAAGCGGACCAGCAAGACGAGAAGGCAACTACAGCGTAATATATCGTTAGCGTTCATCATTTTGTTAGTTATACCATCGATATCAGTAGTTCGACCACAGTACTAGACAAATTATCGGTTGTCTATGTTAATTCATTAATGAATAGAGACTCAGAATGGTTAAGCTGCGTCTACGCAAGTGATTGACGGTAAAAGAAAATTTTCAATAATCGCCCAAAAATAGTTTCTTTTTACCACTGTGTCACACAGCTAAGCAGTCTGTCCAGTCAATTGAGCGTACCCGTAAAAAAATAGAATCATTAGACAGTTTCAGCAGTACACACATTTCTCTCAGCTGCCATGTGCAATTAACTCAAGCACGAGACACCTAAGGCAACGTCATGCTCATCCCGATAAAACGTTTCCCAGGTTTCATGACTATCGTTCAACTGGTGTGCTTATTGTAGCAGTATGTGATTCAGTGTTAGATGGATGAATAGTATTAGAGAACACTCCTCCAAATGACCCCACCCACAAAGATAAGGTATTCAGAGCCTCATTTACTCACTTCGACTACCTAAGGTCTCAAGAGCTGCCAGGAGCTGTAGTCTCCATGACGTTGTGCAGGTGAGTCGCAAGGGAGAGGGAGACATGAGTCACTTGATAGAGGTGGACAGTAAAGTGGGTCATAAAGACGCTAAAGTTGACGGGCCAGGGGGCATCGTAACGACCTGAAGGAATCCATCCTCCAACCAGAGTTGGCTTATCAAGACCCAGCATTTTTAACACATCGTTGCCATATTGTCTAGCCCAATCATCAGGAATTGAGATGGTAATAGTCCCATCATGAGCATTATTATGCAAAGTAAGCCTTAGAGCTGTAAATTCATCCTGCAGAAGTTTGAAGTTCTAGAGGCCAGGGGGCAAAGTGACACCTTCTTCTCTTCCTGTAGAAATTTGTGTCGTTTTAATAGGCACATATGATTCAATGTTATACCAACCCACAGTATACGTGATTGCCCTAAGACCTACGTATAGATCATCTGCACTATTGTCAATAGGATTTTGCAGGGACACAGCGTCGCCGCTTTGAACAGTAGACAGAGTGTGATACACAGCACTATGAATAAACTAGCCTTTAGTTTCAATACGACTAAAACGTACAAAAACGGGCCAGTATACCTTCCCCATATTGCCCGCAAGGATCTCATCCAGGTAAAATCGGATAATATCACAGATGCATTTGATGTAGCGTTCTCCAACCTGTTTGATAAATACTTGGTGCCAAACATAAGCGACGACAGCCTTGTGTTGGCTGGAGAACCAACCACATACAATACTGGCAGAACCAGGTAAACTTTGTTGTATGGTGCGCAACCAGTGGCTGCGGGGTTTCCCCCCTGGACCACCTCAGATCTGACTCTCCAGCACTTAGTAACCTCTACAGGTTCTACGTCTACTACACCATCCGGAGACTTTTACACGAAATGAGAATAGCACTGCAGGATGACGCCACATGATCGGCTACCAACAACACGTTCGACAAGAGAATCTACCACCAGCTCTACCACAAGTTTGGGGTTGACGACAACAGCGACTGGAGGATGCAGGGCGGCAACCAGGGTTTAGGGCGGATCAACTTCACCGACCCTGAAACACACGAGGTACGGATCATCACTCATTATGGAAACAAAAAACCTCTACGAATCAGTCAGGCAAACCTTTGAGAAATCAACCTGCACATTGATTTCATAAAGCAAGACCAAGAGTGGGCAAACATCGCCTGGAGCACCTTCATCCTGGAAAAATTGGAAGGGTTCACATCCCCAGGTATCTCACGGATCAACGCAGAATTCGGACTTATGTCTGGGCTATTATTGAGGCTCAGGCACAGACCCGCTAAGAGATACTAGGTGTTGGCACGTCCTTTGATGCTCAAAAGCAATTTCAGGCCAACGTTGAGGATGCCATCAACACCCAAGTGGACATTCCATCATCCATCCGCCGGCATCAGAACGTCCTATAGAAAGCTTCCTCAAGCTTCTGATTACGTGTTTGGAACGGGCCTGTTCATGGCTCCGTCGGATTTGAGCCTCGCTATTGGAAACGTTGCTGGGTGCAACAATCTGATTACTATCGCAACTATGGAAAAGCAGATAGGCAGCAATACTGATGTCAACTCGGTTCTGGTGGTTCCAGAAAGAGGAAGCTTTGAGCCGCCGCAAGATACAGATATCGAAGTCCCCACTCCAGGTGTTCCAAGCGGCGTGGCCGAGATCAATCTGCGTTCGGCGCACAAGGATGAGAAAACGGCTCTTATTGTAGGCCCGGATGGCGACTCGCGTTGAGACTGGTACAACTGAGGTAAACATGCTAGATAAACCTTCTCGAGCTAGGAAGACCAAGCCCCCACGTCGGCCGTCCACCCTGGGATGAAATGGTGGTGCCGCTCCCACACCCAAACCCCCTCAGGCTAGGAAGACCACTCCTCTAGCCTCTGTACCCTCTCGGCTCAAGAAGGCCACCCCTAGTCTCACTATAGCCGGCACATGTGAGAAGGTGGATGACCTCCTAATCGCAAAGGGGGTAGAGGGTGTGGGAGAGGTGTCCAGCAGTGAAGCGGGAAGTTCACCATCAGGAATCAGTGGCCTAAACTACTTCAGGTCGACCCCGGACGGGAGTGTATGGGAGCAGTTAATCAGCTGCTAGCAAAACATGAAGTATCAGTCAGGCGTGGCTGAGTGAATTATCCAACGAGAACAGGCTATAGTAGAACGCTTTAACCGAACACTTGCTGAGCGACTCTTTGGTCACCAGTATGCCGTAGAGTTAAGGGATACTGGAAAACGATCAACTGAGTGTGTTTCTCGACTGCAGGCTGTAGTCTCTGCAATAAATAATGAGGTGACCCTCTTGACTGGAAAAAAAACCTAAAGATGCTATAAAGGCAAAACCATCAGGAATCAGTGGCCAGTCGGAGGTGGAAGGTGTGGATACACCCACAGTTAATACGATACTCCCCATCTGCTAGTGGTCTATCCTGGGTGGTAGGTCTGGGTGTGGCTATGCCCGTAAGCCAGGGTGTGTACACCACCTGGAGCTATCCATCCCTTTGAATCAAAGGGTGATAGAGACACCTTATTACGTGCGCTCATATATTTTGTGGCTGTCACTTTGGAGCATGTTCATCCCATGGCGGAACCGCTTCTGGTCTAACAGCAATTCAAGGTATTGGGCGTGGTGCAGGTGTTTCTTGACCACTACCTTTTTTATGCCCTTTGCTTTCTTGATTTCCTCTCGGGTCGACATCAGGATTGAGTACAGCTTTGGGCGCAGGCCTAAATACTCCCTAATGGATACACCGCCGCACTCGTGTTTCATCTTTCCTAAATCCTTCTTGTTCTGGATGCTGTGGAGCGGGTGGGCTGGGCCGTAATGGCTGGTGTCGAATATGTCACTGTCTTTTTTCGTGTCTGCGTAGATGTCTCGTGTGCTGATCTCCAGAAGTGTGAGCGGACTAGTGTGGATAGCGGCTCTGGCCAGTCCACATACTCAATGTTTGAGGTAGGGCCTGGCTCATTGCCCATCCACAGAGGTGGTCGGCGTCGAGGTACTAACTGTTCATGTCGCCAGGTACCTGTATGATACGTTCGAGGAATAAAGGTTGAAATCATAATTTAATGCTCACGTCATTATCAAACATCACAGACATCTGCGGCTGTAGCAGTGAATACGATTATCAAATGATGATTTCAGTGAGCGTTTTTCGCCAGCATGTTACACTAGTAATGATCAGTCGATAATGGTGTTCATACATGTATGTCGTAAGCCTGTATTGTTTATGATATGCCACTGAACCAATGACTGCATCAGCAGAAGGATGGACCGAAGCAGACGCATAAAATATATATAATGTGCTATTCAATTTACTGTATTGCTCATCATAGACTTGATGGCCGTACATTAAAGTTGAATGCCAATCATCTTCGAGCAAACTGGCATTTCGTAATTTGATCCTTAAGTACAGTATTTTGTTTGATTTCCGAATGGGAAAGTAAGTGTACATGCCTTGTCCTCATCATCACAAAGACAGATCTACACTATTGAGTGTTATGATAATGTTATCACACTCAGCCAGAAACCAATGGATAACATGCTAATCATTCGATAACCAAAATATGGCGGACATCGTGTACATTTCATGATTATATGCTAGCAGATGCTTGCACTACATAAAACCGGAAGTTACTTCTAGTAGTTTCCATTTCACTACAGGTCATGCACGTGTGACGCAGTTTGACGAGGTCCTCATTTGCCACTTAAGCAGAACAGTGTCATCGACTCGATATTATAAAAACTATGTATTTATCCAATATATGCAGCAGTAGCTTGTCAGTGGAAGCACACAGATATTTGACGTGGCATGTTCATACTTCATGGATAAGGTCATATTCGACGATTTCATATTGAAATCGATACAAACAAGCTATGCGTCACGCTGACAATTGACACATTGTTGACTGACTAACACTGATGTTTGCAAATGTTGAAAATTATGTCTGCTATTCATAAACGAATCGGGCGGCTCCAATCATCAAATCCGCAATTCATATTTCTGCCAATCAAAGTTAAATGACGGACAGAGCGTATAACAATTAGCACACCAACGTCAGCCGGCCAATATGATTAGGACCACGTCAGCACACCCACGTCAGCAGGCCAATCCTAGCAGGCCCTTGCCAGCAGTCCCACTGCCGTGGTAGTTGAGGTGTTGTGTGCATTAATTGCTCTACCAGCTTAATCGATTAAAATGAATAACATTAACTGAATATTATTCACTGCAATTGCTGTTCGTTTTTGTCATGTTAGCATGCAGCTTTCGCACAAGCCTGTTGGATGTGTGCCGTCCTATTTACAAGGAATGATAAAGACCGTCAATAATATACCACGTGCGGGTTCGAGCAACAGCAGCAGTACCCAGACGTAGAAAGGAAACGATTATATGACATTAAATGACAAACAATGATTTGGCAATTTAATGGAGTTGGTTGTAAGAGCCCACCAAGCCCGCCACCCACTGTTGGATCATTTTGCTAAGGGGTGGCTTGGGTTCGTCTCCTTTTAATTTGTGACTTTATGATGGTTAACGTTTTTGTGCACCTGAACTGCACCGCGGTACATCAAATCACTCTGTAATAAGCCAGATAGAGTACAAATATGCATGGTTTTATGACTAACAAAAAAACCCGAGTAAATAAGGGATAGTCCAGTATCATAACATGCTGCTCCGCAGCAAATACAATAAATGTATAAATAAAAAGGGAGAGTAAACCGTAAAAAGAACACCTCGCAGCATCTTTTGTTTGTTGGTACATGCAACCAAATTGGTATCGGCGATGCTGATGTAAAGGATTCAACAGCAGAGACTGTTTATCAAAAAATGCTTTGGTTATAAATTTATCATCGCATCAAAAGACTTATACGTTATAAATATTTGCGGTGTGCGAGGAGGCAATATTGATGATAGCATCCTATGATTTAACATACTCAAGAATGACCATACACTGTTTATAAGTTTACGATGTAAACATCTCGTAAGAGCTACTTTAGTGGGTGGCAAGAGTCATATTTCCATCTCGTCACTGGTGAATGTATGCACCACAAAACGGATGGTGTAGTCAACATATGTGATACCATAGCATTACTAGGAATCTTCAACAACAGTTAGCAATCAAGACGATGGGCTAGATAGTTTGGACAGCATGATACCGTGGAAATATTAGAGCGTTCGCCAATGGACCATCTTGCGTCCTCTTCCGCGTGTTGTGAGCGTCATTGGGTTACAGGCTGCATCACTGGTGGTGCGTAAGCCACTATTCCCCCATCTACCCATCCACAAAACAACGCACAAACACATTAACACACACACGCACACACACACACACACACACACTCACACACAAAACACACACACACACACACACACACACACACACACACACACACACACACACACACACACACACACACACACACACACACACATATATCGATGCCATTGTTCCTTCCCATGAGTTATGTTTAATCTGCAATTATATATTACCAGTATGAAGAAATCATAACTAACAAGCTGATGTTACGGACGTGATATAAAGATCAACACATCGCCGAACAAATTCCTGAAAACAGGCATGAAGCACAGTTATTAGGTGTATGCAATTATTCGCGTTTATTATAATGATTACAGGATGCCAGGTAGTGTGATAATGATGGACGTGACTGCTGTTATTGTTAGACATAACACATTACTATTCACTTATCCACTTACTACTGGTAATGACATTTTGTGAAATAAGCAGGTCATTAGGTCGTCAAATCATGACCCTCTCGTGATCTCTAATGTACTTGCATGAAAAGCGCACGCAATTGAAGGTTGATTTCACAACGCATCAGAATTGGTGTGTTCAGAGGAAGTTCAATGCGTCGAAACGCAGATATAACTGAGAATCACAACAATGCGGCCGAAAACACTCCAATGGCAGGAAGAATACGACCGGGTCGCTAGCACATGCGTCTTTTGATAGCAATATGATCAGTGTGCATTACAAATTTATTGATTGATGCATTGATTATCCCATCGATATAGTGTTTTAGGTACTTTAGCGATGAGGGCTGTATTGTGTGGACAAAATACGGCTTCTTTGGTTATCCAAGATTGGTTAAGCTATGTCTATGCAGTTGATGGTCGATAACTTGCCATTGTTTTTCCCGGGACCTCGAATATGGTCATTTAAGCAACGTTGGACACATACTTACCATTTGTGCTTCTGAGACTGGTGTTCTCGCTACCCAACTAAACCGTGTGTCATGGCAATCTAGCAAGCACTCTATCGATTTAAACACTGGTGATAGGCATAAGCCAATGCATGAAAAGTGACCGCATGTCCGTGTCCTTACATTAAGCACAAGGGCCTATCCTCACAGTGCAAATGTCAACGTTTTGAATAGCTAAGTAGCTCAGATGCACACGAAGAAAGTTGCAATGTTTTTAATTCGTAATATTTATGCAGTGTTCGGTTATTTAGTGCGAAATATTTTATTCGGGCTAGATCGCGTATCATTGTTACATATAATTTCTTCTCAAGACAAATATCATGATTGGGAGAGATATGGGTAATTTAGTGGGTCATACAATGGCTCTTGATAATGTATCATAAAGCATATATATAGAGATATATATATATATATATATATATATATATATATATATATATATATATATATATATATATATATATATATATATATATATATAGATATATATATATATATATATATATATATATATATATATATATATATATATATATATATATATATATATATATATATAATATATATATATATATATATACATACATATATATAATATATATACATATATTGATGTCGTGTTTTGAAATAGACGACATTTATTCTGAAAGATCGGATAGTGATTATTGACGCGGACCAATATGACGCCAAACTAACTCAGCCATGCTTATTTGTATGTATGGTAGAATAATCTTGCTAGAGCTCGGAACAGGTGACGCTTTAGTAACGCAACTGAAATCCACCGCATACAAACGCCGTTAGAAAAACAAAAACGCCATATTAGCTCCCTCCAAAACACAAAGGAGTGCTTTCCTTGACGAATGATATTATTGTCTTATTAATGACAAACAACAGAGACGATTACAGAATTAACATCCAATTCGATTGCAGTGGCTTAATAATTGAAAAGAAGTATATTGCGTAATTATGGAGATATATCTATCGGCATTTATGCTGCATAATAGCAGAGGCTCATATCAATGGCGCAGTCAATATGATACCGGCGTGCAAGGTCAAATTGCCACCATCCAATCAAGACTATTAGGATCCAACGTTTTACCAATGATGTATATGTCAAATACTAGAGATGCATGTAACGTTGTGGCGTTTGTTAGTCG
>CM067354.1:5043314-5128314 GCA_034190875.2 Urechis unicinctus
AATGGGGAGATTGATGATTGTTCTCAAAACCTTCAGTGATTGCCAACGATTTTATTTAATGGGATATCATGTCAACTGGCTCTGCATATTACCCAATTATTTATACCGACAAAGGTTTTAACAGCTCTTATATTGATATAATGATATCATACGGTCAGAGTGCGACTGAATATGATGACGAAACAACGTCATCATAATAGTAATGCCGAATCTCCTAAAGCGTAACTCTCAGCATGTTGCCTGAATTTGTGGCTGCCCTGTATATCCTTAACCACACACACAGCACAATCGATATGGGACATTAATTATCAATAGAATCTAAATCAAATAAGCTGGGCCTATTTTACATATGCGACTATTGACTTTCACAATTTCCTTCCGATTTCTTAAGGCAGTCCGGGTGGCTAAAGGTTGATGCAAAGCATGACATCCTCTATAACTTATTGACTAAACGCAATATCACAATAAAGACGCGACAATTGCTACCCATGGACAAATGTATTACGAGAATGGGAAATCGATCGAACACAAAATGCTATGAGCTAGCCTTAATGGAGTCCGCTCTCCATTTAATGTGTTATACGATGTTGGGCGCCCATCATTGGTGATCGCAGGGTACTTGTGGCAAAACACAAGGGCGTCGTGCTCCTGTCTTAAACTAGTTCATTATTCAAGTAGCAAGGCACGCACCCTTTACTATCTCGCCTATGGGACTTAAATGCTCAATAAAATTATACAAGCTGTTTATTGTCAGGATGGCCTGTATAACATATTCAACATATCTATTTACATGAAATACCAATTTATAATTTTGATTGTTTATAGCCATAGTAAATGGTGCATGTTACGTTTGCACAATATACGTTTTCATGGTTAACTTTATATGCCAAATGATGTTCCGAGCATTGCAGATATGCTTGCAATGCAGCACGAACTTTGTAGAATAATGTCTCACACCAAGGCAATGCTACACATGTGGTCTTTTCTAATGAGGAATTATGTGAGGGGATTTTAAACTGACGTTCGTATTATTCATTGTTCAAATGCCACTGCAAATGATTATAGCATACTAACTGGTTCAATCATTACCGTTCTTTATTCCCGTCTATATTTCATTGAGTTGTGATGAAAATCATATTTTTGATTCATACCATAAAAAGCTGTACAGAATCAATATTGCATTTTTGGTGAAATTATTCCAAGCATGTTGGAAAGCATTGCTTTTAACAAGGCATATACGTATGTATTTTACAATAACCATGTATTGCTGTATGGTTTTTCATTGTGGTCGCAACAGCAAATAATTATTTATTCACCATGTTGATATTCTTCTTTAACATCCAACAAGCTATTACTGACCGGTCTTGTTTCCTGAAACCCAAGTGGGTTTGAATCTATCTATCTACTAGCATTTGTTTTACAGGGTTCCGTCGTTTTACTCCGCTCTCGTGTACTCCGCTGTTTCCTGAATACTATCACATGAACTGTGTGCACCTCATGAACTTGACGACCGTATGTTGCATTAGTTCTCGACACAGCTTTGCTTCCATATAAAATTATAGTTATCTTTGAGCAGCGAACGTTTCCTGCTCGATGCACAGGACTAAAACATCCAACCGCCGTTTTAAGCAGCAAAACAACGCATCAGCAAGGTTGCAATGGCACCGTGTTATCGAACTACAATTGGCGGTCAATCATTTGTAACAGGCGAAACTTTTTACATGCTATTCAAAAACACAGACGGCGATTTGTTGTGTGAACAGAAGTATATATGAGTTACTCAAATAAAGTTATGTTTAGGAGGAAATGAAATACGGCCAATCACATGAAAACACAAGGGGAAGCTGTATCAATGTGGGTTGAATTGGGTCCATCATAGATGATTAGATCAATGGTTGTTAACTGACTAAGTGAATTGATGTTATGGTGTTAGAGGAAGCTAACAAGTTGTTGGTTAAGATGCATTACAATGTTATAAACATGTCGCAGCCTGGTTAAATATTGTTTAATAAACGAACAGTGTATTCATAAATAAAACGCCGGTTATCCCCAAGATTTAGTTATATTGATGATATGAAAAGCAAATTTGCTAATTGTTTGCATCTTTAGAATGTAAATTACAATGACGTAGCTACTAATCTGTTTTGGTTTTAATGACACGTACATGCACATCATCATCAAATTACATTGGCGATTTTCGACATGTTCTATCGATGTAGAATATCCATGATCAGTATGTTTCGTGTTGCCAGTCGGCGGCAAGTAACATTTTAACAAGTAATATCGGCTCACGGAAACAACAGACGATGCTTAAAAGGCGGTGGTCGTATCTGTTTAACAACAATAACATTACGTTACGTTCGGAGCATTGCATTTGAGTGCTTATATAAAATTTATCAAAATATCTTGGCATTTGTTTATGATGTTCCGACTAAAGAATCAAATTATTTATTATGCCCTTCTATTGCTTAGAATGCGTCTATTATACACATCACTGCAATTTAATCATTCATCATGTACTTTAGACCAAGTGCCATTGATTATGCCCATGCTGCGGCTAGCCATATTCTATTATCCTCGTACTTGGCGCATGCAGCATCAATAAGAGGAAATGACGGTAGAATAAATTATGATACACAAGCATTGTTTGTGCAGCTACAAATCAATTGCCATTCAGGCGTCAGGACGAGCTCACTCAGCGCCTCACCAAATGATGGATACTGGATAAGCAAAAGCGAATGAAAGGAACGGGTGTGTCTGCAATGTATGACAGCACATAACACACAGGATAATCAGTTCATTGGCAAAGGAATCATCTCATGTGGCAAACTGAAAGTAAAAACCTCACTGACAAGTCGCGATGGTTAGATTCAGCATACTTGATAGGAATGTGTGAGAAACGACAGGCAGTGCTAATTGAGATGAGGCCATTCACATGGGAACAGCTGTAACCTACGTTACTTGCACATTCCTGTTACAAGATGTCCAAACAGTTTTCGTACCTCCTTTATTGACTACTGACACGTGTGTTCACACCCTTGATATTGGTGTATAAAGCACAAATTGACCCCTATTCTATTCGTGTGTTCAAACCTACCAAACTTTAAATAATATACAAATGAACTGAGATATGCAGTTGTGGCAAGAGTACTTAACACATTTCTATGCCATTGATTCAGATAAAGGAATATAATCATGGCTGATATTACGAGCATCGCAAAGATCGACAGTGTTTGTCGCTTCACCCAAGCAGTTGATACATTGAGCTGCACATATGACATCGTATAAAGCAGCCATAAGCATGATACAGTAGCAATAACAAATGTGCATGACTTCCATAGTAACAGTGTATATCCGATGTAGATGCACTCTGTAAAGTAAGCGGTAGTTGCTTATACACAAGGTTTTATTCACCATAAAAGCAGCCCATGAATTGAGTACAGTATCAACTACTATTACAAACTCACGCAGGAGCTGAAGCGGTGGAGTAAAAACACTGGCTGCTGGGCAAGTAACACGTCGCTAATGTTCGTAATGGTATTGCATTGAAAGTAACCAGATTACTCAATGTTGATTAATCGCAGTCACGGATGTGCTTATCTGAAAGTAGTAAGTTTAAAAACCGGACTGTCAAACGCAGGTTGTAAAAGTCATGCCTGCATCTCGTCGATGGCTGGGTCAAGATAGTGTAAACTGTTTGGTGTAGTCTAAATCCGTGAAACAACCCAGCACTATATTGCTTTGACAACAGTTTGAAAATAAGCTGCGTCTACGCAAGTGATGGTCGGTATAAGAAAATTTTCAATAATCGCCCAAGAATAGTTTCTATACCAATGTGTCACACACCTAAGCAGTCTGTTCTGTCAATTGAGCGAACCCTCTGTTGATTTAATATCCGTAGATAGAATCATGCCCACAGTACCACACTCAAGGAGTACACTCCCAGCTGTACACAAAGGAGAGAAAAGGGAAATTCAATTTGACACCGAGCTGTTATGATTCAATAGAACTACCGTGTGCGATGAACATACAAGGACTTTTATCCTTCTGAATTATTAATCGTTACATATCGCATCTATAGATTTACAGCATTTTAACTATCTAACGTGTTGTGCTCTGTTACGAACAAGAAGGAAACTTGAGATACCTTATTATCTCCTTTTACCCGTTCGCGTATTTACACGCTCGCGTTTGCTCGCTACCCGAGCCATAATTGCGTGTGCTCAAGCTGCCATGTGCAATTAAATCAAGAAGCACATTTACGCAGACACCTAAGGCCACTTCATGCTCATCCCGATAACGTTTCTTAGGTTGCCATGACTACCATTCCAACTGGTGTGCTTCTGCTGTAGCAGAATAACGTATTCAGTCTCCATTGATAAGCACACTAAACATCATGTTAATCGGTTGTTTGTCAATATGCGGGTTGATTATTCCTATGGTATGAATATAAGTACGGATAAGGTACATCACGTTTATGTAGTCATGATTCGTCGCAACACATATCGACCATTGTTTTCAGATATGATACGTAGGCCTGTATTGAATGTCAGAACTATTTACAGACATAGTTTACGCATATGTTCTGTCTGTTATGCTAATCATCACTTGATCGCTATAAATAATCCAATGCGCCGAGAAACAAAGGATAACCTCACAGATCCAGGGTGGCAATAGAAAATCGTGTAAGGTTAAGAAAATGGGGCAAGTTATTTCCACGCATGGTGTTATGTAACTCCGCTATCCTTACTTGTACGCATAGTAGAATGACATCACTGACAAAAATCTAAGTGGTAAAAAGTAACATTAAAATATCTTATCATCGTACCACCAGTGATAAGTGTTTTATAATTCTTGAAGAATGACTGAAACAGAGGGACACTTGTTTAATGCACAAGCATGCTATCAGAAACTGGCATGGTTAAATGGAGACACAATGTATCATAAATACATTTGCTGCTCACAACTCAATCAGCAGAAGAAGTTTACGTATGAAAAGCATATCAATTATCTGAGCTAGACATGCACTACATGTCTCCAAAATGAGCTGTGTAATTGCTTACTTGGACCTGTGAATACCAGAGGTTGTAGGTACACATGATGTCCCACTTGATTCATTGACACAGCACCAAATAGCAACAGAATTGCAACGGTTACCACCCGAAAAACGTATGGCGAGAATTACAAATCGATTACACAGCAAATGTTGTTACCTTACCTTACGCGTACCCGGGCAGACGGCGCAAATAATGGCCACCAAGGCCGATATGTTTGGTCAATTGTGCTTCCCGGTGCATACCAGTCCCATACCTGCCATACAATGATGTACTCGCTTTGATAGGGGATTGTAGGTCCATGCACACCAGCGGCTTGCATGTTGATGAAAACCCTCTCTTATGTTTGTCTTAATGAGTCGATTAGTTGAGTACTATCGGATGGGTACATTCAAACAGAGAGACAACGATAAAGTGGATAGCGGCTTACATAACTGAAAACCTGATGTCTTAAATATTGGATGTAGACGAGCAGCATATTATATCTCAGGCATTTTTATTGTCGTTCCGTTAGCAGACATATTAGGTCTGCTTATGGCACCATTCTATGTATATGGGTAAGGGCACCACTCGTCGGGTGAGCTACATCCACAGACAAACAGGTAAAAAAACATTGTGCGCATCGTTGGATCACTATACAACGAATCTTAATGGTATATCATGATAATAATGATATTAATAATTTATTTTCTAATTTATGCATTTCAAAATTAATACGGATGGATAGGCCAGAGGTATGCAGAGAAAAGAGAGGATAATCGAACAAAGCATCATATCAATCAAGTGTCATGTATCATCAAACAATAATCAAACAGGTATACTTACAATAGAAAAATGACAAACCCCTTAATGTAATGCATACATAACTAAGTAATGCATTTATAACATGCATTATCGCTGTTTGTGGCTGTTTATTCGCTCAAGTGTTTGGTGGCGAAAAGACATAGAAAGCCATCCTCCTTTTCTAATAAGTTATAAACTGAAATCACCTTTATTGCACTTCTTAAAAACCCTCGCGAGGTTTTCGGGTTAACAGTATGCTGGACCTAAGCAAGCAATTCCGCCGTTGATGCGTTTGCTAAAAGGATATGCGATAGAATAAATAAAGTTGCTGCGGATTTTGTATAATCTTATGTTGCATCTCAGTCCCCTACACATATTAACTATTGCAATCATAACATTGTTCCCTGTTAATGCAGCCCCAATGCACGGTGTTTATGTTCGTACATTTTTCATCCAGTGGCAACACTTGTGTGCTATGCTACTTTACACAGCCTGACAATTATCCTGTTGACAACTAACTTTTAATTGGATCTATCAGAACAAGTATTTGTCTATCAAAAACTAAACCAGATTACAATCCTCTCCTCCATTTTGTTCATATAAAAGACTTGTCTTGGAGCATTGCGATTTGCGCAATATGCCTCTACTGCTAATTTTCTAGACCGTTAAGAGCATTCCAGCTAAAACGAACGAGACTCCATAATATTCGGAATAGTTCTGGACAAAGACATTTGAAACCGTGGGTCTTATTGCAAATAGAGCTCGTTGTTACCTTTCACTCGTACTAAGCATTTTCGGGCTATGGTGTAATCAGTGTCACTGATCGGAATTAAAATGTCATTGAGGAGGGATTGTGTTTTCGAATAATATAATTAACAGCAATTGAAACATAACCTATATTGTCAACACTGCTCAAATATAGCCCGAACGCATCCGTGTGCACTAGGTCTATAGCATGCAACAATAATCACCATTACCTTAAGCTAAAGCTAGACTTATTGTTTGTGTTTAAGCAACCCGCCAATGGTTGGTTTCGTTAAGAAATATGCCGGATTGAATATCCAGAAATCAATTACAATGGCAAGCTGCGTTGCTTATAGAAGCGTGCAAGGTTCTTTGAAATGCAACTACAGGCTACACTTAATTACTAACTGTGCATGTCGTCATGTACAAAGGTTGCAATCACATTTTAATGCGTTGCATTATGAATGTGGTGCTTTTTAATTTACTGTATTGCTCATAATAGACTTGATACATTTAAGTTTTTTTCCCAATCAGCTCGAGCAATCCGTCATTTCGTAATGTGATCCTTAAGTAATGTAATCTATTTGTTTTTTGAATGGGAAAGTTAGTGTACATGACGTGTCCTCAAAGACAGAGAGACGCTATTCAGTGGTATATTAACGTTATCACACTAAGCCCTAAACCAAATGATAACATGATAATTGGTTGATTACCAAATTATGACGGACGTTTAGTAAAGTTTAATCGATAAATGAGATTGAATGACCTAGATGCTGTTTTGTTATCTATTGAATGTGGATAGCATTTGTAATTTATTCTCTGAGTTTAAATTTAGGTCCATCTTACCCATATAACTGTATTAAATAGCTTGGGACCGGACTGTGACTAGTGCGAGGTTCATTGATTGTATTGCTACTTCTAAATGACTGTGTTTTAATCATCGTGAGAATGAAATAAGCTAATTGCATTGAGGTGCTTACCATATTTGCATTACGTCCAACACCATTATTTGTACAGGAGACAATTCCATGGGGCAGAAATGAATACAAGTGTATTGACCAAATACCCTTGATGGATCATGCACTTCAGAACGCACCTTTGCTGGCACGTTAGTTAAAACTATCAGTTCGATATCCGTCAAAAAGGTCATATCTCATTTTCTTCAAGCCACTCTAAACCAGAAATTGTAGCCATTCAACAAATCCTTGCTTGTATCCAATTACATTTCAATTTCAATATGTTCGTCGCCAGCAATATTTTGGTGCGCATATCACCTACAAACTAATTATCATATGATAATTAGCTTAGTGATCAGGTATTTAGGGACAGAAACATGCATAGACGTATCTAAGTAAGCTTTGTGACCTTGCAGCATCTGGTGCGATATAATGTTACTGTAGAGTTCATCAGTGCATTAGGATCGCATAGATTGGCTGGATTAAGAGCATTGTCTGATTGGCTAGAACGTATTCAAAATATTATGTACTGACTTATGGACTTTGGAAAACAAAACACCAATAACGGGAAAATCCTGCTGAGAGTATTATTTAGCGCAAGTAATTCACCAGCTGGCTAACGTCAGCAGGCCCACATTAGCAAACCCACGTCAGCAGGCCAATCCTAGCAAGCAGACCAAATGCCGTGGTAGCTGACGTGTTGTGTGCATTAATTGCGCTAGCATCTTAATCGATTAAAATGAATAACAATGACCGAATATTATTGACTGCAGTTGCTGTTCGTTTTTGTCATGTTAGCATGCAGCTTTCACACAAGCCTTTTGGATGTATGCCTTCCTATTTACAAGGAATGATAACGACCGTCAACAATATACCACGTGCGGGTTAGAGCAACAGCGGCAGTACCCAGACGTGGAAAGGAAACGATTATATTACATTAAATGACATTCAATGATTTGGCAATATAATGGAGTAGGTTGTAAAAGCCCGCTGAGCGTAGAAACGGATGGTCACAAGAATATACGTGTGCCCTACTAATTACCAAGGCACTCTAATACTCGAGTCGCATTTAACTTTGACAATGTAGCGTATGGTATTCATTGATCAAGTTGAAACTAGGCTCACTGGGGTCGAGCAGCTGGTTACCAGCTGAGGTACTTTTGATATCGACCAGTCTCATCCCTGTTGTTTAATCCTATACTACCATCTTATGAGCTAGCCATCTGTTCGAATACAAATAATCATATGCTTAATGCAGTGAAGATATCCCGCGTACTGTCGGATCATTGTCCTAAGGGGTCGCTAGGGTTCATCTCCTTTTAACTCATGGCTGTATGATTGTTAACGTTTCTGTGCACCTTAACTGCACCACGTTTTATCAAATCACTCTGTAATAAGCCTGATAGAGTACAGATATGCAAGGTTTTATGACTAACACAACAACCTGAGTAAATAAGGGATGGTCCAGTATCATAATAGCTGCTCCGCTGCAAATACAATGAATGTATGAACAAAAAGTGAGAGCAACCGTAAAAGGACCAACTCGAAGCATTTTTTGTTTGTTGGTACATGAAACCATATCGGTATCGGCGATGTAAAGGATTCATACGCTGCTTATACATTTAGGATGTGAACATTTCGTAAGAGCTACTTTAGTGGGTAGCAAGAGTCATATCACTATCTCGTCACTGGTGAATGTATGCACTGCAAAACGGATGGTGTAGTCAACATATGTGATACCACGGCATTACTAGGATGCTTCCACAACAGTTAGCAATCAAGACGATGGGCGACCTAGTTTGGAAAGCATGATACCATGGAAGTATTACAGTGTAAACCAATGGACCATCTGCCGACCTATTCAGCGTGCTGTGAGCGTCATAGGGTTCAAAGGCTACATCACTGGCGGTGCATTTGCCACCTTCCTCCCACTCACCTACACACCCACCCACGCATATTCACACACATACAAACGCACACACGAACACACACTCGCACTTGACCCCTCGGGTACGATTGCATTTGATTGTAATTTGGTTTCATAGGGCTTATCCGTTCTTCTACAATGCAATGATGTAAAGCAGCGCGTGGCTCTGTCATGTTTTATCAGCATTGACCAAAGTCGGATACAATTAATGGCCATATTACGATGCCATTGTTCCTGCCCATGAGTAATGTTTAGTCTGCAATTATACATGTACAGTGTAAGGTCACAAGATCATTAGAGCATGTGATAGTGTAAACGTAAACCCTACATATCAACATGATATCATTGTGAAGAAAGCATAACTAACAAGCTGATATTAAGGAAGTGATATAAAGTGATATAAAGATCAACACATCACCGAACAAATTCCTGAAAACAGGCATGAAGCACAGTTATTAGGTGTATGCAATTATTCGCGTTTATTATAATGAATACAGGATGCCAGGTAGTGTGAGAATGATGGACGCGACTGCTGTTATTGTTAGACATAAAACATTACTATTCACTTATCCACTTACTACTGGTAATGACATTTTGTGAAATAAGCAGGTCATTAGGTCGTCAAATCAGGACCCTCTCGTGATCTCTAATGTACTTGCATGAAAAGCGCATGCAATTGAAGGTTGATTACACAATGCATCAGAATTGGTGTGCTCAGAGGAAATTCAATGCGTCGAAACGCAGATGTAACTAAGAATCACAACAATGCGGTCGAAAACACACCAATGGAAGTAAGAATACGGCCGGGTCGCTAGCACTGTTTAAATCGGATTTTATTGTCACCCCTCAACATTTTCGGCCAACACAGAAGTCTTTTGATAGCAATATGATCAGTCGTGCATGACAAATTTATTGATTGATGCATTGATTATCCCATCGATATAGTGTTTTAGGTACTTTAGCGATGAGGGCTGTATAGTGTGGACAAAATACGGCTTCTTTGGATATCCAAGATTGGTTAAGTTGTGTCTATGCAGTTGATGGTCGATAACATGCCATTGTTTTTCACGGAACCTCGAATATGGTCATTTAACCAACGTTGGACACATACTTACCATTTGTGCATTTGAAAATGGTGCTATCGCTACCCAACTAAACCGTGTGTCATGGCAATCTCGCAAGCACTCTATCGATTTAAACACTGGTGATAGGCATAAGCAAATGCATGAAAAGTGGCTGCGTGTGCGTGACGCACGTATTGTCCTTACATTAAGCGCAAGGGACAATCCTCACAGTGCAAATGTCAACGTTTTGAATTGCTAAGTAGCTCAGATGCACACGAAGAAAGTTGCAATGTTTTTAATTCGGAATATTTATGCAGTGTTCGGTTATTTAGTGCGTAATATTTTATTTGGGCTAGATCGTATATCATGTTACATATAATTTCTTCTCAGGAAAAATATCATGATTGGGAAAGATATGGGTAATTTAGTGGGTCATAAAATGGCTCTTGATAATGTAACATGAAGCACACACACACACACACACACACACACACACACACACACACACAATGCACTTGTTCAATAAAAATGTTTACAAATATTTTGTTTGGCCCATTTTAAGATCATCTTTTATGAATGATTTCTTTGATTTGTCGTTATTTATAGGGACATTAAATTTTAACAACAAACCATTCGTTGACATTACCTGAAACCCTCAATATCTTGCTAGCAACCATATATACCTTGGCCCACATGGTCAAAATAATATTTAATTATGAGCGTAGAATGTGTAAATTCTAGGTTTTAAAAAATCTGAATTCTTTTAAAATTTTTACACAGAAAAAGTATATTTTTTTCATTATTCGTCCATTTACAAATTTGAATAAGTTCGCAAAACGCTGCCAATGGTTCATACTAATCATATCTACAACAAATGTAATAAATCGAATCCATAATGACGGAAAAAGATTTCAAAATGTATGTATTCCGCCAAAATACGCAAATACATATTGGCACGATAGGTTGGATTTATACTTATAAATTACCATCTTAACCATTCGTGGACGACCTTTAGAAGACCAAAAGAATATAACAGGATTTTAAAGCGGAAAAAAAAGATTTTATTTGCGTTAAACTTTTATATTATACTATTTAGGGTATCCCGAAATAATAATTTGAAATAAATTACAGTTAAAATGTACGTTGTCCACGAAAGTTTGGAGTCAACGAATGGTTGTAATTGTCAGTATATATATATATATATATATATATATATATATATATATATATATATATATATATATATATATATATATATATATATATATATATATATAAAAATATATATATATATATATATAAATATATATATATATAAATATATATATATATATATATATGGGCACTTATATATAGCAAGCTATAAATATATATATATGTATATATATATATATATAATATATATATATATATGCATGTATATATGCATATATATATAAATACATATACATATATATATCATATATATATATTGATATACATATATACATATATATATTATGAATAGATATATGTATATATATATATATATAGATATATATATATATCTATATATATATATATATATATATATATATATATATATATATATATATATATATATATATATATATATATATGGGCATTTATATGTGGCAAGCAATAAAATATGAAACTTACAAATTAAATGTGCACACTAACACAGACACCGAAGGCCACTACATGCTCATCCTGATTAACTTTCCACAGTATCCATGACTACCATTCCAACTTATGTACATCTGCAGCAGCTGTTCAATGTATTTGGTGTTTGATCAAGTTGTGTTTATTTAGCATGCAGACGATATTATCCATTGATTAACTCAACTATAAACTTGGATGTCGGAAGGTAATCAATATCTTCAATATTTAGTCCTATGATCGCTATGATATGATTATATACTCTTGTTTAATAATCTGGCATGGAATAATCCATGATGGGCACATTGCACATTATTGCAAAACAATCACCAATTCCACCAACGATATTGATGTCGTGTTTTGAAATAGACGACATTTACTCCGATAGATCGGATAGTGATTATTGACGCGGACCAATATGGCGCCAAACTAACGCAGCCATGCTTATTTGTATGTATGGTAGAATAATCTTGCCAGAGCTCGGAACGGGGGACGCCTTAGTAACACAACTAAACTCCACCGCATACAAACGCCGTTAGAAAAACAAAAACGCCATATTAGCTCCCTCCAAAACACAAAGGTGTGCTATCCTTGACAAATGACATTATTGTCTTATCAATGACAAACAACAGAGACGATTGAAGAATTAACATCCAATTCGATTACAGTGGCTTTTTAATTGAAACGAAGTATACTGTGTAAATATGGAGATATATCTATCTTCTGACTGAATTTATGCTGCATAATAGTGAAGGCTCGCATTGATGGCGCAGTCAATATGATACCGGCGTCCAAGGTCGAAATAGCCACCATCCAACCAAGACTATTAGGATCAAACGTTTTACCCATGATGTCAAATACTAGAAAGGAAATACCTTCTCGACGATGCATGTAACGTTGTGGCGTTTGTTGATCGGAGCATGCACCTGTGACACTATATGCTGATCTTTATAGGAAGAAACAGCTGTGCGTCTATGTGTATAATTTATATAGCTAGAAAGTTTATACCAATAACGACTTGTGCATATAGGAGTTCAACCCTATAATTCTGAGCACACAATTCTTCGTTGAGATTCAAAGACTGAACCAATGAGCCATGAATCCTATCCACAACGAAGCATGCTGTATTCACTGAGTGTTTAGGCATTCACAAGTAATACATAAAATATAGTTATATACACCTGCAAATGCAAAACTATCTATCATGTCTTATACGTGCAACAGAGCGTGGCAAAGTCATCATCCTCCACTCTAGCATAACCCCGTTATCGACTCAGTATCCGTAACGCTATGTAATTGTCCTACTTTCGTCAGCAGAACCATACTGATGCGTTGACGTGACGACTGTGGGCTTCTCTTACTTAATGGCAAAACATCAGTGAACGGTGCTGTCCAAATTAAGCTCGTCGACGACAAAATGATTCTCGAACGGTCGGCTGATATGTGATCGAGAGGCAGTTTAACGGTACGAATATTTTGTGAGTAAACAATTATGACCGGCATGGAGAGAAACTACAGCGGTTGAGCAAAGATGGGCAGAAAATGTATTGCCCGGATATACTGTTCTCGCACAGCTGACGATTTTCGCTCAGTCGCACGTATATCTCACCCATGGTTACGCGGCTGTGAGAAGAAGCATAGGCTTGATACTCAGATTGCATCTGTGCGTTCACCTGCTTCGATTAGGGACGGAAATATGATAGGCAGCAATAAATCATCATGGTCTGATACCGCTACAAGCAAAGAAAGCATTTGTCGTAAACGTGGAAATTGTTCATCAGCAGCAGTAACTCCTCCAATTGCATGTCAGATGTGCACTTTAGCGCTTTTGCAGAGTTATTGTAATAGCATAGACAGTGTACCTTCAATCTTTTTCTTGAGAAATATAATTTACAGTGCGGATATATGGCTCTCAGGTTCTTACCATATGAATTTATGCTACGGCTTATACGATCAGACCCTCGCAAATTGTACTTACTGTACTTGTCACTTAGTATTTATAGCGGATAAGTATCTCGTTAAGCATTTCGAGACCCCTTAGCGAAATAACGTGTTGCAGTATGAACCAGATAATACTGAACGACCACCTTTGTGAAATTGTCATCGCGATTTTTTATGGGCTAGAACTATTACAAATTACCTACGGTGCTCCACAGAGTATTATGGCAATATAGCATTCTAATTAGGTGATGAAGTGACGTTTTAGGACACGTATGACTTCCCATATGACGACAACATGCAGAGGAAAATCATAAATGAGTTTACATCGGACAACATCTCTAACAAGCGTTGGAACATTAATAGCAATATCCAGCCGCAGTAAAAAAGCCTCCGTATGTAAGCGTACAAAAGATGCTCGTGCAACCAAGATAAGCCTGGAAACGGCGCCATATTGTAGCAGGTATGTTATCCCATGTGCGTCTCCAGGGATATCATAGAAACATATACATCATATATTTTGTGTCATGGCTAATACTGACATGAGGGGAAATATACAACGATGTAATACAGATCTGTTAAATTCGTTACACAATTGTCATTATTTTGGGTTAAATACCTTCCAAAGTTTTCATTCGAAAGGAGGAGGTTACAGTTACGGAACAGCAGGCTTTTAATGCTTTAATGGTTTTCAATGCTTGTTTATAAATGTTCTTTTAATAGCACGGAATGGTAACATCATCATCTATCAATGTTTTGCAATTATGCAATGTTTCTTGTGTATAATAACATCTGCATGTGCATTTATGCAATAAATTAAAGAGGCGTCTAATGACGACCTATAACTTCCCAGTATGATGCGAGTTGAATGAACGTTCACAACCTTTATCAAAAGCAAGGTTTAATATCACCAAGCCGATGACTCATGCAGTATTCAGGGAAATGACAAAAGATAATGGACCAGTATAATTAAATATCAGTCTTTGGCAATGGTATTGGCATGGGAATGAGAGAGTGGCGACGCGTGTTTTAAGGCAGGTAATATAATGAAAGTATTAACATTCATATCCTCTGTTATTTGATATATGATGCCTAAGATATTGCCATTCAGCTTTTCCAACAGCTAAAGCTTATTCAATTTACTCAATGATATGTATGTTCCTTAGATATAGATGTATAGAAAAGACAGATAATTACACCCTGCTGCCAAACTGCGTTACCAATGCACTGCCATGTATATTGCTGCCAGCTATATTAGGCTTTTGGTAAAGATATCCATGGTGTGACGAAGGAGTAAGAAAATAGGTTCAACGATGGGAGGGAACGCCATTACATTGAATAACAAGTGACCATCGGACTCTTAATATATGACAATTGTTCCAATCTGATTATGGTGGAATAAACACGCTAGCGGACGCTGTATCACGAATTCCATGGTGGGAAATTGAGCACAACAGCACAAGCATGACACGTTATCCGAAGCGTATAATGACTAATTGTGTAATAAAGGAAGGACTCATGAATGCATCGATTTATCGAATGCAGTCGCAAATTACATCTTTATTTGCCATGATAGGCAATTTGTAATCTAGGCGATTTACAAATCATCGAGAATCATTAACTGGTAATTTGTCCAACCCGTCATACATGTCCAAACACTATGATAAATATATATTTTCTGCAAAGTATTTCATAACAATTGTTCATTAACAATAAAGATGCTTTATTAACCCGATACAAGTTATTATGCTTGGAACAATGTCTACCAAATGCCATGTGTTAACACAGCCACCCTCTACACTAAAACTAGACATTTCGTCGCCGGTTGGTACTGCATCGATTGTGATTAAGAGTCATCTGTTTTGCTTAAAGATCAGCGTGACGGAAGTTGCATTTAACGTACACTTACATTTTCAACTTGTCATGAGTCCACGCGTATTCAAAATATGTGCCATTGGCAGCTCATTTGCGATACAATTTCCATGAAAGTATGCGGAATACTGAGGTGGGCGCTTCGCGGAAATAATAACACCAACCCCAGCGGCTTGTTTGCAATTGTAAAACCACAACTGAATTCGTTGATATAGCGCAATATTTGGTACTAGTAACAATGATAGTATATATCGTATCAGCTGACATCAATACCTCAATCATAATAAGGATATCGCCCATCCCGTGCTCCTGTTTACATATATATATATGGTATATATATATATATATATATATATATATATATATATATATACGCGACCTTTGGTGGACAAACCGCCGGCCTTTCGTAGACTTGGGTCCACGAAAGGATATACCGCTATGTCCACATAAAGTCAAAGCACATTTTCGTTCAAAATGTTTGAAAATATATTGGTTTGACCATTTTGTATATTATTGTCTAGTCTCAGTAACGTGCAAAATAACCTTTCATGAAAGATTTCATTGAATTTTGCATATTATAGCAAAATCAAATTTGAGCAATTAACGATTCGTTGACATATCACGAAAACGTCAATATCTATCCTATAACCATATATACTTTGACCTAAATGGCCGAAATAATGTTAAAACATGACTGTTGAATAGGTATGTTTAAAGTATTAAGATATTTGATTGTTTTTTTAAACATTTTATTACCGAAAACTCTTTTTTTTCTCATTATTCATCTATATTCAACATTAAATTATTTTGCAAACCACTGCTAATCGTTCATAATGATCACATCCATAATCAATATTATATTTCTAATCCATGATGGATGAAAATGATTACAAAATATCGGTATTTCGCAAATATACGCAAATATATATGGGCACGAAAGGTTGCATTAGTGCGTATAAATAAGCATCTTGACCATTCGTGGACGACCTTAAGAGGACCAAAAGTATGTAGGAAAATATGCAAAAAATATTATTAAACATTTTCATTGCATCAATCAATATATGCCGCATTAACAATTATTAATAAATGACAGCAAAAAAGCACTTACAAAATTTGTCCACGAATGGTTGGAGTCAACGAATGGTTATATATATATATATATATATATATATATATATGTATATATATATATATATTATCCCCGCATATTTATTGCACGTGGTAAGTCAAATCCCTCTATCTATTTATCTCTCCCTTCTCTTTCTCTCTTGTTACCTCTCTATCTCTCTCTCGTCATTAGCTCTCACAAAAATAGGATCGCGCTCCCATGCTATATATCATGCAGGCGACCATTATAGGGTATGCTTCATTGTTTATCACCGCTTAAAATGAGCTCAGAGCAGTAGGATGTTCGACGGTTTTGTGTGCCTATATGACACGACAGGATATTAGATGCAGCAGGTAATCGCATGCACAGCCCACAAAATGCAAGAAGCAAGGTTTCCATGACAACCGTAGAAAAACAGAGTATAAACGCTGTGCAGTCTTCGCGTCAGATAGACCCTGTGTTTGCATCTGCGCTAAGGCGGTTTTATTGACCATGAAGCAGTGTATGTATTGAGTCCTCGATCAATAAGCAGATGACTAAATACTGTGACATGGTTATATACCTTAACCTAGCAGTGAGGGCGGAAAATGGATGTCGAGTAGATTTTATTTAATACCTGAGATACCAAACATCTTAGCTATTGTGCTGCAAATGATACGATTGGCATGGTTCGAATAGCGCAATCAAGCGTAACCATCGTACCCCAGCCATCTGACACATTATCCAACATGCTGCGGGACCAATACATTGTGTCAGTTAAATCGATGTTGGCGAATTATCTCACAATACGCGCAGTTTATGCTTCATTGATATTCGCAAGGCTTACTCCCACCATGCTGTTGGTGTCGATATGATTAAGGTGGTTGTATTCGACTGATCCTATCAATTGTGATGTTAATGTGGCTGTGAGACAAAACAGTGCTTCTGACAGGTGCAATGACCAATATTTGATCTGCGATGATAAATGAACGGGCGATGCTTTAAATCTCACGGGTGCACGTCGCATGGAAAGAGGTTTAACCGCTTTGCCCGGCAGCTAATGGTGACGTTATTGTACCTCCATCGTAATTACCAATGCACCATGGCTTATTTAGAACTAAGCGATTTGGTAGAGTTCAATGAAATTGCAGCCAAGCGATCTAATTGATAATTCTTGCTTTCTAATGTATTCTGGGAATTATATTATAGACTGTGACACATCTGAGGTTCGATGTTGTGATGTCTCTGGGAAGGAGAAGAGTCCTTCACGCTAACGGAATAATAAGTAACTCACAACTGGTGAATAATATGGGCTGATGGAAAGGCAATGTCATCACTGACTTGCTCTATCAGACAAAGCCACAGACAAGATGTCACTGGGAACATGTGTAGAATACAACATCATAGAAGACAATCTATCCCGAACTCACATTCATGCTTCTGTATACTGATATGTAATTGAACGTCCAGATATTGGTCGAACAGTCGTAACAAGTGATCAATCAATCTATATTCGTCCATGTTTCTGTCTAAGTGTCAATCAATATGCCATGTCAAAAGTTGTACTAATCACAGAGTGAAATGATTGTATGCAATACACAAAATTACGCTGCATAGCAACAAGTTGATCTATCGCTACATATGCAATAAAAACAATTGCTTGTTGATGCATGAGTTAAGTTTATGAAAGGTTAATTTATTGACCAACAGTGAATAATGTGTCAGTCTCGATGTTTAGCTACCGTCGGTTGTCAAAGCAGGTGCACTCGAGGGAATATTTTGGAGCAAATATCCCGTTTTTATACGGCTTCTTATCCCATACGATGAATGTTTCTGAATATTCGACGCAAAATCGGTTACAGCATTTGCTGACTACCTTAAGCGTCATGGAAAAGTTACTTCCCTTGTATTGTGCTGCAGAACTGTCATACATTTGATAAATCTAGAAAAACGCATATATACAAAATAATGGAAATATACGTTCATGGTCATCCCGTTACAATCCCCATAACTGTACAGTTTCCATAAATGCCTTGCCAACTTTTGTACATCAGTTACAACAGTACTATGTATTCGGTGCTGGATTGATTATGTGCAGGCTCGCAATATTCCTCATAAGTGCGGTCCTCGTGTTGAATAAGCCGGATAATGGCGTGAAGTGCTTCAGCTGAAATAACAGTTAGGGGCTGGAATTGATTGCATCGATACAAACGCTGAGGAAGCCACTGTTGGTTCCTTTCAAATTCATTTTACGCACAAGGTAACTGAAAAACAAATCGCATCATGTTATACTTGACTTCATTCAACGTATCTATTAATGCCCACTCACGCCACCATAATCAAACCAAATACGCTGATATATTAATCCCTGAACAATATTGGAATCAGACGTTCAATCAGAGGATGTCTTCCTTGATAGATGTGATTGTTAGGATGGTGCGCTACAAACATCCCCATACTTGTTTGTCGTCATTGAATATATTACAACCAAACTACAGCCCTTATCTTACCATGAAGATTTATCACGTAAACAATTAAAACGTTGCCAGATAGCATTGCAGAACCGTCAATCTCAATCGCGAGATTCCACTCGGAGAGGGTACCTCCGCTTACATTCCTGCCTCAAACGTTTGGGGTCGTAGCTGCTAAGCAGAGCTTTTTCAAATGCCGTTAGAATGCTTCTTTGCTAGTCTTGATTTATCTTGCCATATTAACTGCCACATTAAAGAGATGGATTGGGGCGCTTCACCGTAGCCAAAAGTTTCCGCTTGAATGTTTACCCATACGTTTCTAGACATACATCCTTAATCGTTAGTTAACGATTCGGGGAGATTGATGGTTATTCTCGAAACCTTCAGTGATTATTCAAAGCAGTCTGCGGAGCCCCAAGGTTGATGGCAAAGCATGGCATCCTCTATAACTTATTGACAAAACGCCATATCACAATAAATACGCGACAATTGCTACACATGACAAATGTATTACGAGAATGGGAAATCGATCGAACACAAAATGCTATGAGCTAGCCTTAATGGAGACCGCTCTCAGTTTAATGTGTTATACGATGGGCGCCCATCATTGGTGATAGCAGGGTACTTGTGGCAAAACACAAGGGCGTCGTGCTCTTGTCTTAAACTAGTCCATTTATGAAGTAGCAAGACACGCACCCTTTGCTATCTCGCCTATTGGACTTATATGCTCAATAAAATTATACAAGGTGTTTATTGCATGTTACATTTGCACAATAAACGTTTTCATGGTTAACTTTATTTGCCAAATGATGTTCTTAGCATTGCAGATATGCTTGCAATGCAGCACGAATGCAAGTTTTGTCAACTCTTTGTAGAATAATGTCTCACACCATGGCAATGCTACACAGTCATGTGATCTTATGTGAGGGGATTTTAAACTGACGTTCGTATTATTCATTGTTCAAATGCCACTGCAAATAATTATAGCCTATTAACTGGTTCAATCATTACCGTTCTTTATTCCCGTCTATATTTCACGGAGTAGTGATGAAAATTATATTTTTGATTCATACCATAAAAAGCTGTTAAGAATAAATATTGCAACATTGTTGACATTATACCAAGCATGTTGGAAAGCATTGCTTTTCACAAGGCATGTACGTATGTATTTTACAATAACCATGTATTGCTGTATGGTTTTTCATTGTGGTCGCAACAGCAAATAATTATTTATTCACCTTGTTGATATTCTTCTTTAACATCCAACAAGCTATTACTGACAGGCCGTGTTTCCTGAAACCCTGTGTAATAAAATAAGTGGGCTTGAATCTATCTAATCTACTCAAAGCATTGGTTTACAGGGTTCAGTCTTTTACTCCGCTCTCGTTTACTCCGCTGGATATAGTAATACTATCACATGAACTGCGTACTTGCGCACCTCATGAACTTGACTGCCGTATGTAGAATTAGTTCTCGACTCAGCTTTACTTCCATATAAAATTATAGTCATCTTTGAGCAGCGAACGTTTCCTGCTCGATGCGCAGGACTTAAACATACAAACGACGTTTTAAGCAGCGAAACAACGCATCAACAAGGTTGCATGGCACCGTGTTATCGAACTACAATCGGCGGTCAATCATTTGTAACAGGCTAAACTTTTTACATGGTATTCAAAACACAGACGGCGATTTGTTGTGTGAATAGAAGTATATACTCAAATAAAGTTATGTTTAGGAGGAAATGAAATACGCAAATCACTTGAAAGCACCATTGTTTGCATCTTTTAGATGTAAATTACAATGACGTAGCTACTAATCTGTTTTAGTTTTAATGACACATACATGCACATCTTCATCTTATTACATTGGCGACTTTCGATATGTTCTATCGATGTAGAATATTCATGATCAGTAAGTTTCGTGTTGCCAGTCAGCGGCAAGTAACATTTTAACATGTAATATCGGCTCACGGAAACAACAGACGATGCGTAAAAAGCAGTGGTCGTAGCTGCTAAACAACAATAACATTATGTTGCGTTCGGAGCATCGCATTTGAGTGCTTATATAACATTTATCATGCAGTCATAAACATGTTTAGCCCGATACAGTAGCAATAACAAATATGCATGACTACCATAGTAACAGTGTATATCCGATGTAGACGCACTCTGTAAAGTAAGCACTAGGTTGCTTATACACAAGGTTTAATTCACCATAAAAGCAGCCCATGAATTGAGTACAGTATCACAAACTATTACAAACTCTCGCAGGAGTTAAAGCGGTGGAGTAAAAACACTGGCTGCTGTGCAAGTAACACATCGATAATGTTTGCCATGGTATTGCATTGCAAGTAACCAGATTACTCAATGTTGATAAATCGCAGTCACGGATGTGCTTATCTGAAAGTAGTAACGTTTAAAAACCGGACTGTCAGACACTGGTAGTAAAAGTCATGCCAGCATCTGGTCGATGGGTGGGTGAACATAGTGTAAACTGTTTGGCGTAGTCTAAATACGTGAAACAACCCAGCACTATATTGCTTTGACAACAGGTTGAAAATAAGCTGCGTCTACGCAAGTGATGGTCGGTATAAGAAAATTTTCAATAATCGCCTAAGAATAGTTTCTCATATCACTGTGTCACACAGCTAAGCAGTCTGTTCTGTCAATTGAGCGAACCCTCTGTTGATTTAATATCCGTAGATAGAATCATGCCCACAGTACCACACTCAAGGAGTACACTCTCAGCTGTACACGAATGAGAAATAAGGGAAATTCAATTTGACACCGAGCTGTTATGATGCAATAGAACTACCGTGTGCGATGAACATACAAGGACTTTTATCCTTCTGAATTATCAATCGTTACATATCGCATTTATAGATTTACATCATTTAAACTTTCTAACGTGTTGTGCTCTGTTACGAACAAGAAAGAAACTTGAGATACCTTATTATCTCCTTTTACCCGTTCTCGTATTTAACCGCTCGCGTTTGCTCGCTACACGAGCCATAATTTCGTGTGCTCAAGCTGCCATGTGCAATTAAATCAAGAAGCACATATTTACGCAGACACCTAAGGCCACTTCATGCTCATCCCGATAACGTTTCTTAGGTTTCCATGACTACCATTCCAACTGGTGTGCTTCTGCTGTAGCAGAATAACGTATTCAGTCTCCATTGATAAGCACACTAAACATCATGTTAATCGGTTGTTTGTCAATATGCGGGTTGATTATTCCTATGGTATGAATATAAGTACGGATAAGGTACATCACATTTATGTAGTCATGATTCGTTGTAATTCACCAGCTGGCTAACGTCAGCAGGCCCACATTAGCACACCCACGTCAGCAGGACAATCCTAGCAAGCCCATGCCAGCAGACCCAATGCCGTGGTAGCTGACGTGTTGTGTGCATTGATTGCGCTAGCAACTTAATCGATTCAAATGAATAGCAGTGACAATATTATTGACTGCAATCGGTGTTCGTTTTTGTCATGTTAGCATGCAGCTTTCACACAAGCCTTTTGGATGTGTGCCGTCCTTTTTTGCAAGGAATGATAACCACTGTCACCAATACACCACGTGCGGGTTAGAGCATTAGCGGCAGTACGCAGACGTAGAAAGGAAACGATTATATGACAATAAATGAAATACAATGATCTGGCAATTTAATGGAATAGGTTGTAAGAGCCCACCGAGCGTAGATACGAATAGTAACAAGAATAGACATGTGCCCTACTAATTACCAAGAAACTCGAATACTCAAGTCGCATTTAACTTTGACAATGTAGTGTATGGTATTCATTGATCGAGTTGAAACTAGGCTCACTGGGGTCGAGCAGCTGGTTACCAGCTGAGGTACTTTTGATATCGACCAGTCTCATCCCTGTTGTTTAATCCTCTATTACCATCTTATGAGCTAGCCATCTGTTCGAATACAAATAATCATATGCTTAATGCAGTGAAGATATCTCTCCCTGTACTGTCGGATCATTGTGCTAAGGGGCCGCTTTATAATTGTTAACGTTTTTGTGCACCTGAATTGCACCACGATACATCGAATCACTCTGTAAAAAGCCTGATAGAGTACAAATATGCAAGGTTTTATGACTAACACAACAACTTGAGTAAATAAGGGATGGCCCAGCATCATAACTGCTGCTCCTCTGCAAATGCAATGAATGTATGAATAAAAAGGGAAAGCAATGCGTAAAAATACCACCTCGAAGCAACGTTAGTTTGTTGGTATATGAAACCATATCGGTATCGGCGATGTAAAGGATTCCACAGCAGATACAATGGATGACAAAACTGTTTACTAAAAAAATGTTTTGGTTGTAAAATGTATGATTGCAACAACAGTCTTTATAGGTTATATACATTGGCGATGTGCGAGGGTGAATTATTGATGATAAAATCCTATGATTTATCACATTCAAGGATGATCATACGCTGCTTATACATTTCCAATGTGAACATCTCGTAAGAGCTACTTTAGTGGGCAGCAAAAGTCATATCACCATCTCGTCACTGGCTAATGTATGCAGTACCAAACGGATGGTGTAGTCACCGTATGTGACACCATGGCATTACTAGGAAGTTTCCACAACAGCTAGCAATCAAGACGATGGGCGACCTAGTATAGAGAGCATGAAACCGTGGAAATATTACAGGGTTCATCAATGGACCATCTGCCGACCTCTTCATCGTGTTGTGAGCGCAATTAGGTTAAAAGGCAACATCACTGGCGGTGAATAAGCCACCACCCCCCCCCCCCCACACACACACAAACACACACGCACACACAAAAACACACACGGACACACACGGACACACAACACACACGGACACACACATAACCCCTCGGGTACGTTTTGGATTTGATTGTAATTCATAGGACTTAACCTTTCTTCTACAATGATGTAAAGCAGCGCGTGGCTCAGTAATGTGGCTATTTCGATTTGTGAAATAAGCAGGTCATTAGGTCTGCAAATCAGGACCCTCTCGTGATCTCTAATGTACTTACATGAAAAGCGCACGCAATTGAAGGTTGATTACACAACGCATCAGAATTGGTGTGTTCAGAAAAATTCAATGCGTCGAAACGCAGATGTAACTGAGAATCACAACAATGCGTCCGAAAACATTCCAATGGCAGGAAGAATATGGCCGGGTCGCTAGCACAGTTTAAATCGGATCTTATGGTCACCCCTCAACATTTTCGTCCAAAACAAAAGTCTTTTGATAGCAACATGATCAGTCGTGCATGACAAATTTATTTATTTACATTGTATTGATTATCCCATCGATATAGCGTTTTAGGTACTTTAGCGATGAGGGCTGTATAGTGTGGACAAAATACGGCTTCTTTGGTTACCCAAGATTGGTTAAGCTGTGTCTATGCAGTTGATGGTCGATAACATGCCATTGTTTTTCCCCGGGACCTCGAATATGGTCATTTAACCAACATTGGACACATACTTACCATTTGTGCTTCTAAGACTGGTGTTCTCGCTACCCAACTAAACCGTGTGTCATGGCAATCTAGCAAGCACTCTATCGATTTAAACACTGGTGATAGGCATAATCCAATGCAGGAAAAGTGACCGCATGTCCGTGACGCAAGTACGGTCCTTACATTAAGCGCAAGGGACCATCCTCACAGTGCAAATGTCAACGTTTTGAATTGCTAAGTAGCTCAGATGCACACGACGAAAGTTGCAATGTTTTTAATTCGGAATATTTATGCAGTGTTCGGTTATAAAGTGCGAAATATTTTATTCGGGCTAGATCGTGTATCATTGTTACATATAATTTCTTCTCAGGACAAATATCATGATTGGGAAGGATATGGGTAATTTAGTGGGTCACACAATGGCTCTTGATAATGTAATATGAAGCACGCACACACACACACACACACACACACACACACACACACACACACACACATATATATATATATATATATATATAGACAGATATATATATATATAGATATAGAAGGGAGATAGAGAGATAGATATATATAGGGAGATAGATATTATAAATATATATAAATATAGAGAGATAAAAACATAGATATATATAGATACATATATATAGATAGATATATATATATAGAGATATATATATATTGATATAGATATATATATATATATACTCTATATATATATATATAGATCTATATATATATATATATATATATATATCTATATATATAGATATATATATATATATAGATATATATATATATATATATATATCTCTATATATCTCTATATATATCTCTATACTATATCTCTATATATATATATCTCTATCTATATATATATCTATATATATATATATATATATATATATATATATATGGGCATTTATAAATTAAATGTGCACACTAACACAGACACCGAAGGCCACTACATGCTCATCCTGATTAACTTCCTGAGCCACAGTATCCATGACTACCATTCCAACTTATGTACATCTGCAGCAGCTGTTCAATGTATTTGGTGTTGGATCAGGTTGTGTTTATTCAGCATGCAGACGGTATATCCATTGATTAACTCAACTATAAACTTGGATGTCGGAAGGTAATCAATATCTTCAATATGTAGGCCTATGATCGCCACGATATGATTATATCTCTTGTTTAATAATCTGATACGGAATAATGCATGATGGGCACATTGCACATTGTTGCAAAACATCACTGCTTACGGAATAATGACTTCGTGCATGATGACATTTATTAGACGACATGATAGGTTGGAAAACAATGATTATTGACGCGGACCAATATGGCTCCATTTTACTCACCAGCCATGATTATTTGTATGTATGGTAGTATAATCTTGCCTGAGCTCGGATACAGGTGACGCCTTAGTAATACAACTGAAATCCACCGCATAGGTCGCCGATAGTGATTATTGACGCGGACCAATATGGCTCCAAACTAACTCAGCCATGATTATTTGTATGTATGGTAGTATAATCTTGCCTGAGTCGGAACAGGTGACGCCTTAGTAACACAACTGAAATCCACCGCATACAATCGCCGTTATAAAAACAAAAACGCCATATTAGCTCCCTCTAAGACACAAAGGTCTATCCTTAACGAATGACATTTTTGTCTTATTAATGACAAACAACAGAGACGATTGAAGAATTAACATCCAATTCGATTACAGTGACTTATTAATTGAAATGAAGTATACTGCGTAAATATGGAGATATATCTATCTTTGGACTGAATTTATGCTGCATAATAGCGAAGGATAATATTTGTTGCGCAGTCAATATGATATCGGCGTGCAAGGTCGAAATAGCCACCCCCAACCAAGACTATTAGGATCAAACGTTTTACCAATGATGTCAAATACTAGAAAGGAAATACCTTTTCGACGATGCATGTACGTTGTGATGTTTGTTGATCGAAGCATGCACCTGTGACACTTTGCTGATCTTTCTAGGAAGAAACAGCTGTGCGTCTGTGCGTATAATTCATATAGCTAGAAAGTTTATACCAATAACGACTTGTTCATATAGGGGTTCAACCCTATAATTTTCGAATACACTACTATGTGTCCGCCTTTGCATTTGCAGTCACAAAAGTCTCAATAGGTTACTATAGGGGTACCTTCGTACGACGTAAACTCTAGCCTTTGCCTCCTTTATGCGGCTAGTTCTGCTGTTTCATCTTGTTTGCTAATCTTGCCAATGAACTGAACAATCTATTCATTGATCAACCAGAGAACGTTTAAGATCACATATGGCCAATACGTTCGTCTGTATTTATACGTCAATGAAAACGCAAGCTGATTTGGAATGAGGTCTTCAACAGGATGCAGTAAGCGGGCGATGCCAAACTAGGAGCATAAATATAAACAAATTGAATGGGTTTGTAGCTTAGCGGTACATGACAATGGTATAATATTAAACTTGGAATACTTCGCTAGCGTTAGACGCAACATCATATTCAAATTACATCAGTCATGGGGTCCATTTTATAATACTGAATCCATGTATCTTAATTGGTCATAATACTCAATGCCAAGTTTGCGTTACAGATATATTGTATCGCCTTTAAAGAGTTGAGGTACCAGGTTTATCATACACCACAACAAATGTCACAACACGTCATCTCACACTACTAAAACATCTGCTGCTCAGCTTGAATGGGAAACAATCATACAATGTATGTCATATCCTTAATTTCCGCTTGCTTGGGCCGACCGTGAAAATAATGGCCACCAACGACGATATGCTAGGTCCATTGTCCATGTTTATACCAGTCCCCAATTTCAATCAAATGACTTACGCGATGTGACAGGTGATTGTTTGATGTACTTGACGACATACACTACAGGTATGCATGTAGCTAGCTGTTGAAATAACCACTTACCTTATGTCTGTCGTAGATAGCCACTCGCAGGTAAACGACTGCGTTTTATGCCATGTGCCCTGTAATGATAACAAGTGTGTGACTAATGTCGACGTCCCGTTCATGCATACAGTCAACAATGTACCTATAGGTGACTCATTGTTGTCACCAGGACGGGGGATATAGGCTGGGGGAGGAATGGTTGTATGTATATTCATAGTTTAATATTTGAACCGTTTCATAATGCATTAATTTGTTCATTAAGACAAGACTTACTCTTGCACATCTGCTTTTTGCAAATCTACCTGGCATCGATAAAAGCTTATGACGTCACCGCTAATACCGAACGTTATGTCCGTACCTTGTTTGATCTGATTTGACGTAGTTGCACAGGTGACTTGGTCGACATGGCTGCAGCTGCTGAGCACACAATTCTTCATTGAAATTCAAAGACTGAGCCAATGAACCCGATGAATCGCATCCACAACGAAGCATGCTGTATTCACTGAGTGTTTAACATGGCGCGCATTAGGCATTCACAAGTAATACATAAAAGAATGTTATATACACCTGCAAATGTAAAACTATCTATCATGTCTTATACGTGCAACAGAACGTGGCAAGGTCATCATCCTCCACTCTAGCATAACCCCGTTATCGACTCAGTATTCGTAAGGCTATGTAATTGTCCTACTTTTGTGGCGCTAGCTTGTCAGCAGAACCATACTGATGCGTTGACGTGACAACTGTGGGCTTCTCTTACTTAATGCCTAGTCATCAGCGAACGGTGCTGTCCAAATTAAGCTCGTCGACGACAAATAAATCTCGAACGGTCGGCTGATGTGTGATCGAGGGGCAGTTTAACGGTACGGATATTTTGTGAGTAAACAATTTGGGCCGGCATGGAGAGAAACTAGAGTGGTTGAGCAAAGATGGGCAGAAACTTTATTGCCCGGATATACTATTCTCGCACAATTGGCGATTTTCGCTCAGTCGCACGTATATTTCACCCATGGTTACGCGTCTGTGAGAAGAAGCATAGGTTTGATACTCAGATTGCATCTGTGCGTTCACCTGCTTCGATTAGGGACGGAAATATGATAGGCAGCAATAAATCATCTTGGTCTGATACCGCTACAGGCAAAGCAACCATTTGTCGTAAACGTGGAAATTGTTCATTAGCAGCAGTAACTCCTCCAATTGCATGTCAGATGTGCACTTTAGCGTTTTGGCTGAGTTAATGTAATAGCATAATCTATGTACCTCCATCCTTTTCGTGAGAAATATCATTAACAGTGCGGATATAGGGCTCTCAGGATGTTACCATATGAATTTATGCTACGGCTTATACGATCAGACCCTCGCAAATTGTACTTATTGTACTAGTCACGTACTTATTATAGTGGATACGTGTATCGTTAAGCATTTCTAGACCCCTTGCCGAAATAACGTGTTGCGTAATGAGCCAGATTATACTGAACGACCACGCTCGTGCAATTGTCATTGCGAAGTTTTACTGGTTAGAACTATTACAAATCACATACGGTACTCCACAGAGTTGAAATGATTATTGCAATATAGCATTCTTATAAGTTGATAAAGTGACATATTAGGGCACATATGATTTCCCTTATGACGACAACATGCAGAGGAAAATCATAAATGAGTTCACATCGTACAACATCTCTAACAAGCAATATCTTGCCGCAGTAAAAAGTCTCAGTATGTAAGCGTACAAAAGATGCTCATGCAACCAAGATAAGCCTGGAAACAGCGTCATATTGTAGCCGGTATATTATCACATGTGCGTCTCTAGTGATATCATAGAAACATATGCATCATATATTTTGTGTCATGGATAATACTGACATGAGGGGAAATATACAACGATGTAATACAGAGCTGCTAAATTCGTTACAAATTTGTCATTATTTTGGGATAAATACCTTTCAAAGCTTTCAGACGAAAGGAGGAGGTTACAGTTACGGCACAGCAGGCTTTTAATGCTTTAATTATTTTTAATGCTTGTTTATAAATGTTCTTTTAATAGCACGGAATGGTAACAACATCATCTATCAATGTTTTTCAATTGTGCAATGTTTCATGTGTATGATACAATCTGCATGTGCATCTATGCAAAATATTTCAGAGGCGTCTAATGACGACCAATAACTTCTCAGTATGATGCCAGTTGAATGAATGATATCCACGACCTTTATCAAAAGCAAGGATTTTGACATTCAGCCTTTCAAACAGCTAAAGCTTATTCAATTTACTCAATGATATGGGTATTCCTTAGATATAGATGTATAGAAAAGACAGATAATTACACCCTGCTGCCAAACTGCGTTACCAATGCATGTATATTGCTGCCAGCTATATGACAAGAATATGATATTATAAAAATATTTTACTTGTACATTGATTGCCTTCTTGCTCACACTACGAGGTGTGATCTTTTGTAAAGATATCCATGGTGTGACGAAAGAGTAAGAAAATAGGTTACACGATAGTAGGGAACGCCATTACATTGAATAACATGTGACAAACGAACTGTGATATATGATCCTGTTCATGAGTATAGTTGAATAAACATGATGTATATTAGAATTTTAATTAAATATGGAAGGAATATGTATGCGTTTCACACGAAACACTGTCATGCTTTTTGTTGCTTCATGAAAATCAATTTTGGTGCATAAGTTGCGTGAATTCACTGCAAATACAATGGATTACATTGCAGTGAAGAAGATTGTTTACATGGTTAGGACAGCGGTATTATTCGAGCGTTCATCAGAAGACCATCCACTTACCTCTGCAGCGTGCTGTGGGAATCACTAGGATAAACAGATAAATCAGTGGCGATGAATAAGCAACCAATAGAATTGTTCACTGTATTCTCATTGACTTTAATCACCTTCGCACTTTCTTCGACTACGATGTCGAGCAGTGTGCGGCTCTGTCCACGGGCTTTATTGAATGTCTTCGGCCTGAAGCTCATGAATGAACGGCCACATTGTAATGACAACGGTACAAGCCAATGGTGGTTTTAATGAGTAAAGTCTGCTTGTCAATAATAAATAAACTATATTGGGTCTCAGGCCATTAGGGCTGGAATCAACATACAAGCTGCGTACTACAATGATACAATTTAACATGACATCATTCGTAGCTAACGACCGCGTGATACTGTTGATGCGATAAGTGGACGCAACACCTCTGCGTTCAACGTTCTGATAACATTTGACGTGTTATCTTGCCGCATCATATAGATCGCATGCGCAGTTATTTGGGATGTGCCAATTATTGGAACATTGTTTGTTATATGACATGCTGGAGACATTTAAAGTTAATGATTGTATCCTTTTTGTTTGCACTGCAATTATGAAGGATATATCTGTGGACACAATACATTACTGAACATTTATTTACCCAGAATCTAAACAAGCAATATAATAGCGACAATAACAACCAGAATAAGACATCGATCACAGAAGAATGGTGTAACGTAACCCCTTGTATGCCCTGGTAGCATGCGCAAATAATGGCAACCGACGTCGATATGTTTGTTTACCTGAATAAACCAGTACTTCACCTTCAAAATAATGATGTGATGGTTGGGAGTGTGGGAGTTTTATTACGCAGAGAAAGGGATTCTAAAGCAAAGAATGCCGAATAATCACGAGTTATATTTGGAATATTACCATGATACAATACAAAAACCATTATAAAGCATATTTTGACACATAGACTAGCTCACTGATATTTTTCCACCTTCGCTAAATCAGCGACTGTCGAACACCAACAGATCCGGTCATCAAGATGTGTTACATCATAGGGCTACTACACCTACTCAGAGTGCTACAACATATTATAAATATATATATATATAGATATATATAGATATATATATATATATAGAGATATAGATAGATATATACATACATAGAGATAGAGAGAATAGAGAGATATATAGAAAATAGAGAGATATATTTATATATATATAGAGGATATATATATATATATATATATAGCATATATATATATATATATATATATATATATATATATATATATATATCTATATATATATCTATATATCTATATATATATATATATATATATATATATATATATATATATATATATATATATATATACAAGCATGCCACGTTATCCGAAGCGTATAATGACTACTTGTGTAATTAAGGAGGTACTCATGAATGCATCGATTTATCATAACAATTGTTCATTAGCAATAAAGATACTTTATTTACCGATTCTGCTCGGAACAATGTCTACCAAATGCAATAAGTTACCACAGCCACCCGCAACATGAAACTAGACATTTCGTCGCCGGTTGGTTTTGCATCGATTGTGATCAAGAGTCATCTGTTTTGCTTAAAGAGCTGTGTGACGGAAGTTGCATTTAACGTACACTTACATTTTCAACTTGTCATGATTCCACGCTCATTAAAAATATGTGCCATGACAATCTTCCATTGGCTGCTCCTTTGCTATACAATTTCCATGAACGTATGCGGAATACATGTGATGTCACGCTAGGCAAAAGAAGGTGGGCGCTTCAAGTAAATAAAACCCAGCGGCTTGTTTGCAATTGTAAAACCACAAATGAATTCGTTGATATAGCGCAATATTTAGTATTAGTAACAATGATAGTATATACCGTACCAGCTGACATCAATACCTCGATCATAATAAGGGAATCGCCCATCCTGTATTTATGTTTTATATATATATATATATATATATATATATATATATATATATATGATATATGACTATAGTAATATATAATATATATATATAGGAATATATATATATATATATTATAATATATATATATATATATAATATATATATATATATATATATCATATACATATATGTATATATACATATATTTACATATATAAACACATATATGTAATATATATATATATATATATATATATATATATATATATATATATATATATATATATATATATATATAATCTGATATCAAAATACTGATACATATATATATAAGGGACGGTAGGAATTTAGAGGAAACTGTTGTTTCCGTTTAATGTATAGATGCAAACATATTTCCATTGCCCAAAAATATATACCCCGCCTATGTCCTGGTTCGAAAGGGAAATATTATTGGTTGTGCCGACAATGCCACTGAAAGTGCACTCTTTTTCACATGATGGGTTTTGTGGAAGACAACAATGGAAGCTTGTGTGGAGGATACATTGATATATTTATTGTCTGAATACATTATGCATACGCGGCCTGCAATTTATGCTCATACGAATAACAAATTCTTTGTCTATGGTTATACGTCGTGCAATGCGTCCGAGTGATCCGATTATGGACGGCAATTCATAAGCTCAATCATTCAACTTATTCTGGCATCGTTGCATGCCACCGCGCTGCAGTATCTAGTCACCGACGGTTTGTTATCAGCAGCAAAAACTCCAGTGGCATGCTCATACTGCCCACATCGGAAAATGGAACAATCGTGCAAGGGGCTAATCAATAGTCTATCTTATGACCAACAAAATGCTCTAATCAGATATGTACCCGATAATACATTCCGTACGATATTTTTCCTACTTTTATAGCATACGTGGCGGTATCTAACATATTGCTATTGCTAATAATATTTTGCACAGGTGCATACAGGTGTGATTAAGATTGCACATGCAGGCAGAGGCATGAGAAAAGAAATGGGGGACATTTAACGATTGATAAATATTCGACCAGTATTTAATTTCGTTTCGTCATGCCAAATATACATGGCTTTATCAGGCGCGATGGGTGATATACAATCCAAAATTATATATACATATATGCATATATATATATATATATATAGATATACATAAATTTATTTATATATATATATATAACATATATATATATATATATATTTATATATTTATGTATATATATATATATATATAAATATATATGTACATATATATATGTGTGTTTATAAATCTCTCTATATATATATATAAATAAATATATTTATATATATACATATATATTTTTATCTATATACATGTATATATGTATAAAATATATATATATATATGTGTGTGTGTGTATATATATATATATATATATATATATATATATATATATATATATATATATATATATATATATATATATATATATATATATATATATATGTATATATGCATATATGTTTATTGCAATCTGATATAGGCAGGCATGCCTTTCCACATCGATTACACGTAGTTAACATTAGCTCTCACAAAAAACGGCTAGCGCTCCCTTGCAATATATCACACAGACGAGCATTATAGGGTATACTTCATTGTTTATCACCGCTTAAAATGAGCTCATAGCAGTAAGATGTTCGACGGTTTTGTGTGCCTATATGACACCACAGGATATTAGATGCAGCAGGTATTCGCATGCACAGCCCACAAATTGCAAGAAGCAAGGTTTCCATGACAACCGTAGAAAACCAGAGTATAAACGCTATGCAGTCTTTGCGTCAGGATAGACCCTGTGTTTGCATCTGCGTTAGGGCGGTTTCATTGAACATGAAGCAGTGTATGTATTGGGTCGTCAATCAATAAGCAAATGACTGATTATTGTGACATGGTTATATACCTTAACCAAGCAGTTAGGGCGGAAAATGGATGTCGAGTAGATTTATCTAATACCTGAGATACTAAACATCTAAGCTATTGTGCTGCAAATGATTCGATTGACATGGTTCGAATAACGTAATCAAGCGTAACTTTTGTACTCAAGCATGCCATCTGCCACCTTATCCAACATGCTGCGGGACCAATACAAAGCATCAGTTAAATCGATGTTTCGATGCGCAGTTTATACTTCATTGATTTTTGCAAGCCATACTCCCACCATGCTCGTGGGTGTGGATATGATAAAGATGGTTGTATTCGACTGATCCTATCAATTGTGATGTTGATGTGGCTGTGAGACAAAACAGTGCTTCTGACAGGTGCAATGACCAACATTTGATCTGCGATGATATATGAACGGGAGATGCTTTCATTCTCACGAGTGCTCGTCGTATGATGGGAGGTATAACCGCTATGCTCGGTAGATAACCGTGACGTTATTGTACCTACATCGTAATAACCAATGACCTATGGCTTATTCAGTGTTTTGGTAGAGTTCAATGAAATTGCAGCCAAGCGATCTAATTGATGATTCTTGCTTTCTAATGTATTCTGGAAATTATATTTAAGACAGTGACACAACCTTCTCATGTATGCTGTGAGTCTCTGTCCTTAACGCTAACGGAATAATAAGTAACTCGCAACTGGTGAATAATATGGGCTGATGAAAAGGCAATGTCATCACTGACTTGCTATTCCCAGACAAATCCACAGACAAGATGTAAATTAGTCGCTGGTAACATGTGGACAATAAAACTCAATAGAACGTCCAGATATTGGTCGAACAATCATAACAAGTGATCAATCAATCTATGTTCGTCCATGTTTTTGTCTAAGTGTCAATCAATATACCATGTCAAAGGTGTTTACTAATCACAGATTAAAAGGATTGTATGTAATCCACAAAATTAGGCTGGATAGCAAAGAGTTGATCTATCTCTACATATGCATTAACAACAATTGCTTGTTGATACATCAGTTCAGCTAATGAAAGGTTAATTTATTGACCGCCAGTGAATAGGGTGTCAGTATTTATGTTTAGCTACCGTCGGTTGTCAAAGCAGGTGCACTCGAGGGAATATTTTGGAGGAAATACCCGGTTTTTTTACGGCTTCTTACACCATACGATAAATGTTTCTGATTATTCGACGCAAAATAGGTTACAGCATTTGCTGACTACCTTTAGCGTCATAGAAAAGTTACTTCCCTTTACATTGTGCTGCGGAACTCTCATACATTGATAAATCTAGAAGAACGCATATATACAAAATAGTGGAAAGATACGTCCATGGTCATCCAGTTACAATTCCCAAAACTGCAGAGTTTCCATAAATGCCTTGCCCATTTTTGTACATTTGTAACAACAGTATTATGTATTCGGGGCTGGATTGATTATGTACAGGCTCGCAATATTCCTCATAAGTGCGGTATATCCATTGATTAAATAAGTTAACCGCTGACACGCCAAGAGATAATCAATATCGTAAATATATGGGCGAACAAGAGCTATGGTATTATAGTAATAACCACAGTTAACAGTTACTAATATGATACTGACGAGGAAGTTACGAATTAGGTGACTCGACAACTGTTAGGCGAATCGACCACTGTAACCAATCATGTTGAATATGCCAGATAATGGCGTGAAGTGCTTCAGTTGAGATAACAGTTTGGAGCTGGAATTGATTGCATCGCTACAAACGCTGAGGAAGCCACTGTTGGTTCATTTCAAAATCATTTTACGCACAAGGTAACTGAAAACCAAATCGCGTCATGTTATACATGACTTTATTCAACGTATCTTTTTATGCCCACTCACGCCACCATAATCATCCCAAATACTCTGATATATTAATCCCTGAACAATATTGGAATCAGACGTTCAATCAGAGGATGTCTTCCTTGATAGATGTGATTATGAGGACAGTGCGCTACAAGCATCCCCATACTTGTTTGTCGTCATTGTAGATATTACAACCAAACAACAGCCCTTATTTTACCATGAGGATTTATCACGAAAACTATTAAAACGCTGCTAGATAGCATTGCAAAACAATCAATCTCAATGACGAGATTTGGCTCGGAGAGGGTACCTACGCTTAAATTCCTGCCTCAATCGGTTGGGGCCGCATGTGCTAAACAAAGCTTGTTCAAATGGCGTTAGAATGCGTCTTTGCTAATCTTGATTTATCTTGCCACATTAACTGCCTCATTAAAGAGATGGATTGAAGTGCTTCACGTAGCCAAAAGTTTCAAGTCATACATGATACATCATCTTTATTCGTTATTTAACGAATCTGGTAGGTGGTTATTCTCGAAACCTTCGGTGATTGCAAACGATTTTATTTAATGGGATATCATGGCAACTGGCTGTGCATATTACCCAATTATTTATACCGACAAAGGTTTTAAGAGCTCTTATATTGATATTATGATATCATACGGTCAGATTGCGACTGAATATGATGACGAAACAACGCCATCATAATAGTAATACCGAATCTCCTTCAGCGTAACTCTCAGCATGTTGCCTAAATTTGTGGCTGCCCTGTATATCCTTAACCACACACACAGCACGATCGATATGGGACATTAATTATCAATAGAATCTAAATCAAATGAGCTGGGCCTATTTTACATATGCGACTATTGACTTTCGCCATTTTCCTTCCGATTATTCAATGCAGTCAGCGGAGTCCAAAGGTTAATGGCAAAGCATGGCGTCCTCTGTAACTTATTGACAAAACGCAATATCACAATAAATACACGACAATTGCTACCGATGACAAATGTATTACGAGAATGGGAAATCGATCGAAAACAAAATGCTATGAGCTAGCCTTAATGGAGTCCGCTCTCAATTTAATGTGTTATACGGTGGGCGCCCTTCATTGGTGATCGCAGGGTACTTGTGGCAAAACACAAGGGCGTCGTGCTCATGTCTTAAACTAGTTCATTATTCAAGTAGCAAGACATGCACCCTGGACTATCTCGCCTATGAAACTTATATGCTCAATAACAGTATACAATGTGTATATTGGCAGGCTGGCCTGTGTTACATATCCAACATATATATTTACATGAAATAACAGTTTATATTTTGGATTTTTTATAGCCATAGCACATTTGCACAATATACGTTTTCATGGTTAACTTTATATGCCAAATGATGTTCCGAGCGTTGCAGATATATTTGCAATGCAGCACGAATGAAAGTTTTGTCAACTCTTTGTTCGTGTAGAATAATGTCTCACACCATGGTAATGCTACACATGTGGTCTTTTCTAATGAGGAATTATGTGAGGGGATTTTAAAGTGACGTTCGTATTATTCAATTGTTCAAATGCCACTTCAAATCATTTTAGCCTACTAACTGGTTCAATCATTATCGTTCTTTTTTCCCGTCTATATTTCATAGTGTGATGAAAATCATATTTTTGATTCATACCATAAGAAGCTGTAAAGAATCAATATTGCAACATTGTTGGCATTATACCAAGCATGTTGGAAAACATTGCTTTTAACAAGGCATGTACGTATGTATTTTACAATAACCATGTATTGCTGTATGGTTTTTCATTGTGGTCGCAACAGCAAATAATTATTTATTCACCATGTTGATATTCTTCCTAACATCCAACAAGCTATTACTGACAGGCCGTGTTTCCTGAAACCCTGTGTAATAAAATAAGTGGGCTTGAATCTATCTAATCTACTCAAAGCATTTGTTTTACAGGGTTCCGTCGTTTACTCCGCTGGATATAGTAACACTATCACATGAACTGCCTACTTGCGCAACTGGTGAACTGCCGTATGTTGCATTAGTTCGCTACTCAGATTTGCTTCCATATAAAATTATAGTCATTTTTTAGCAGCGAACGTTTCCTGCTCGATGCACAGGACTAAAACATCCAAACGACGTTTTAAGCAGCAAAACAACGCATCAACAAGGTTGCAATGGCACCGTGTTATCGAACTACAATTGGTGGTCAATCATTTGTAACAGGCTAAACGTTTTACATGCTATTCAAAAACACAGACGGCGATTTGTTGTGTGAACGGAAGAATATATGAGTTACTCCAATAAAGTTATGTTTAGGAGGAAATAAAATGCGGCAAATCACTTGAAAGCACAAGGGGAAGCTGTATCAATGTGGGTTGAATTGGGTCTATCATAGATGATTAGATCAATGGTTGTTAACTGACAAAGTGAATTGATGTTATGATGTAAGAGGAAGCAAACCAGATGTGGGTTAAGATGTATTACAATGTTATAAACATGCCGCAGGCTGGTTAAATATTATTGAATAAATAAACAGTGTATTCATAAATAAAACGCCGGTTATCCCCTAAATGTAGTTCTATTGATGATATGAACAGCAAATGTGCTAATTGTGTGCATCATTAGGATGTAAATTACGATGACGTAGCTACAAATTTGTTCTGGTTTTAATGACGCATACATGCACATCAGCATCGTGTTATACGATTGGTATGTTCATAACGCCCACAACAAATTACATTGGCGACTTTCGATATGTTCTATCGATGTAGAATATCCATGATCAGTATGTTGCGATTTGCCAGTCAGCGGTAAGTCATTTTTATCATTTTAACATGTAATATCGGCTCACGGAAACAACCGACGATGCGTAAAAAGCAGTGGTCCTAGCTGCCAAACAACAATAACATTAAGTTGCGTTCGGAGCATTGCATTTAAGTGCTTATATAAAATATATTAAAAAAGCTTGGCATTTGTTGATGATGTTCCGACAAAAGTATCAAATTATTTATCATGCCCTGTTATTGCTTAGAATGCGTCTGTTATACACATGTCAGCGATTTAATCATTCATCATGTACTTCAGACCAAGTGCAATTGATGACGTCCTTGCCCCGGCTAGCCATAGTCAATTATCCTCGTACTTGGCGCATGCAGCATCAATAAGAGGAAATGACGGTAGAATAAATTATGAAACACAAGCATTGTTTGTGGAGCTACAAATCAAATGCCATTCTGGCGTCAGGACGCGATAACACAGCGCCTCACCAAATGATGGATACTGGATTAGCAAAAGCGAATGAAAGGAACGGGTGTGTCTGCAAAGTATGACAGCACATAACACACAGGATAATCAGTTCATTGGCAAAGGAGTTATCTCATGTGGCAAACTGAAAGTAAAAACCTCACCGACAGGTCGCGATGGCTAGTTTCAACGTACTTGATAGGAATGTGTGGGAAACGACAGGCAGTGCTAATTGAGATGAGGCCATTCAAATGGGAACAGCTGTAACCTAATTTATTTGCACATTACTGCTAGAAGATGTCCAAACAGTTTTCGTACCTCCTTTAATGACTACTGACACGTGTGTTCACACCCTTGATATGGGTCACAAATTGACCCCTATTCTATGCGTGTGTTCAAACCTACCAAACTTTCAATAATATACAAACGAACTGAGGTATGCAGTCGTGGCCAGGGTATACACGTATCCACGTCATTGCTTCAGATCAAGGAATGTAATCATGGCTGATATTACGGGCTTCGCAAAGATCGACAGTGTTTGTCGCTTCATCTAAGCAGTTGATACCATGAACTGCACATATGACATCGTATCAAGCAGTCATAAGCATGTTTAGCCCGATACAGTAGCAATAACAAATATGCCTGACTACCATAGTAACAGTGTATATCCGATGTAGACGCACTCTGTAAAGTAAGCACTAGGTTGCTTATACACAAGGTTTAATTCACCATAAAAGCAGCCCATGAATTGAGTCCAGTATAAAAAATCTTTACAAGCTCGCACAGGAGCTAAAGCGGTGGAGTAAAAACACAGGCTGTTGTGCAAGTAACACGGTTATAATGTTCCCCATTGTATTGCATTGCAAGTAACCAGATTACTCAATGTTGATAAATCGCATTCACGGATGTGTTTGTCTGGCAATAGTAACTTTAAAAACGGACTGCCAAACGCTAGCGGTAAAAGTCGATATCCGTAGATAGAATCAGAACCACAGTACCACACTCGCAGAGTAAACTTTCAGATGTGCACGAAGACCAGAGTATTGCATGAAAATCGCAGAGTTCAATAATGTGATGTGATATGGAATGTTATGAAATGCACTGCGCTTATGCTCAATTCCTCTAAATTGTCAGGTGTGCTATAATGAATAGGAGAGATTAGGGAGCTGTTACATACGAGGACCTTTGTCCTTCTGAATTACTTGTCTAATCGCTATATATCGCATCTCGAGATTTACAGCATTTCAACTCTCTAACGTGTTGTGCTCTGTCACGAACAAAATAAGAAAACTTTAGAGATACCTTATTATCTCATTTCTGTACGCGTTTTTTCAGGCTGTAGAAGCAGAGCGGCTTTAGCATTTGCTCACTACCCGAGCCGTAATTTCGTGTGCTCAAGCTGCCAAGAGCAATTAAATCAAGAAGCACATATTTACGCAGCCACCTAAGGCCACTTCATGCTCATCCCGATAACGTTTCCCATGTTTCCAACTGGTGTGCTTCTGCTGTAGCAGTATAACGTATTCAGTGTTGGATGGATGGGACACAGATCAGTCTCCATTGATAAGCACACTAAACATCATGTTAGTCGGGAGCTTATCAAACCGTCAATATGCGGGTTGATTATTCCTATGGTATGAGCCTAAGTTCGGATAAGGTACATCACATTTATGTAGTCACGATTCGTTGCAACACATATCGACCATTGTTTTCGGATATGATACATAGGCCTGTATTGAATATCAGGACTATTTACAGACAGAGTTTACGCATATGTTCTGTCTGTTATGCTAATCACCTCGTGATATATATAATCCGATGCATCGTGAAAGAAAGGCTAACCTCACAGATCTAGGGAGGCAATAGACGATCGTGTAAGGTTAAGAAAATGGGGCAAGTTATTTGTACGCATGGTGTTATTTAAGTCATCCATGCTTACTTGTAAACATCCATCGGATGGGCATATTCAAACAGACAGGCAATCGATTACTTGTATGCATAGTAGAATAGTCTCGCCAGAGCTCGACCCGTAATAGCATCAAATTGAATTGAGACACAATGTATTATATATGCTTTGCTGCTCACAACTCCCTCAGCAGAAGAAGTTAACGAAAAAGAGAATATCAATTATCAAAGCTAGACCTGCACTGCATGTCTCCAAAATGAGCTGTGTAGTTGTTTTCTTGGGCCGGTCAGCGAATACCAGAAGTTTTATGTACATGTGATGTCCAACTTACTTTTTGACATAACACCAAATAGCAACAGAACTGCAGCGGTTTCCACCCAACAAAACGTATAAAGAGAATGAGAAATGCTGTTACGTTACCTGTCATTGGATCTATCAGAACAAGTATTGTAACTTTGCACCTACGATTTGTCTACACTGCTTATAGAATTCTCTATTTTTTCCATATAGAACACTGGTTAGAAAGCATTGTTATTGCGCACAACCGCTAATTTTCTAGACCGATAAGAGCACTCCGGTTAAAACAAACGAGACTCCGCAATTTTCGAATAGATCTGTACAAAGATATTTGAAACCGTGGGTCTGATTGCAAATACAGCTCGTAGTTACCTTTCACTCGTACCAAGCATTTTCGAGATATGGTGTAATCAGTGTCACTGATCGGAATTAAAATGTCATTGAGGAGGGATTGCAAACATTGTGATTTCGAATAACATAATTAACAGCATTTGTAGCACAACCTATATTGTTAACACTGCTCAAATGCAGCACGAAGGCATTCCTGTGAACTAGGTCTATAGCATGCTACAATAATCACCATTACCTTAAGCCAAAGCTAGACTTATTACTTTGTTTTGTGTTTAAGAGGCCGCCGAGGGTTGGTTTCATTAAGAAATAAACCGGATTAAATATCCAGAAACTAATAACAATGGCAAGCGGCGTTGCTTATAGAAACCCGTGCAAGGTTAATGGTTCAAGGTGGCAAGCATATCAAACGAATGCAGTATATAACAAACTGTGCATAGAAATGCAACTACACATTACTCTTAACCACTAACTGTGCATGTCGTCAGGTACATGTATTATACCTTCGAGGAATAAAGGTTGCAATCATAATTTAATGCTTACGTCATTATCAAACATTACAGACATCTGCGGCTGTAGCAGTGAATACGATTATCATATTATGATTTCAGTGTGCGTTCCTCGCAAGCATGTCAAGCATGTTACATTAGTAATAGTCAGTCCATGCTGGTGCTCATACATATATGTCGTAAGCCTTACAAACATGTCTTGTTTATGATACGCCAATGAACCAATGACTGCATCTGCAGATGGATGGAGCAAAGCAGACTCATACAATATATATGTTGTGCTTTCAAATTACTGTATTGCTTATCATAGACTTGATGGCCGTACATTTAAGTTGTTTCCCAATCAGCTCGAGCAATTCGTCATTTCGTAATTTGATCCTTAAGTTAAGTATTTGTTTTGCTTTCTGAAGGGTAAGTAAGTGTACATGACTTGTCCTCATCATCACAAAGTCAGATCTACACTATTGAGTGTTATGATAATGTTATCTCACTCAGCCAGAAACCAATGGATAACATGATAATTGGTCGATAACCAAATCATGGAGGACATCGTGTACATTTTAATCGATCAATGAGGTTGAACGGCCTGGACGTTGTCTTATCATCTATCGAATGTGGATAGCATTTGTAACTAATTCTAACTACTAGTTTCAATTTACATCCGGCGTACCCATATAACAATATTTAAAAGCGTAGGATCGGTCTGTGTCTGGTACGTGGTTCATTGATTGGGATCCACTTAGTGATGCAACTTCAAGTGACTGTGTTTTAATCATCGTGCTTTTTTCCATCTACATTGCATTTAAAGTGCCCCCCCCCCCCCCCCCTAATTAACCGCAAAATGGTTATTGTGCTGCTCAAAAAAACCTCCGGTTGATGCCAAAATTAAATTAAACGTAAAAATACACGTTGCTTTCAAAGTTAAACATGCATCCCCATCTAATACAAATTGCTTTCAACATTATCCAAGGTCTTAGTGTAGGACGGCTACAATTAACCATTGCCTAAGGAAACGGGTGTTATTTACTTAACATTGATGGTAGGAAGGAATTTAACAGAATGTACCCTACTTACTATCACATTGCGTTGTCCGTCTGTGCATAAGCGCAGTTCTTGTTGCTTCAATGTGTCCTCTGGATATCTGTGAATCATCTGCCATTTCATTATTATATTCCAGCAGATGCTTGCACTACATAAAACCGGAAGTTACTTCTAGTAGTACCCATTTCACTACAGGTCATGCACGTGTGACGCAGTTTGACGAGGTCCTCATTTGCCACTTTAGCAGAACAGTCTCATCGACTCAATATGCGCAAACCTATGTATTTATCTAACATATGCAGCAGTAGCTTGTCAGCGGAAAAAGGCTAATGTTTGACGTGGCATGTTCATAGTTCAAGGATAAGGTCATTATTCGACGATTTCATATTGAAATCGATACAAACAAGCACAAGCATAACGTTATGCGTCACGCTGACAATTGACACATAGTTGAATGACTAACACTGATGTGATCGGAATATTCCATTTTTCAGTTTGCAAATGTTGAAGCTTCTTTCTGCTATTCATAAACGAATCAGAGTCGGCTCCAATCATCACATCCGCAATTCATATTTCTTCCAATCAATGTTAAAAGACAGACAGAGCGTATAAAAATTAAGAGTAATTGACATTGCATGTATTAATTATCCCGAGTCTCTTAACAAAATTATATGTGGACAATACACATTGGAAAAAAAAACTAATGCGAGGATGAAATTAGCTAATTGCATTGAATGCTTCCCCTAATACATTACATCAAATGCCATTATTTTTACAGGAGACAATTCTATAGGGCAGAAATGAACGCAAGTGCATTGACCAAGCGCCATATCTTTGATGGCTCATGCACTTCAGAACGCACCTTTGCTGGCACGTTAGTTAAGACTATCAGTTCAATATCTGTTAAAAAGGTCATATCTTACTTCTGTCTAGCAACTCCAAACACCAACATTGTAGCCACTCAACAAATCCTGGTTTGTATCCAATTACATTTCAATGTTCCACACCGGCAATATTTCGGTGCGCACATCTCATACAAACTATTCATCATGTGATAATTAGCTAAGTGATCCGGTAGCCAGGGTCAGAAACATGCATAGACGTACCTCAGTAAGCGTTGTGACCTTGCAGTATCTGGTGTGATAAAATATTACTATAGATATCATCAGGTCATAAGGAACGCATAGATTGGCAGGATTAAGAGCATTGTGTGATTGGCTAGAATGTATTCGAATGTTAATGTACTGCCTTATGCGCCAGAAATTCACCAGCTGGCTCGTACTAGCAGGCCCACGTCAGCACACCAACGTCAGCCGGCCAATACTATTAGGACCACGTCAGCACACCAACGTCAGCAGGCCAATCCTAGCAGGCCCACGCCAGTGGTAGCTGACGTGTTGTATGCATTAATTGCTCTAGCAGCTTAATCGATTAAAATGAATAACATTAACTGAACATGATTGACTGCAATTGCTGTTTTGTCATGTTAGCATGCAGCTTCCGCACAAGCATTTTGGATGTGTGCTGTCCTATTTACAAGGAATGATAACAACCGTCAACAAAACACTACGTGCGGGTTAGAGCAACAGCAGCAGTACCCACACGTAGAAAGGAAACGATTATATGACATCAAATGACATACAATGATTTGGCAATTAATGGAGTAGGAGGTTGTAAGAGCCCAACGAGCGTAGATGGATGGTCATAAGAATAGACATGTGCCCTACAAATTACCAAGAAACTCGAATACTCAAGTCGCATTTAACTTTGACAATGTAGTGTATGGTATTCATTGATTTAGTTGAAACTAGGCTCACTGGGGTCGTGCAGCTGGTTACCAGCTGAGGTACTTTTGATATCGACCAGTCGCATCCCTTTGTTTAATCCTCTGCTACCATCTATGAGCTAGCCATCTGTTCGAATACAAATAATTATATGCTTGATGCAGTGAAGCTATCTCTCCCTGTACTGTCGAATCATTGTGCTAAGGGGCCGCTTTATAATTAGTAACGTTGTTGTGCACCTGAACTGCACCACGTTACATCGAATAACTCTGTAATAAGTCTGATAGAGTACAAATATGCAAGGTTTTATGACTCAAAAAACCAGAGTAAATAAGGGATGGTCCAGTATCATAACAGCTGCTCCGCTGCAAATACAATGAATGTATGAATCAAAGGGAGAGCAAACCGTAAAAAGACCACCTCGAAGCATCTTTTGTTTGTTGGTACATGAAACCATATCGGTATCGGCGATGCAAAGGATTCCACAGCAGATACAATGGATGACAAAACTGTTTACTAAAAAAATGCTTTGGTTATAAAATGTATCATTGCATCAAAGGTATTTATAGGTTATACACATTTGCGGTGTGCGCGGGGGAATTATTGATGATAAACATCCTTTAAATTTAACATACGCAGATTAAACATTAACGATGTGAACATCTCGTACGAGCTACTTTGGTAGGTAGCAAGAGTCATAGCACCATCTCGTCACTGGTAAATGTATGCACTGCACAACGGATGGTGAAGTCAACATATGTGATACCATGGGATTACTTGGAAGCTTCCACAACAGTAAGCAATCAAGACGATGGGCGACATAGTTTGGAGAGCATGATACGGTGGAAATACTACAGCGTTCACCAATGGACCATCTGCCGACCTCTTCAGCGTGTTGTGAGCGTCATTGTGTTCAAAGACTACGTCACTGGCAGTGACTTTGCCATCTTCCCCCTGCCCACCCACCCACACACCCACACACTCACGCACACACACACACACACACACACACACACACACACACACACACACACACACACACACACACACACACACACACACACACACACACACACACACACACACACACACACACACACACACACACACACACACACACACACACACACACACACGGACACACGGACACACACAGACATAACCCCTCGGGTACTTTTTGGTTTTGATTGTAATTTGGTTCCATAGGGCTTATCCTTTCTTCTACGATGATGTCAAGCAGTGCGTGGCTCTGTCATGTGGCTATTTTGATCATCATTGACCTAAATCGGATACAATTAATGGCCATATTACGATGCCATTGTTCCTGCCCATGAGTTATGTTTAATCTGCAATTATATATGAACAGTGTAAGGTCACAAGATCATTAGAGAAGGTGATAGTATAATCGTAAACCCTACATATCAACATGATACATAAGCTAGTCATTAGGTCTTCCATTCATGACCCCTCGTGATCTCTAATGTACTTGCATGAAAAACGCCCGCATTTCAAGGATGTTTACACAATGCATTAGAATTGGTGTGTTCAGAGTCAGTTCAATGCGTCGAAACGCAGTTGTAATTGAGAAACACTAAAATGCAGGAAGAATACGGCCGAGTCGCTAGCACAGTATGGTCACCCCGCAACATTTTCGGCCAAAACAAAAGTCTTTTGATAGCAATATGATTAGTCGTGCAAAATTTAGTGATTGACATAGTATTGATTTTCCCATCGATACAGTGTTTCAGGAAGTTTAGCAATGAGGGCAAAATACGGCTTCTGTAATAAATAGAGATCTAAGAATGGTTAAGCTGGGTCTATGCAGTTGATGGTCGATAAGTTGCCATTCTTTTTCACGGGACCTCGAATATGGTCATTTAACCAACGTTGGACACATACTTACCATTTGTGCTTTTGAGACTGGTGTTCTCGCTACCCAACTAAACCGTGTGTCATGGCAATCTAGCAAGCACTCTATCGATTTAAACACTGGTGATAGGCATAAGCCAATGCATGAAAAGTGACCGCATGTCCGTGAAGCACGTACTGTCATTCAATTAAGCGCAAGGGCCTATCCTCAAAGTGTAGATGTCAACGTGTTGAATTGCTAAGTTGCACAGATGCACACGACGAAAGTTGCAATGTTTTTAATTTGGAATATTTATGCAGTGTTCGATTGTTTAGTGTGAAATATTTGATTCTGGTTAGAACGCATATCATTGCTGTATAAATGTTCTTCTCAGGACAAATAATATGATTGGGATAGGGGCAATTTAGACAATAGCTCTTGATGATGTAATATGAAGCACTGTCCCCTTTTAATGATTGGTTAAAATTTGGGATGTTGCTGAAATCTGCAAAGGTAATTCCCAGTGCGATATACAACAGAGAACGACTTGTCCTTTTAACAAAGGCCATTATCTCAATGGATTGGACCGGTACAGTTAAAGTTGCAGTTAAAATTGTAGTATCATTCAAATAGGTTAATCGAGTTTCAGCCGCTACATTATATGCATTATTGTCTTACTGTACACACATACGAGCAAACACACATATATATATATATATATATATATATATATATATATATACATATATATATAGATATATATAAATATATATATATATATACACATATATATATATATATACATATATATATATATACATATATATATATAATATATATATATATATATATATATATATATATATATTTATATATATATATATATATCTATATATATATATATATATATATATATATATATATATATATATTTATATATATATATACATATAATGTTGGATTAGTTGTGTGTTTATTCAGCATGCGGGCGTTATATTTATTGATTAACTCGCTTATAAAATTGGGTGTCGGAAGGTATTCAATATCTTCAATATGTGGGCCTATGATCGTTATGGTATGGTTATATACTCTTATTTAATAATCTGATATGGAATAATGCGTGATGGGCACATTGCACATTGTTGCAAAACGACCGTTGTTTGCATCCATGTCACTAATTACGCTAACGATATTGATGTCATCTTTCCAAGTCGACGACATTTATTATGATAGAGGTGATAGTGATTAAAAAGCAGACCACCACTGGCGCCAAACTAACTCAGCCATGCTTATTTGTATGTATATGTAGAACAATCTTGCCAGAGCTCGGACCGGGTGATGCCTTGGTAACACAACTGATATCCACCGCATCCAAACGCCGTTAAATAACCAAAAACAAATCAATATTAGCTCCCTCCAAAACACGAAGGAGTGTTATCTAAATCCTTGAATGACATTATTGTCTCACTAGTTATAACACTTTTTATGGCATTTACTGTTTATAGTATTAGGTGACTTCTTGATGATTTCAACTAACGTTAATTCAATTTATTATTACCTATAACTAATGACAAACATCAGTAACGAGCCTATTTGAAGAATTAACATTCAATTCGATTGTAGTGGCTAATTAATTGCAATGCAGTATACTGCGTAAATATGGAGATATATCTATATTCTGGCAGTGTCTACGTCACATTGTAAACCAGATGACTGAAGTTATACTGCATACTAGCGAAGGCACATATTTATGGCGCAATTTCCAAAGCCAATATGATACCGGTGTGCAAGGTCGAATCAGCCACCATCCAACCAAGGCTATTTGGATACAACGTTACACCAATGATGTATATGTTAAATACTACAAAAGAAAATTCCTTCTCGACGAAGCATGTAGCGTTGTAGCGTTTGTTGATCGACAACTGAACTGCGACAATTGCTGCTCATCGGCAACTTAAATAGGAAACAATTATACAATGTATGCCATAAAATAATGGCCAACAACGCCGATATGCTTGGTCCATTGTCCATATTTATACCAGTCCCAAATTTCAATCAAATGACTAACGCGATATGGCATTCTTGTCACCAGGACGGGGGATATCGGCTTGGAGGGAAAGGAATGGTTGTATGTATATTCATAGTTGAACCGTTTCATAATGCAATAATTTGCACATTAAGACAAGATCACATGCAGATGCTTACTCAGCTGTTACTTCTTTCAAATCTACCTGGCATCGAAAAAAGCTTATGACGTCACCGCTAATACCGAACGTTATGTCCGTACCTTGTTTAATCGTATTTCACGTAGTTGCACAGGTGACATCCTACCTATTTCACGTAGTTGCACAGGTGCCATGGTCGATATGGCTGCTGCTTGTGAGTACACAAATCTTCGCTGACATTCAAAGAACCAATGAACCCTGGATCCTATGCTCTACTAAGTGTTTTACATGGCGCGCATTAGGCATTCACAAGTAATATACCAAAGAATGTTATATGCACCTGCATATGTAAAACTATCTATCATGTCTTATACGCGCAACAGAGAGTGGCAAGGTCTTCATTCTGTACTATAGTATAAACGCGTAATTGTTTTACTGTCGTGGCATTAGCTTGTCATTAGAAGCACACTGATGCTTACATGTGTCTGCACGTCGATGTGACGACTGTGGGCATCTTTTATTGTCACAATGGCAATACATCAGCGAATCGTGCTGTCCATTTTAAGCTCATCGACGACAAAAAAATTTTCTTACGGTTCAATGATTTGTGATTGTGAGTCAGTTTAACGGTACGGATATTTTGTGAGTAAACAATTATGACCGGCATGAGAGAGAAACTACAGTGGTTGAGCAAAGATGGGCAGTAAATTGATCGCCCGGATATGCTATTCTTGCACAGCTGGCGATTTTCGCCCTATCGCTCGGATATCTCACCCATGTTTACTCGGCTGTGAGAAGAAGCATAGGCTTGATACTCAGATTGCATCTGTGCGTTCACCTGATTCGATTAGGAACGGATATATGATAGGCAGCAATAAATCATCTTGGTCTGATACCGCTACAAGCAAAGCACGCATTTGTCGCAAACGTGGAAATCGTTCATTAGCAGCAGTAACTCCTCCAATTTCATGTCAGATGTGCACTTTAGCGTTTTTGCTGAGAAAATGTAATAGCATAGACAGTGTACCTCCATCCATTTCGTGAGAAATATCATTTACAGTGCGGATACATGGCTCTCAGGTTGTTATCATATGAATTTATTCTACGGCTTATACGATCAGACCCTCGCAAATTGTACTTATTGTACTTGTCACGTACTTATTATAGCGGATACGTATATCATTAAGCATTTCTAGACCTCTTAGCGAAATAACGTGTAGCGGTACGAGCCAGATTATACTGAACGACCACCCTTGTGAAATTGTCATCGCGATTTTTTATTGGTTTGAACTATTACAAATTGCCTACGGTGCTCCACAGGGTTGAAATTATTATGGCAATACAGCATTCTAATTAGTTTATAAAGTGACGTTTTAGGACACATATGACTTCCCATAGGACGACAACATGCAAAGGAAAATCATAAATGAGTTCACATCGTACAACATCTCTAACAAGCAATATCTAGCCGCAGTAAAAAGCCTCAGTATGTAAGCGTACAAAAGATGCTCGTGCAACCAAGATAAGCCTGGAAACAGCGTCATATTGTAGCCGGTATATTATCACATGTGCGTCTCTAGTGATATCATAGAAACATATGCATTTTATATTTTGTGTCATGGATAACACTAATATGAAATATACAACGATGTAATACAGCGCTGTTAACTTCGTTACAAAATTGTCATTATTTTGGGATAAATACCTTTCAAAGCTTTCATACGAAAGGAGGAGGTTACAGTTACGGCACAGCAGGCTTTTAATGCTTAAATAATTTTTAATGCTTGTTAATAAATGTTCTTTTAATAGCACGGAATGGTAACAACATCATTTATCAATGTTTTTCAATTGTGCAATGTTTCATGTGTATGATACAATCTGCATGTGCATCTATGCAAAATATTTCAGAGGCGTCTAATGAAGACCTATAACTTCTCAGTATGATGCCAGTTGAATGAATGATATCCACGACCTATATCAAAAGCAAGGCTTCAATATCAACCCCGCCGATGACTCATGCAGCATTCAGGGAAATGACAAAAGATAATGGACCAGTATAATTAAATAACAATCTTTGGCAAAGGTATTGGCATGGAACTGAGAGAGTGGTGACGCGTGTTTTAAGGCAGGTCGTCTAATGAATGTATTAACAGTCAAATCCTCTTTAATTTGATATATGATGCCTAAGATATTGCCGTTCAGCTTTTCAAACAGCTAAAGCTTATTCGATCTACTCAATGATATGGGTATTCCTTAGATATAAATGTATAGAAAAGACAGATAATTACACCCTGCTGCCAAACTGCGATACCAATGCGCTGCCATGTATATTGCTGCCAGGTAAACTCTTTGACAATAATATGATACTGTAAACATATTGTACTTGTACATTGATTGCCTTCTTGCTCAAATTACCAGGTGTGAGGCATTAGTAAAGATATCCATGCTCTGACGAAGGAGTAAGAAAATTGGTTAAACGATGGGAGGGAACGCCATTACATTGAATAACATGTGACAAACGAACTGTGATATATGATCATGTTCATAATCTGAGTATAGTGGAATAAACATAATGTATATTAGAATTTTAATTAAATATTGAAGGATTATGTATGCGTTTCACACGCAACACTGTCATGCTGTTTGTTGCTTCATGAAAACACATCAATTTTGGTGCATAATTGGTGGATTCACTGCAAATACAATGGATTACATTACAATTACGAGGATGGTTTACATGGTAAGGACAGCGGTATTATTCGAGCGTTCATCAGAAGATCATCCACTAATCTCTTCAGCATGCTGTGGGAATCAATAGGAAAAACAGCTAAATAAGTGGCGATGAATAAGCACCCAATAAAATTGTTCACTGTATTCTAATTGATTTTAATTACCGTTGCACTTATTCGACCACGATGTCGAGCAGTGTGCGGCTCTGTCCACGGGCTTTATTGATTGTCTTCGGCCTAGATCTCATGCAATGAACGGCCACTGTAATGACAGAGGGAAAAACCAACGGTAGTTTTAATGAGTAAAGTCGGCTTGTCAATAATAAATCTACTATATGTGGTCTCAAGGCCATTAGGGCTAGTATCAACATACAAGCTGCGTACTATCATGATGCCAATTTAACATCATTCGTAGCTAACGACCGCGTGATACTGTTGATGCGATAAGTGGACGCAACACCTCTGCGTTCAACGTTCTGATAACATTTGACGTGTAAAACTGCCACTTCATATAGGTCGCATGCGCAGTAATTTGGGATGTGCCAATTATTGGAACATTGTTTGTTATATGACATGCTGGAGACAAGTAAAATTAATGATTGTATCCTTCTTGTTTGCACTGCAATTATGAAGGATATATCTGTGGACACAATACATTACTGAACATTTATTTACCCAGAATCTAAACAAGCAATATAATAGCGACACTAACAACCAGAATAAGACATCGATCACAGAAGAATGGTGTAACGTAACCCCTTGTATGCCCTGGTAGCATGCGCAAATAATGGCAACCGACGTCGATATGTTTGTTTTCCTAAGTAAACCAGTCACGCACCTTGCATATAATGATGTGATGGTTGATACTGTGGGAGTTTCATTACACGGAGCATTGGATTCTAAAACAAAGAATGCAGAACTATCACGAGATACATTTGGAATATTAACATGATACAATACAATGACGTTATTACAAAGCATATTTTGACACAAATACTAGCTCACTGATATTGATCCTACATTCACTAAATCAGCTACTGCCGAACACCAACAGATCCGGTCATCTAAATGTCTTACATCATAGGGCTACTACACCATGAACACACATATAAAAATATATATATATATATATATATATATATATATATAGATATATATATATATATATAGAGAGAGAGAGATAGATAGAGAGAGAGAGAGATATATATATATATAGAGAGATATATAGAGATCTAGAGAGATATAGAGATATAGAGATATATCTCTAGATATATAGAGAGAGAGATATAGAGAGAGAAGATAGATATATAAAGAGAGAGAGAGAGAGAGAAAGAGATAGATAGACTCTAGATATATATATAGAGAGATATATCCTCTATATATAGATATATATATATATATATATATATATACATATATATATATATATCATAGATATATCTATATATATATATCTCTATATAAATAACTATGTAGATATATATATGTATATGTAGAACGATATAACTATATATCTATATATATAATATATATATAGAGATATATATATCTATAAATCTATAATATCTATATATATATATATATATATATCTATATATATATATATATATATATATATATATATATATATATATATATATATAAATATATATATATATATATATATATTTATATATCCAAATATAAATATATATAATTGTATATAAATATTCTAACGAATACCAAATCTTTGCAGAAGTCTTGTCGAGTGCATTTTCACAAATGTGACAGCTATAAATGAGCAATGGGCAGCATCTGAACGCTGGGGCTGACTGTTTTATTTTAGCACCATGTTGCCCCTACAGCCCGATTTAGAAACGGATGGAACTGCCCATATCGGTTGATTGCTGTTCCTCTTGGTGTGTTATTTCTTCCAATAACTGTGTTATATCCAATCGTGACTTTAACGGGGTTAACAATCAGCCAATGAGTCTACCATGTTTCAGCATGATTGCCATTGCATGTTAGAAAAGATTATCTACAACAAACGTCCAACAGACATAAACGTAAAATGGTCCATGTTGCTTCCACGTAAATGGCCCACCCATCACCATCTAATACAAATTGCTTTCCACATTATTCAGGGGAGACACCATTTGATGAATGGGCTCAGCGCGGGAGGAAGAAGCAAACCGCTTACCAAATAAATGGTCGCAATGATTTTAATGGGGATAGACCGAAGGAAACGAATAGAATACGTCCTTTTTATAGTCACGTTGCTTTTCCTGCCGTTGCATAAATACAATGATTGTGGCGATTGAAATGAGGCTTCAATGTGTCCTTGAGATTTCTCTGAATAACTTTGCTGCCTCGAAACCGCATCTGGCAACATCGATCTAACGCTTGTCCAAACGAATCGTTATTCATGGCATTCGTATGATAATATTTATCCTCGATTGCAAGGAGGGGTCTGGACCACACTTGTCAAATTGTATGCTGCTTGTAGATTTGAATTTAAGTCCAGACGGTATTAAACACATCGAGTTAGATGCGAATTGATGCTAACAGAGTTAATTTTAGTTGCACGATTTTACCGTACACGTGAAATTCAAAATGACCTATGAAATGAAAATCGTTAATGCCCAGTAATAAAAAGGTCCAGTTGTTTCACTGTTAGGTAGGCAAGACACTGAAGAATATATGGGTGTTTTATGTTATGCGCTATGTAACGGCATTTAGTGTAGTTTACAATAAAGTTACCTATGTTTGTCATGAGGGGGGTTGGGGGCATACAGGTGAAAAAGTGTAAATGGCGTTGTGTGTGTATTCCCCGCTCAATATCAGAATTATTTGGGTTAATTCGCACCTTGAAGTCAGGGTTAAATATTATACTTCATATGTGAAGAAACAATCGCGTAAAGCTTCAGCAGTTACTGTTACATTTTCTAGATGTTCACAAACTTTCCATTGTGGTGTGTGTATGGTCTTCAACGTTAATAACCGGCAGGTAAAAGCATCAAGCCCCAGTTACTGTTCATTCTCTGAATGTGAATGTGCAGGAGATAAGCTTCTGCACACAATCACACTAGTTCCTCTGTTTCGTATACTGTGGTCGGTTACTTAACTATCCACAGAGTGGCTTTCCCGTTCATTCAAATCATCTATTTTTTCTCGTATACTCTGGACAAGTTAAATATAATTTAAAACTCGCACGATCAATATCCGCATTATTAGCATATACGCATACATATGTATACATGAATGTATCGCTGATGTGTGTGCATCCATAGCTAAACTTTTGGCCTATTCGCAGTAGCTGATTGTACGTATTAGCCCAAGAGATCAATTTGGCTGCTGCTTACACCAGTCATAAATCTTACCTGGAATTGCACATCGGGGCCAACAAGCGCAGTGGTTGGAATTAAATCTTTTGCAAAGCATAAGGGTAAACAGTATTTGCGTTGGGCTTATATGATATGTAACCAAGAGTAATTCTTTGCCCTTTATATATTACATTAAAAGGCACTGAACGTAATATCGGTTTTGCTACCCAAATTGTACAAACAATATAAGTGCACAAAGGGGCGCATTGGGTATTAAATATTATGCACAGGTAAATTCATATATCATGGCTTATACGGGTCATACGGGTGACTAAATCCTCGCTTTCTTCATTAGCATCACCGTATTGTCGACTCGATATTCGAAAACCTATATATTTGTCCAAACCTCGCAACAGTAGGCTGCCATCCGGACTGCTGAATGTATGCGTCACAGAAGGTCAACATGTATGATGGCTGTGCATAATCCAATGTACAACAACCTACTTACCAAAATATTTGTTGGACCTGTGTGACATATATATACCCTTTTGTTCTGACGAAAACAGTTGTACCAAGGTTTAGCATTGATGACACTAGTCTTATGACAATATGGTTCCCAGGGTAAAAATAAGGCTTAAGTAATGGATAACTGCGCATATATCATGATTGGAACTGGTTAGATAAATGGCATTTATCAGTCCAACAATATATGTTATATTTTACAGTGCGGTGTTTTAAACATACAACAATGGCGACCTGCAAGTAGATTACTATTGGTTTTCAGCAATGGCGGAGGCAATATTGATTGCCGGGATATATTATTCAGGCACAGCCGGCAAGACAGGCTCAATGTTTTGCCCCATTGTTTGAGCGTCTATCTATGCATAGAGGAATAGGCTTGATACTCCGATTCCACCCAAGCACTCAACTGATTTGATTATGGATGGAATTTTGATAGGGTGCAATCGATCAATTCGTCTGGCGTTGCTTCATGCCACCGCGGTGTATCATAAGGACACAAGCGGGAATAATGGCATATGAGCCGCAATGAATGATATCGATGGATGCCAAGTGTGCACGTTATTATACTTATAGTGGTTTCGACCTTCTGAACAGTAAACAGACAGTAAACCCCTATCCTTTTCGTAGGTAATGCCATTTATTATACGGAAATGTGGAGCTTAGACTGTGACAAGATATATGTATACTACTGCTCATATTATCATGCCTACACCGGTTTCCTGATCTAATCAATCCTCTATCAGCGCCGGGATGTAGCTATTCATAACAATTCCCGATTATGGCAATGCAGTTCAATCCATATTGCAGATGCTTGCTAAGATTGGTGACTAATGGATACTCAAGTCAAACACCTTTATCGTATTAACACAAGATACTGTAGAATACAAACACAAAGCAATTATATTCAACCTACATGGGAATTACTATAAAGGATGAAGTTCCGAACAATTGATTATGCATGCTGCATGTGGTGATGTTATGTCGAAAACTAGATTCGGTCGCTGTTTCGTAAATGTTCCTAATACACTGTTTATGGATCCCCATTCTGGACGTTTTCGAGCCATTCATTTAAAAGCTTATGTTGCAAATGTATCCGCCATATACGGAAACTGCGCTCTAGAACAAGGTCAGTGTCTTATCCTTTTTTAGCTGTTTGACTACCTCTAAAAGAACAATTAATGTTGCGATATATGATTTTTTTTTTAAATAGTCATAATGGTACGAATGATCTTGTATCGGCGGTTAGCCAATTATGTGCATTTAGTAATTCGAATGTCGCACATATAAGATAAGATATATTATGAGTATCGTTAATCTTAGTACTGCCATGACTTACGACCAGGCCATTAGGCTTAATGATGCTTCAAGCAAACTTAGTCTACCGAACATGGATCAAGAGAGATTGAATTGTGTGGCCCGTGAATGTCAATATATTTCTGATTATTCGCAAGGAGATATCAATGTTCTACTTAATTTTATTTGCACATTATGAAGGCACCCCAGGCTTTGTTAAATGATTGCACTTGAACTTGATCTTCATAAAATAGCTGTACCATGTGTGCGAAATAAATGGTATTATATATAACATTACAATCGCGATTGCAAAATGAAATTCATTCCCGTATGTATTGCTGCTAGGTCGCTCTAATGACTATGAATATTTCACAATAGACATGGCCTTGAGTTTTGTATTATTTTCCGATCCATGACAAGACTTTTAAGCGGTACTATATAGCATCCTAACATTGATAGCCTTCTTGTTCATACCAATAGACGTGAGGCATGGTAGGAAAGATGTGTTGGCAATGAATATTGATTGTACCATTCTTCAACATCGATTTAGTTTCAGGAGTGGATTTAGAAATGTTTTCATGCAAAAACGAGAGACACAATTGTGACTTAACCGGACGATGATCAGGCATGTTATAACAATCATGCCACCATGTACAACATACAATAGGTGTATCTCAGAGACAATGAAATGGCCCGGCGTCACCATCATATATTCTGGACCTGCCTCAGAGCACTGTACACTATGCTTATGAATATGTCGATTCACTACAAGGCTGACAGCTCAATATAGTTGATTGATTTGGTTGGTAGGGTCATATATATACACCGACGCATATCGTGAAGCATTATGACCATATGCCAGTTAGATGAGTGCAATGCGACACGCCCGATAGAAAATTGCAATCAATGGTAGTACCAGCATTCTGCTAGGATTATAATGTAGCGCAAGTTATTCAACGTGTAACAGCCGGACTTTTGTAGCTGTAGCTGACGTGTTGTATGCATTATTATCGCAAAATCGATGGTACCGAATAGCGTACACCATATATTAATAACTGTATTCGTTGTAGGTTTGCGTCATGTTTCCATACTACTTACGCATGCTCTGGTTGGATGTGTGCTGTCCGTTCCGCAAACAATACGCATTGCCTCAAACAAGGCAATAGGTGTCAGATCTTATGAGGTAGATCAAGACCGATAGTAAACAATATATGATATTATACTAAGATATGTGGGGAATATACGAGTACAATAAGTATTTACTGAACATAAGCATGTATATTGCCGTGTATAAATGAGTTACCTGTATATCACCATGATGAATTAAAGAATTGACTCGTGATTATCATTGGCTGTACCAAATGTGCTATTCGATTATTGATCTACAAAAATAGGATTAATGGTGTCTTACAGTTGGTAACGAACTGAGGCGTGATCCCTATCTAAACCAAAACTTGTAAGGTCCTCCTCTACTATCATGAGCTTGCCGAAGCTGATTGCAACGTAGTTTTGTCTGCTAGTACTGAACGAATCATCTTACTAAGCTGTACGCTGATAGGCATCAGACCGAACTGCAGTCCGTGCTCCATCAAGGCTACAGAGCCTCTACAATGTATTGTACAAGAAGACTCTCTTGTTCCCTATCAATGATCGTCACCATTGTATAACTGCGGTATAGTTAAAAGCTATGTGAGATTCGTGCAACCCTTCTGATGCATATCCATGTTTTATATTATAGGTAGAGATTAAAGGTTGCGCAACGGTTGCGGCTCCATAAATGCCTAGAAATACAAACATTTCTCAGTTCTGTGCGCTTGAACTGCACCAACTTATAGTTGATCAAGCGTCAACATGCGGAAACTGTAGAGTCTAGTATCCATAACTACCATGGCAACCAGTTTATACAGAGTGGACACAGAGTTGCGTATGTTATTATCAATGAAGAAATACGCGTGGAAGCAATCAATGACGCAGAACGAGGAATAATAATGACTTGGGCATGATGTTGTGTTCTAAGCCAGTTAGTAAGGGATCTGAAGCCGGTTTTTTTAAATGGGCTACAATGCAAGCTAAACGATGACAATGGATTAATGAGTGGATTTCTAGTAGTTAGCTGTTACAATACATGAGATACTAAGGTCCCAAGACATCATGATGCACTAATATGGTTTATGTTTTGAATAGCATGATCGAGCGCAACAATTGTAGGGCTCCCCAGAGGACCATCTGCAACCCCCTCGAGCGTGTAATGGAAATCATTGGGATCACCAGCTTTATCGATTTGGGCGAGTAAGCTCCACAACAAAATTGTATTTATATTGATTTTTGTCGGGTTTGTATTTTCCACCAACATGCTGTTGACCAGTGTTCAATTCTGGCAACGTGCAATATTGATTTTGTTCGACCTAAATCTGATACAATTAATGGCGATATGTCTATGACCGGGGGACATAACAGTGCTTCTGACTGTGAGTAATATTAGAATTGCAATGATTAGTGAATAGAACCTGGTATCAAGGCCACGAAGGCTCATCGTATGTTAGGTAGTAAACCCATCTACTTAATACTGCATTGACATACTTGTGTCGTAATTATCCTCTTGTATACAAAGGTTTGGCTTACAGCAGTATAACACTGTGCGTATCAAAGCTTATTGGTGGATGATTATATAATTGCAGTAGGTAGTTTTCCACTGATACTGGCTGAAACTAAACACCTGGGTAATTATCTAATTACGATGAGCTTGGTTATTTTCCATCCTGTTAAGCATGAAACGTGCTGCATAACATGCTACATTACACAGAACAGTTGAACACAAATTGATAATCATACGACTGGATATAACTGGGGAAACAGTTACATATGCTATAAAGACAGAGGGCATCTTAAATAATATATACTAAACAAGGTAACTTAACAAGGTAACAAATTAAATAACGTTCCACTCGCATGGTTGAAATGTCGGGATAGCAAGAATAATTCGGTATAGACAGTAAATGACAAGACCTGTAAACGTGATATCTATGTCTACATGCAGACTGATGTTTTACTTTTGCGATGGGTAAGGGATATTTGCAATAACCGACAAATATTTTTGATGGAACAATAGCAACACAATGCTGAAATATACGGGAAGGTAAACATACACAGATAGATGCCCTGGTCCTTACTAACACAGCACAGAATGGCAAACAAATAAAATGGCTGCCATTAAAATCCAAACTGCTAACACCGATAAACAGTCAATTAGGTTATCTGTCCGGTCTGATTGAGTGAAAATAATAGTTCACCGCGCCAAAATGCCGGATCATGCTCGGTTACCAGTACATATTTTTAGTAAAATGATTCATACGAAGAAGGAGACCAAGTTGATTATCAAGCGGTTATGGCGACCAACAATGGCTACGGTATAGCGAAACCACCAAAGACAACATTAATCGGTGTGTATCACAGCATGATTTTCGAAGAAATGCACACAACATCAGCCCCACCATATCTTCCATTTTTGGGAAGTTATTACAATGACTCGTTTATAATCCTAACATGTAAATGGGTACATAAAATCATAGATAATTAATCCATTAAGGCACGCGGAAACATCCTCCGAACTTGGTTAACCAATATTTTCAAACGAATAGCGAACCAGTAACTACGCATGCGCATTACTACCATAGTCTGGTATTATCGCTCAAACCACGCCCGTTTTCAGACTCGGATGTATTGTAGAGTTTACCCTATCCCGTCGAAAATACGAAATCGAACTTTACAAAGGCCATAAAAATAGCTGGAGTCACCGATATGACTCGAGTTTTGGGATGTCAGTACTAACGCTAGTAGGGAATCGATCGACGATTTGTGTTTCAGACAAGCATTTTTGATGAAATGCACCTTTATCATCTACCAGTCAGCGAGAGTACTGATGTCATTATCAGATCCATGGTAAATAGTTGTACCGAGATCGCGCCTTAAGTATGATATCCGCTGCTTGACTTGAAATCAGACTTCCGCAGACGGTGAACAAGTAAAAGAAGACGCTTAAGACATTTTTATTCAAACAAGCGTATATTTCAACATGCTGCCATTAACTATTTAATTCTTTTGCTTTTAACTATCTATTATTTGTGACTGAATTATATATATGAATAATTGCAACTACCTATAGAAACAACGTTTTTGCGATGCTGCGCTATAAAAATTTATGTTATTACTATTGTTTATATATTGATATATGTATACACCTATATGTACAAATATTTATAAATATATATGTAGATCAATATATATATATAAATATATATATACATATATATATAGATATATATATATACTTTATATATACATATATATATAAATATATATATATATATAAATATATATATATAGCTATATATATTTACATATATATATATATGTGTGTGTGTGTGTGTGTGTGTGTGTGTGTGTGTGTGTGTGTGTGTGTGTGTGTGTGTGTGTGTGTGTGTGTGTGTGTGTGTGTGTGTGTGTGTGTGTGTGTGTGTGTGTGTGTGTGTGTGTGTGTGCGCGCGCGTATATATATGCAAATAATTTCTAGTCCCCGAGCCATTACATGCTTCACATTGACAGTCTCCAACGCATTATAGATAGACCGACAGCACAATACAGTGCCACTTATCTATACCGCATTAACTAACGTGTGGCATGATTGCGGCATGGTAATATGAGAAACGCACAGTTGTCTATAGACGACATTGAGCTGTACTTGAACACCTTACAATGTACCCCATCATATTCGTTTGCCTTACAGGCTGCCGTGGTTCGTGCTATGTGTAATATAGATCAAATGGTTTCCGTTCACCATGCAATAACAGCATTCATACTAATAACACTCCCGGGGGAAATACTCGAATTATAACCGGCAGGCCAAAGCAAACAAACGCCACAAAAGTCCCCATTTGGATTGTTTGTTAACACTTTATGCCGGTGTGTAGGTGCATGTGTCTTCATATGCAATATTTGGTACATCTTGTGCCAGGCTTGCTATGATTGAAACGATGTGCAATGCGGCATGACTACTGTCAGTCGAGTTGTGCAATCTAGGTGTCTAATTGAATCGTAACACCATCCTCTTTACCTAGTATTTCAAATTGACAAAATTGATTACTTAAGCTCTTACAATTCAACAACTGCTCGCAGACAACCTCGGCGAAATATCTCTCGTATATCTTACATTGTTGCATGCGAACATTTCGAAAAGTAGCTTAAGTTGTCGACGCGAAATAATTTCCTGTTTAGAAACGCCGCCTATGAATTAATACTTCATCTAAGTGGTCATACTGATGGTTATAATTATAATGCTTATATTACAGCGACGAACAGAAACACGTATAGCTAGGCCACAAATAGACTGCAAACTATTTAATCGTATTTATTTTCAATTAACACACGATGTTCAAGATCATTAGTAAATTGTGCAAACTGTTTTGTGTACGCTGCCCATAGAAGACACATCATAGATGCGAAGAAAATATCTGGTTGGTCAATTAGTATTTTTTTTAAACCCATGATCATGTACCTTGGTAAATTGTGTTCATCCACCCTGTCGCTTTCAGGAGCTGCGTGTAAAGGACGCTACATGCGAGAATATAAATATATTATTATTTAGTTATATGGCACTATAATTAACAACAAATCATTCGTTGCAGTAATTGTCGCACACGGCTATTCCACTGCGGAACATAAGAGATCATGTGGACAAAGCATACAAAATACATGAGCCCATATTCACCATTGCCGAGAAAGCATAAGTGAACATAATGGTTCTAATCATACAAAGTACACCGCTGTTGGATGCTGCGATGTTCCTCATAGGCCTTCGTTCCTGTGAATTTAACATGCTGACATATAATATTGTTGTGAACAACCTTGAGTTAATAGTGTTATTCGTGCTCCCGAAAGAATTAATTGATAAAAGAAATTGCACAAAAAGAGCAATTTATCGGAGTGTTTGTCCGAGATGCAATTGTAAGAACAATTTGCTTTTCTATTTGCATTATGTTTGCAGAATGAAAACATTACTCTTCCAATTCTATTTGATGTTTGCAAAAACAATACATACATATCATGGTTGCATTAACACCTCGTCATAAAAATAATTTCGATATTTAAAAGAAAGCGAACATATTTAACGCATACCTGAGTTGAAACTAACCACGAAAAAGAAGTTTGCTATTACCAGTTTGATAATAGTCAATTCTACATATGTAGTCCACCGACTGTTCACCTGCTGTGGCTGGCTATTGCTTGTAAAGCAACTTTTTCAACGCAATCTGTAACAGGCGAAGCCAATTATAATCCAGTTTTCAGGGGCTGCGTTTCGTTGATAAAAGTATCACAATCGCCAAACATGCAAACATTAAACACAATATGACATATTTACGGAATAAAGGGTGGATATGTGATTTAGATATTTTATGTTTAAACGATCATAATCTAAGGGGAAATGAAGAAATACGAAATTACAATAAGCTGAGCCACAGTATACTGCAAACAACCCATTCAGACACCGTATACATTAGCATTAATCGAGCTTACATTCGAGGGAAGATGATTATCCATGGAATCATAATTTCCTCTCTAGCACGCAGCCGTAAATCCGACTTAGCAACGGAAGTCCTGCTTTGCAATGGAAATTGGAAAATGTTTTATTGACAGTGACCGAATATATTTGAGCCATCTCGCGCACGAACCACAGACACTGAAGTAGCGACGTCTGCCAGGCCGGAGATGCTATGTGCATGACGAAACTAAATACAAACACGAGATGACAACAAGATGCGTAGAGCAGCATGGATATGACGCCAAACACTTACGGCTAGTGATCGAATTATCAAATGATTCATGTTGCTTATTGACTCATTTAGACTGCCATGGTCAGGGTTATTACGAGTATCATTTCGTGTTAAAAGAATGCTTGTATAAAAATGAAACGATTAGAGAGAGATGAACATAGACGGGGGGAGATCGGATTTAGACCATCAAATAGAATGTTTCATCTACCATGCGGGAAGTAAATCCAATGGCTAAATCGCTTAGAGACGGAAGCCTCAGGGTGAGATAGATATCGTAAACCTGTCAATGAAAGCTTGCTAGGTTTTATTGTAATATCTACAGTGAACAGCCAGTTGATAAACTAATATAGTGGAATAAATTCAAGATGCATTGCAATAACTCAATCCTAAAAGTGTCTACCGTTGTTCATAAATGTGCAAAAGTAAATTGCTCAAACGTTTTATTCTCAGCCTAACAAGCTATGTGCGCGTTCAAATTAGATCATTCGAGTTGATATAGGGTATTTTTCTAGCGATTCTCTGTATTCATATAGACGTACACAAGCCACATACGCGGAACATCCAGTCTAGGTCGTGAAATTGGGGCTAATTTATTCTCAGTACGTCAGAATTGATTGAGTGGCAAATACCATCGTATTATTGTGAATGTTATTGAGCATGGCTTCATGAGGCCGCTCATGCTACGGCAGGCGCTGCCAATCCTTATGGACTTCGTGAGCAACGATGATTACAGGCTCTCATATAGGGCACGTTCACTATGATGGATGTGATTGCGAAATAACTGGCATATAATATTTTAAAAAGGGCTCTGACAGAAAAAAAATAACGTTATCATACTTTAAACGCTGTACGCATCTTACATCATCGTATCAGCATAATCTTACCCAGAGATGCATGCAAACAAACCGACAATTTCCCCATTAGATGATTATGCTGCCAATGGAATGATAACTCACGAACTCACTCGCCGTTGCAGCCGTTGTATTCCGAAGTATTATTCACCCACTACAAGATATATATATATATATATCAATGGTGGCTCAAGAACCTAAAGGCGTATATGTTGCTGTCATGAGTCAACTTGGCTAGTTCATCTTCTGACAGTGTGAGCATTAGATTGTGTTATCTTTTAAATTGATTAATGTCAGGCTCTATTTAGTGCTCCAGTCATTAATCCGTTCCCGACAAGGAGTATGTGATAGCAATCCTCTTCGATGATAGTCTATTTAGGAAATATCTACTGGTCGATAATGAACCAGATAGACTATTTATATTATTTATAAGCATTTGCGATTAAGAACGAAAAGTCCATTCTTTACTCATAGCAATTAGCAGTTGAGTGACTAGCCCATTATGCTGTGTTGATTAACCTTGCATCGAGGGACAATAAAGTGAGCAAAGTGCATGTTTTCGTCGATGAAAGTAGAGAGAGTGCGACTATCCGATAGTGGCTGATCCAAATTGGTCTGCGATCTTAAATAAATACATATGTACATAAATATACATATATGCACATTGTAACAGTTTTTTCAATATATTATGCGAATTTTGTGGCTGTGTTTGTTGCCGTTAATCGTTAATCCAAAAGGGAGAGCGTCAGGTGAGGCTGCGCAGTGTTCGCACTAATATTTGCTCCTATAGGATGATTTAGTGGCCGTGTCATCTGATTCACAGGACCAGTCAATTCAGCGAGCAATTTATTCGTTAAGCAGCCCTCATTAAGAGTGAATATCAGGAACGTTGCGGATCCTGCGTCAGCAATGAGTTCGTATTTCGAAAATAGAACACTCACTCCAAAGTTCAGATATATCAAGTAACATCACTTCATTGTTTGTGCAGGCTGCTTGTCCGTGGCCCGCGTATTGCCCGTGTACTTAGAACGCGATATGACATTGAGAGTGCAAAGGTCAACATGTTCACTGGTTAAGAGACTCAGCTTAACACGAGGACATTGATGTTGTTATTGCTGTTATTTAACGGTAAAGCAACTCGGCAACTATATATTGATGTCATATTAAACATGGAATATAAACACAACGCCAAGCTAACGTGACATCTGTTAGTAGATACGTTACTTGTGTATGAACCACGTGTCTTACGTGTTCACTAAGAAGTGGCACTGTATGCCATGCAGCGCTATAAATACAGGGCATCGTGCGCTGTGTGTGCCTGATCAATACTTCGTAAGAGTGTCCAGTGACGATATCACATGATCAGCGTATACATCCACACATGACCATGGTTGTTTATATATATCACCAATATCTTAACTTACTCAATCCTCAATCAGTTATGCTTGTTTTGCTGTTCATTTAGATAAGTTGTACGGTCGAGCCGAGCATGGACTAGCAACATGACCGCCTTGTTGAACTCACTGACACGACACTAAGTAACATCTATCCGCTAAAAGTGCTGCCCATTTAAAACGCATAACTAGAGCGGACAATCAATCGTACTGAGTATTCTATTACCTCGCTGTGAGCAGTTAAGCTCTTCCGGGAAGCCTCTGTGAAAATAGCAAGTAACCATTCCGATATTCGTGGTCAATGGTTTGGTTTCACTGGCGCTTATACAAGTTACCATCGTTAAAATGGGGTGTGAGATGATGCTGTCGATTGGGCGGTGTTTGTGGAAATCAACCGCAACAACAACAACCAATGCGGTGCTCCCCTCATGATTAATCACATATATAAAAACCTGAAAGGAATCATTACCACGGTAATTATCGGGTTAATTGGATCTCGTAGGAATATTAACTGCTAAGACCCGACATAAATGAGATTGAGATTGTTTGAGGTTCATTACAATGCATTAAATATCAGTCAGGCCAGAATAATGCACATCGTTTTGCGCAATGTATTTCCAGTTGCAGTTGACATCAATATATATTAATAGTTTAATCATCGTTTTGTTAGCTGCCTCACTTGGATGAACCCGACTAGCTTATAGCTTAACCAGATAAATGTGAAGTATGTTGATGGCACAATTTGCTATTCTTATTTCGGAAAGGATGATCAGAAACACGCGGGCGTTTGTGCGACAAACTATGTGTCATATGTTGTATATTTGACAATCGACAATGCATTGATAACAAGAGCTCATTTAAAAATACATTATTATTTTAACGCAATAGGTTAGAGCTCGATTTTGAAAATGGAAGACCGGACGCGAATTATACTTTGTGCTTTCTAGTGCAATAACATGATAACATGTTGGCGCGTTTGCGTATGTAGACTGGCAAATGCAGAATACATAAAAGCCCAATGTGGCTGATGCGATAATAATGACGCTGTCATTAGGATTGCTCTTATGGCACCTACGTCGATTCTCAATAATATGATATGAAACCCGACAAGGTAATCCTGTACCCTGTTTTCTATACTTTGCTGGAGGTCATATGGTATGTTTCAGTTGTTGCATTGATGAGGAGGTGGTATATAGGTGGTATATAAACAAAATTGTGGCGTGACTATTAACTCGTGTTAGCAGCAGTAGATATATTCTCATAAACGGAACTGCGCACTGCGTCAAGCACCTTAGCAGTTATGTGGCATGTGATTTCACAGATGGATCTGATATCAAGCAAGATAAGATGGATCTGATTTCTAGAGCTTATAACCTCGCTTTGAACAACTCATTGAAAATAGCGTTAGCTGTAAATACATGGGATTATGTGAGGAAATATCCAGTATGTTAATTGTAAATTTAATATTTCTGTAATGTACGGCACCAGAGTACCAAATCGATTAATTTGTGCAGATGGCAAGGATAGAACAGAATTGAAGAGTTACTGATTATACGAAATGGTTTTGCAACGCTAGATGTTGTAAACAGTATTAAAATAAGAGATTCTGTTGAGCAGACATCGACTGATAAGAATTACCGTGGTGTTTTTTCGTTAATTAATTAACACTGTTCTGTCTGTGCACTTGAACAGAATAGAAGTATCTTCCGTTCTCCTGTTCTTCTCAAAAATATTGTAAAACTAATGTAAAACAGGTTAATTGATTTTGTAACCAAACATGATGTGTTGTATGACCATCAGTATGGTTTTAGGGAGAAGCGTAGCACTAACCTATATAACAGATAACATTGTAACAGCCCATGAGAAAGGTAAGTTAGTGCTATTGATATCAGCAAGGCATTTGATACAGTGAATCATGATATTTTAATTCAGAAACTCAATGCGTATGATATAAGAAGCATAGCTCTAAAGTGGATACAACATTATATAATAGGTACCAATGCGTATCCGATAAATGTACGGATTCTGCATACGATCAGGTAAGATGTGGCGTGCGTCAGGATCCATTCTTGAGCCTATTCTGTGCTTACTCTACGTTGCGAACATTTCGACTAATGTACTTCCTATACTATTTGCCGAGGATACAGAATTGCCGGCAATTAAGTCCGGCAATAATATAGATGAAACGATCAAGGATATGAATATAGATTTGCAGAAACTGGTTAATTGGTTAAACACTGACAAATTATCATTGAATATTAGCAAAACGAACCATGCTATATTCAAACCAAGTCTTTATATACACAATCAATTGGTAAATCGTGAAGAGTAAACAACTCTTTAAGGGATACAAAAGATTTGAAGCTATCGTGGAGCCAGCATATTCAATATATCAAAATGAAGATATCCGCAAACGTTAGTATCTTATGTAAGGCAAAAAAGTATTATTTGGTGGTAACACTCTATACTTGTAAATTTCAAATAGCTCACTATAGTATAAGATTTAAAGGGGTAAAGCTGTGGAACGATATGCTTACTGAAATCCTTTTGATTTGCTGCGTTTAACTCAATTCTTATGTCACATATTATGAATAAGGACTGACATTTATATCGTGTTGAATTCATCTGTGTTTGAATATGCACATAAATTAAATTATATTCAATGTTGATATTGCCAATCGTGTTATAAGGAGTGCTATTATGTTAGTCATTCAAACATGCACTGGACCTATCTTGCACCAAATTGAATGTTGAAATTATACGAGGATACAATCATCACCAGATGTAACATCCTCGTTGTTTACAACAACTATTATTATTGTAATCTGTATGAATATATTGTAAACAATAAAACCAGCATCATTATCTAACCACGTGGATCACGGAAACGCAATAAATGATATATATATACATATACTCGCTTGTCAGCTGTGCGTACATATTTAATCGCTTGGCATGTTCGCACCAAGTACCACACTCAAATGATAGCTAACCATTCCAAACTTAATCTCAAGTACTTTACGTTATCATATTGTTATAACACTATAACACGCACAATATTAACATATGCGGAAAAGATAGCTGAAAGGGCAAACATCGTTCCTAAGGCATTGACAGTACGTGTACCAATACGAAAACAATGTTTCTATTCCACAGTACTTACCGATACGCTGCAGAAATGGCAATCTGCAGCACTGAAGCAAGTCAACAGTGGGATATGGTGGCGTATGAGTCATTGTGATGCAGCTTCATTTTGTGCAAATTGTCGGGGTTGTTGAGCGGACCTAGATATGTTGACAGCAATGTTCTTAAAGATTAGACTTCTGCTCTTAAGGCGATTATAGTAAGGTGTCTGAGAGCGAGTTGTGAACGCAAGGACCTTGATAACTTTAACTTAAGCGTACTTCCCGTGCCACTGTCCGCAAACAATGCAATGATATACAGCTATATGTGTTCTGAGAACAGTACTCGTTATTAAAGGTATGAGTCGAATAGTCCACCGATTTCATAATTGCAATAACAACATTGGCTACATAGGTAAAATAATGCTAAACGTTGCCATCGTTATCCCTGTCGTAATTTGTGTTACCACTGTCTTGAACACATGAACACTGTGGCAAAACAAACAGAATAAGTATCTCATAACTTCTCATTCCTGTTCAAACTTGGCATGAACATCATTTTATAATATGTACATTCATATGCGTTATAGGCTGGTGGAGATAAATTAGCGGGTATTACTGCTGCCTGCCTGTACACTAATGACATTTTGCCTGACGTTACTCATATTTATTATGCTTGTTGTACGACGAATACTAGAAAAACGCCCAGCTACGAAGCTGTTTTAATTCAGCAAGAGACTTTTCCGATCTAAAAGGGAATATGATTGCATTAGCGCATCCATGAATTAGTCATTATCCTCTTCTCTGCCAACATCCGTCGACACTTACTGTTCTGGGTATCAGTCATTTCATTCTTGCAATCAGATATAAATAAATCATACAAAACAACACTTGCCATGTACTATTGCAAAGCGGCGCGAGAGAGGTCCAACAGACAAAGCGTGTAGAATACATCAACTGATATTCACCAAAGCCGAGCGAGCATAAGTTAATATGATTGCCACACGACGTACCTGTGCTGATTGCTTCTTTGTTGTCAAGATAATCCGCATTAACACTTCGCTTTGTATAGTATAATGCTTAATATGCAATCATGATCATTATATAGAAGCCTTTCATCGCCCTTTATCATCCCATATATCAATGAATAAACAAGCTGCAAAATTAGGTGAATGTATGTCGAATGTATGTTGTTACTTTTTCTCCCTGAGGCGATCATCAACAACCCAACCTGCTGAAACATAGCTAACAAACAGAAACGCATCACAATGCAACACCTGTTTGATTGAACAACGGTGCAATATTAGTAATGTTCCTGTGGCTAATATAACAGCAGGTCACATTGAATCTTACAATCTGGGAGTAATGGTTCGAAATGCAACCCTTTTAGTGCTTGTATTGGTTGAAAGTAAAATTGAAGAAAGGCCATAGAGATGAATGCTTCATGTCATACACATATATGATGGGCTGAATGGTGTTGTGTACATACATTCGCGTTCATTGGTTCTTGTTGATCAAGGTCATTGGACATAATTCTGAGCAAATTAAGTAGAATGGGGACGACAGTGAATGACTCAGCACGAGGCGGAAAGCGGATCACCTATGGACCCCCAGGGCTTAATCCCTCCACCTAACGCAATATCGAACAAATGCTACCGTTCAATCCGGAGCTTGGATTGAACGCTATTGTTCACACAGGCGCTATGCAACATGCTGTTTGTTGCTCAGTACGCTGATTTAATATTTGCTGTCACGATAAAAGGAACAGCAACTAGTTGTGAAGGCTACGACATGGGTGACGTTGCCACAAGTGGTGACTACAAAAATACTTTTTTGTGTACTTGCTTCAGCAGCAGGTCTGGTTTTGGCCAATAACGCACAATAAGTATCGACATTAGCAGCAATTGTACAGCAAAAGAAGATAATTTCAATAAAGTTACCTGCATGATAAATCACATCTTCGAATCGACATTGTTTGATGTAATATAGAACAATAGTTCGCGATATGTCTGATTTTATTGAAATGCGAACGCTCTGTGACAAATGCATAGTGCTGAGGAGGTGAGTTTCAATACTGCTAGGATTCAAAGAGACCCATACGAGCCATTACCTTGTAGTCTTATATCATATGTTGTAACATGACATATAATTCCTCTCAACCAGCTGCGTCAGCACAACAATCATCAATTATACATAATATGAATTAAAACTAACAAACCTTTTTAAAAATATGATGTTTGTAATTAACTGTTTGATAACAGACAACATTTATCTTTTGTTCACCGAATTTTCACCTGATAGTGATGTTGCCTTGGGCAGCAATCGAATGTTATGTATCAGTGTTAATCCATTAATAACAAGCAATGCATTGTACACTCAAAGAAACAATCCACAAGACCCTTTTTTACTGCCTTTCCGTTGTTAAATTATAAGTTAACATTAAACATACAAACGTAAGCTACACTGTGGTATAATTACCATTACAAGCGCGTATATGATTCATAAAATATACATATAACTTAACAAGAGTTGTATTTCGTTTTTTCAGTAAAGTAAACACTAAAGTAACACATACACGCTTTTACAAATTCATAGCAGACATTAAGAAACGAAAGGTATATATAAATGAAAGCCTGATACACAGCACAGAGTATATTACATATCAAAAGACACTGCAATACAAAAAACACAACCAATTTTACTCTTAAACATAACACAAAATATCAAGTGCAATTACAACATGACAAATGTACTCATATGACAGAATATACATGGCACATGGTATCAAACACAGGTGTTGCACCAATTGACTCCACACCTGTGCAGGTGTGGTTCGTTAATGAGCTTCTGTAGATATTAACTGTGGTATGTTTACTTGCTATTGCTTCCAACAAATATATAATCCCTAACAAGGTGTGATCCATGCTGGTGCAGCATTGGCACACCATGTCCACAGCACATTTACCATGGCGATGTCATTTACGATAACGAATCCTGCGTCATCGGAGAGTGTCTACTTGGACTCTGTTTACCAAGAGTTGATGGACTTAACATATATTCACATCCCTCCTTAGTGGATGAAAGTCCACTATTAAGGACGTCTTTTTCTGATACTTTCGAAACTGTATCGACTGATGGTACCGCGACATTAGACGTGTCAATAATAGCACTGTTATATTCCATCACGGTCACATTCAAAGTTTGAAAGCTGTTCGGGGAAGGTGTCTCGCAGGTGACAGGACACGACCCATGCACTGACAATTCGTTGTTGGGCATATCCTCATCAAATGAATCAGTACGTGTCTTCAGGCATTCTCCTTCACCGGTGAATTGTCGACAAACATCGGTATCAACTTCCATTCGGTCCGCTTTCAGTAAGGTATCTGCGCCTGCTTCATCAAAAGGGTCGGATGCATCACCGATTTGAGTGTTCGAAGCAATTTCAGCACGATTCACTCGGGTTTGTTCAATTGCTTTAGACGAATATAAGTCAGGTTTTGCTTGTAAAGCGATATCAGCATTCGAGTCAACAGGCGAGTGTTTATCTTCAGGTGCACCCAATGACGATATGCATATAGCAGACATACGCAGCTTGTCGTCGGGCGACGGAATCGGAGATATATCGCACGGGTGATCATTTCTAGCAAGAGGACATGTTGAGAGGCTGGTCACGGATGACAGCATTACCTCAGTATCAGAATCTGACAAGGTGGATTTATACACATCATTTGTTGGGGCGGTGATAGCTCCAAGAACTGATGTGTTTGTAGCGTAATCTGTAGGTGACATGAGTGCTTGAACTGCGAGTGTAGTATTGTCATCACTGATCGAGTCCGTATTTCGGAGGGTGGTTATTGGTTGAATATTGGTCGCTACGGGAGAAAGTTTGGCGGGCACAGCCGATGTATACCTGGAAAAGTTGATGTCGGATGAGGTTTGTGTGGCATCGGGAGCTGTGGCATCGCGATGGGTATGGATGGGTAATGACTGGGTATTAGGTGATATGGGTTCGCGTGAGATAACGGCTGCCGTTAGATAGGGGAATACATCAGAAGGGATGTTGTTGGAGTGACTTGGCATAGTGGATGGCACGAACGATATGACTTGGCCCGCCGAGTCAGATGCCTTGATGGTGCTATCTTCCATTGCAGTAGACACAACTGGTAACAATTCGGTGGTTAGTGTCCAGTCATTGTCCACTGAAGGTGTGGCTAGTACAGGAGTCTTAGTTGCTTCTGATATGGGTGGTGTGGTCTCTGATATGGGTGGTGTGGTCTCTGATATGGGTGGTGTGGCCTCTGATATGGGTGGTGTGGCCTCTGATTTGGCTTGGGTAGCCTCTGAAGAGAGTGGAGAGGCTTCGGGTATGGGTGGCATGGCCTCTATTAGGGGTTGTGTGGCGTCTGATGTGGCTGGTGTAGGCTCCTGTGTCGGTGGAATGTCGTCTGATGTTGGTGGTGTGGCGTCTGAAGTTGATATTGTGATGTCTGACAAGGGTGGTGTGGGCTTTAATTGAGGTTGTGTGGGCTCTGATGTAGGTGGTGTGGGCTCTGATGTAGGTGGTTTGGGATCTGATGTTGGTGGTGTGGGCTCTGAAGTGGGGGATGCGGGCTCTGGAGTGGGTGGTGTGATGCCTGGTATGGGTGGTGTGAAGTCTGATGTGAGGGGTGTGAAATCTGATGTGGGGGGTGCAAGTTCTGGTGTGGGTGGTCTGGCGTCTGATGTGGGTGGTGCGGGTTTTGTTGTGGGTGGTCTGGCGTCTGATGTGTGCGGTGTTGTGTCTGATGTGTGCGGTGTTGTGTCTGATGTGTGCGGTGTTGTGTCTGATGTGTGCGGTGTTGTGTCTGATATGTGTACTGCAACTTCTGAAGAGGAGGCCATGGCATTCGGCTGGGCTGATGCTATGTCGCGCGCTAAAGGGGTTTCCTCGTAATCACATTCTCCATACTCCATTCCAGTATCATGGTACTCCATGGCAACGTCAGGGCCGGAAACAGCAAAGGAATTGTCATAAGAGACAAGGTTAGCGCTTGGTAGAGGGGGTGTACTTCCTAACTCAACCACGCCGGGCAGCGAGGCTCTGTCAGACGGTGTTAATGTAGCTCCAGAACAACGGTCATTGTCGCCTTCCATCAGGTCTTTGGATGTGATGTCATCACATGACAGGGGCCCCAAGTACTCGGTCTCGGTCGGTGTAGCTATAGCTGGGGATGAGATAGCGTCATCTATGTCGTTTAGTGTTGGTGGTACCACAAGGGAAGGCTGGGACTCACATCGGGCCGCTGTAGGTACATACGACGCAGACTCTAGTGAGTCTGGGATGACCAGAGGTGCGTTAGTGAACACGGTCAATGCTGGAGATGCGCCTGATATGTTTGACATAGCTTTAAGTTCCTCTGGTAGGTTATCAGAGCTTGGTAAAGGTAAAATGGGAGTGTCTTCCGATACGTCTGAGGAGACGCGTCCCACTAATGAAAGTTCCTCGGATTCGCCGTTTGTCTCAGTTAGTATAATTCCATTCGACCCTTGAGTGGTGCTGTCTAGAGGTGCTGCGACGCAAGCTTCAGACTGCTCCACAACATGGCCCACCATTGGTGTGATTACACCTGTCATTGGGTCACACTCTTCTGAAGACACCGGAAGAAGATGACTCTGTCTAAGTGGAGGACTGCGAACCCCCTTAGCCGAGTCACTCGGGGTAGGTGACGACAGACCCAACTCCGAATGAAACTCTAGCTTTGAGGAAGTCTGCGCATTGAAATCTGGACAATGCGGCATACTTGTCTTCTCGTGGGACGTGCATACGGTTTCTTGGGTTGCGCCGCAAGTGTCAGAGATATTTCCCTCTGAGCATAGGTTTGGTTCTAATGCGCTCGTCGTCTGTACAGGTATGATCTGTAATGATGTCTCGCAGGTAGGTGGAACAATTGGCTTCACCTGTGATTGAGGTAGCTTAGCATTGTCGCGTGACTCATGCGTTGATACATCAATGGCATGTGAGACAAGATCGATGTCACTTGACTCCATAGTTGCTTTATCAGTGTCCCCGATCGTTATATCAGTGTCACGTGTACCATGAATCGATACATCAGTGTCACGTATATCATGCGTTGATACAGTGTCACGTGTATCAGGCGTTGATACAGTGTCACGTGTATCAAGAGTTGATACACCAGTGTCATGTGTATCATGAGTTGATACATCAGTGTCACGTGCCTCATTCATTGTCACATGATGAGCAGGTGAATCGTCAACGGCCGTGCCATGGGTGGCTACATGTGGAGATCTGGATTCACCAGCAGGAGGTAATTCCTTCATGGAACCCTCGGTCATTACAGACTGAGACGCAGATTTGGCCTCAGCATCTCCAACAGATACCGATGTCCCATCACATGGTTTAGCTTGCGTTGAATCTTGGGTAGTCACGGATAGCATTTCCCAGGATGAGGCCTGCGGAATTTCGTCGTCATTGGCCCGCACTTGATTGTTACTAGTTGAGGGTTGCTGGATAGTAAACCCTGGCCAATGCGCCGTGTTGTGGCTGGTCTGCAGCCAATGCGCGGTTGATTCAGCCGATTCATCAGAGGCTGCATTACGGCTGGTGGGATCATTAATGTTCTCAGACAGATTCGATACGGTCTCGGAACGCGAGGAGGGTGTGGTAACGCTTGGGTAAGGTTGGGAACATGGAATCTGTGAAACAATTGCAGGCTGTGAGGAGCAGCCTGGGGATGTAGTGCCAGGGGATCTCTGAGAATGCAGAATAGACTCCACTGAATGCAATAAAGCAGCCTCCCCAGGCGTTTTCACATGTTGGATGGATTGGGTCAACCTCTGTGTGATCCGACCGTCATCCCCGCCAGCCTCAGATGCTTCCGAGTCATCATCCACTTCCATGGCGTCGTCACTACTCTGGGATGACACCAAGTTACTCACTGCCAATGGGCAACTCAACATTGATGCTTGAACGCTAGAGCCCTCACTAGACGGCCCCATTTGCGCTTTCTTGAGTTTATTCATGATATTTTCCAGTTTCCCAGTGGATTGGCGCTGTCGCTTACTAGGTGGTGGGGAGTTGCAGGTTGGGGCAGAGTCAACAGAAGCAGCCCGTTTATTGCCAATGAAATGCTTAAGCGCTTCGCAAGCTGCGCGATGGTTCGTGTGACCATCGAACTCCATCCCAGAGTTGTTATTAGAATCTTGCGAGTCCATCGCGAGGCTAGTTCCCGCCACAGGTTCGGTGCAGTCCTCTCTCCCAGCAGGTGTCTTCAGACTCACTTCAGATTTCAGAGCATGACTGGTCATCTCTGTTGATCCAGCAGAGGTCACGGTACATTTGGATGATGATAAAGCAGGGCTGCTACCTGATAAACCACGCATGCGCAGCAAATTCCCCTGCGGTAAACGGGTAGAATTCTTCGAGTTGGTCTTATCAGATTCACCAACAGAGTTATCCCTCGTCATCGAGTGACATTTCGTCGTCTCACCTTCAGGACGGTCTTCAAAATTATCCCGGAAATAATCCCTAAGATCTGACATATGTTTGTCTATTTCACTCAAGCTGACCAATTTAGGGAAACGCAGTTTGCTGATGCGCAGTTCATAGTGCGCAATGAAAGCCTGTTCCTCCTCCTGGCTGAGTTCTTTGATGTCAAGATGGAGATCCTTGGAGAGGATTCGGCAGAAGTGATTGAGACTCCAAGTTGGAAAGAACATGCGGTTGAGCGACTCGAGCAGCGCGTAAGCATCGCCGTCTTTCCCTATACAAGTGATTCCCTTGCCGTGAAAGTTGGTGCTGTGCAAGGCGATTGTCTTCCCAGTTTGAAGCTGGATGATGTGCCCAGAACCTTGCATCATCTTGCTTACACCCGTTTTGGTATTCGTCGATACTTTCAAATTGGCATTCTGAAACACAAAAATATTAAACATAGTATCCACAGGAAATGGCATGCATGATAATCAGGAGCATATCTGCATTATATATAACCAGTAAGATAGTGTAATGAATGACAGCGAACCTCATTTACTGTGGCGTCACTCTGTATTTGAGATGGAGTGGTATTTCTAGATTGAACCAGTGTGTCTTGTTTGGTGACTGGTGCAGCAGACAGCTTGGCCTTAATAACAGGATTGCTGCGACCCAGGTTTGTGGCAGTGCCTCGTGAACTTTGTTTTCCACAAGAACTAGATTTGCTTAAATCCAGAACGCCTGCGCAATCTTCAGCCGATTTCAGGCACGCTGATGGAGAATTCTTCGGCGCAGCCACTGGTTTGGGTAATTGCGGATGTATATTTCGCGGGATGTTTGGAGAGTTGACCTTGACGGGTTGGTGAGCGGCACTTGGTTGAGGGCTTTGGGCGGGTGATCTGCCCGTCGCTGTATGCGGTTTAGGCCCAGGTAGCTTGCTACGCGTGGGGCCTGGAATAGGACACCCAACAGTGCTGGTGATGGTGTGCGAACTACGGACTGGAAGTGGAGCTGACGATAGGACGGCTGGTAAAATCGTGAACCCAGCAGGTTGTACGAATCTGGGGACGCCACCTGGAGGATCAAGTCGAAGAGGCAGTCGTGTAGGTTGTAGCAAATTTGGAGGAACTGTTACCGAAGCGGCCGCTGACACCGCAGCTGCCGCGGCCGCAGCTGCTGCAGCTGGTGGTGAACTTTGACTGGCGCTCCGAACTGGGTTGGGTCTCTGAGGCAAGTGAGGATACGATTGTTGCACACTCCAATATGGCGGTGTGGTGTCATTGTCTGGTTCCGATTTATACTTGGCATGGCCGAATGGATCGTCTTTGGGCAATTCAACCATTGTAGGCTTGGATTCACTGAGTGTTGGAATGAGGTTAATCTCCACTAACTTAGTGTTTGACTTAGCGAATGAAAAATTCAACCCTGCGTTTTGCATGATTGATTAAGAAAGGCAATATCTTGGTCTGTACAATCTAATCCTGCGACTTGCACAGTGTTCAGTAGATTAGCTCCATATCGGATAACAGATAATGGCACAAGTTTTACTCCTCTCCGGAGTAGGTAAGGCACTAGCGTATTGTTGACCTGAACCCAGCCCCCATCTACCGGAGCTGCTGCTGCTGCTGGTGCTGCTGCTGCCGCGGCCGCTGCTGCTGGGGCAGAACTCGACGAGGAAGGAGATCGGTCAGGGAAATTACGCTTGACGATATTATAGAACTCCTGGAAGTCTTTGAGTGCCACAATTAGATCCTGAACAGTAAATCCCTGCTTTCCGTACTCGAAAGCACAGTGTTTACCATTGATCTCATTGAGAAGCTTGGCTTCATTTGCAGTGATAAACTGACTCACCAATGGTGGTCTATCCTTCAACTCTTCTGGGTATGTGCTGGGATATTTCGAGAGTAATTTCATTTCGACCATTCGAACCGATACGTATTTAATGTTGTTGCGAAGAACATACGGAATACCGATGCCATCTAAGGTGGCCCAACCAAACACTCCACGAATGCTGGAAAAATCCATGGTGTCAGCACTGGGTCTGTTGGAGGAGTGGGTAGATGTCTGATCGGATGTGGTCGAGGGAAGAGGTAGTGGTACCCTGGGGCTAGGTCTGTTGCTGAGCCCAGGGGAGGGCACCGGGGGTGGTAGCCTCAATCTACTCCTCTGGCCGTTCGTCGCCCCAGCATTATACATATTCTGCATGGCGACGCTATGTCAAGCGATATCTAATATCCAGGGACTAACGTAAGCACGGTAATCTGTCGCAACAAAGAAAATAAGCAGATAATCAAATAGCAGGAATGTATATGTTATTGACACACACAATAGGAGACCGGTATCAGCGAGTGCTACTAAAGATCAAGGTTAATAGTGCTCTCTGTGACAACCATGATTATACAGAAGCGTTATTAGTTGCCTGCATATTATCGTTAACGAAATATTAAATGACCACATGATTAATAAATCGAGATTAGAATGGTTCGTCTGTATGTTGCCTTGAAAGGGTTTTAAGTCGACCTGTTCTGTGACATATTGAACACATGACTCCGTGAAAGCCGATTCCGTGCTCGCCACTATATGTTGTTCATTTCAATATCATAGCAACGCAGACACACGCGCAACTGGTGTTCTACATGATTCTCAATGACTTATCGATAGTGCGTCAATATTGAAAAACCATGTACGCGCATACAATCCACGTACATACAATGGTATGTTTGCATGCATGCATGTAGATGTACACATATACATTTATATATATATAAATATATATTCATATACAAACACACACCTACATATATAAATATATATATAAACATGTAAAATATATATCAAAATATATAGATGTATATATTCATACATATATACATATAGATATACATACATATACATATGTATATATACATATACATGCATATATATATGCATTTGTATATTAATACATATACATATATATATATAAATATACATATAGATATAATATATATATAATATACATATATATTTACATATACCTATATATACATACATATATATATACATATAGATGCATAAACATATATATGCATATATATATATATTTATATATAATATATATATATATATATATATATATATGATATAGTATGACTATATATATATATATATATATATATATTATATATGTATATGTATATATAATATATATCCATTGTTATAACTATATATATATATATATATATATATATATATATATCATATATATGTATTTGTATATATATATAAGTGTGTGTGCGGGTGTGAGTGGGTGTGTGTATCTATCTTTAAACATATAAATATATATATATATATATATATATATATATATATATATATATATATATATATGTGTGTGTGTGTGTGTGTGTGTGTGTGTGTGTGTGTGTGTGTGTGTGTGTGTGTGTATACATATATATGTATACATATATATGTAGGAGGGGTGCGTTACTTTGTGCGCTTATGTGGGAGAGTGTATATATGTTACTGTCCTTGTCGATGGCGCCGACACAGGTTTGTGTCCTAACCCCCAACTTACCCCAACCTCCAGTTAGTGTCATTAGAGCACAGACTAAGTAGAACAGCGGCCCTAATTACTCGTGATACGAATGATGTTAAGACAACCCACCAGACCTAACGTCCATAGCGGATGCGCATATTGAGTACAAATAGGCATTCACAATTAGATTATTATGCAATCATGCGAAATTTACGCAACCTTAATGGCAGTTACCATGGAAACGAAATTGATCGTATTTGCAATGAATGAATTTTCACCGAAGTAACCTGGTGCTTTGAAATGAACTAATCACTGACAAGTTCCCTGGATATGTTCCAAGAAGTAATAATATTAATGGCATCTGATGTCAATACGAGTGTCCGCATTTGTATGACATTCTTAGCTTCAAGTGTGTTGTATCAAAGGGTTCAGATTATATAATATATAATTGTTGCCATGGAGATGCATAAACTGGTGTCTCTTGAACTATTTCAATAACGCGTCACAAAGACATGTAACAGGATATATTCGACACAGTGATCCTCGGGTGCGAATTCAATTGAGGTACCGATTCGTGGGACTGGAAATGTGCGTATTGAGCGGAGGTCCCGAATAAGCGCGCACCAGTTCTTATCTTCATTTCTTGAAACAAATCGCAGCACGTCATTCCGACCCCATCTCCCATCGAGCAGAAGTCACGTGACTTTTTGGCATTAAACGCCATATTCGTGATCCAAACTGCTGGCCATTGTAAGCTGAATGACCCCCCGATAGGACTTTATCAACAGGCAGTATGCTTCTGGTGTTTTGAACACTATATCATAAATAGTTTTCAAAAAGTATTATAAAGCAGTGGACGTGTTCTGTATGAATGTAGACATGCCGTAAGTGGAACAGCTTGTCTTAAAAGACTTAAATGGCGGCGTTTCAAAGGCGCTGACAAGCAGAGCGCGGTACGCAGAGGAGCAGGGTGGGACATAAGCGTAGCCGAGTACGTTACATTGTCACACACAGGTCAAGGTGACATCTGCAAAGATTTAAACGACGCGTTGAAATAATATATCACAGTCCACATTGTTTAAAACAAACGTCTGAAGCCGAATTGAAGGGTGACCTCGGTTAGCACAGTGTGGTGCGTTCGTCGACGAAGGAGCAATGAAGGCCAGTATGTAAACAACATGTATAGCAACTACAGAGATGAGGGTCGTCCATGGCAACAAAAACTACATATCCACCGCGAAATTCGTTCCTATACATCGCGAAGCATCCTCACTTTGAGTGAATGTGCAACCTTGAGCCGGTAACGATCAACACACCCACAATAAAATCAATCAAGTGTGCATTTGATTATGAAGTAGCTTTTAATAATGCAGCGAGCTGTTGCAACACCTAAAGAGCGTTATCAATGTTTGATTACGATTGGGAAGACAACATATAGCATGTTACATACGTGAAGAAAGGAGTATGTTTCCATATTGAGAATGAATGATTGATTACGATTGAGCTAGTTGATATAGCGGGGCAGTGCGCACATAGATGTTTAACATGGTGTTAATGGAAGAAACTCGGATAGGCAACAGTTAAGTATGACTACGGAAACATTATGATGTGGCCTCCGATGTGGGTAACGAAACTGTACTGAATAAATCCGGTTAAGATGGGACATTATATGAACTAATCGAGTGACTGAGAATTTGTTTAGAATAATGATCACATGAATCAGAGATCAGTACGCCATACAAGGCAGGTAATGAGTGGTGCAACATTGGATCCATGTAGTAGACCACACCAGGTGATTTAACATGAAATGGAAAATCGAATCGATTATGATAAAATAACAGTAATGATAATAGAACGTCTTAACACAATATGCGAGAATGAGTCAACTTAGGCAAAATTAAGTAAGAAGAATGAATCTAATAAGGGTTTAATGCCATATGAACGATTAAATCAATGTTGATAAAATGAAGTTTGTGTTAGTGATTTTAATGTAGCACATAGTATTTTGGCAAAATGAAGGAAAACAAGAATTATTCTAATTGAATTGCATAATATCATATGAAACTTTAATCAGTGTTGATAACATGAAATGTGAACTAGCGATAATAATGGAGTGTTTTAATGCAATGTGGATAACTAAAACAATTTACATGACAGCTTTTTGCTGAGTAGTGTTGAAATGTGGGGGAAATAATTGCACCAAGGTTGATCAAATACAACTTGTCTGAGTCATGTTAATAGAGTAGTAGATGCATCCTGGAGCAGCTTATCAGTACTGATGAATCAGGTATGCGTGAGTAATTGTAAGGGGCTGTTTTTAAAAAATGAATCAAGTTTGTACGAATAATGCCTCAACACAATACTACAAATAGAATCTATGTTGCCAACATGGAGCATGAGTCAGTTATTCTAATGAAGTGTTTTAACACACTACAGCAAATTTAACATGACATGATGTATATAGTGCTTCAATGCAATATGGAAGTTGACGGATAGATGAGAAACTTGTGTGTTGTACTGTCAATTTAATTTGTAAGATTAAATCAAAGATTATAAAATGAAGCAGATCTGAATCATTCATGGGTATTGTTGTTGTACAAAACGGTAAAGTGAATCATGAAGAGAAATTAACGTCACGTTAATCAAGCATGGCTGGAGAAATGATTAGGGTGAGGAAGTAATCCCTGTGATGAAGTTCTACCAATTAGGAGAATGAATATAAATGATCTAACATGAGGTATTCGTCAATCATCCTACTAATGTATTGCTATCTAATGAAGACGAGTCACAAGGAATACCATCATTGTGACTTCTAGAATATTTAGCTATTTATTTGTTGAATGCTTATGTGAAACGCTGATGTGGTAGACAGATGGCAGATCATTATTTAAAATTGATTATATTCGATTGAGCAACAGGATGCAATAAAGGATGAGTGTATATGAATAATGTGTCAAATAATTACATGCACTAAAACTAATAATGAGTACTAGAGTCCATGTACAAAATAAGAGAAGAGCGGTACACAGAGGCATGCACTAATAACCACAAGAGAACTATCTAACTGGCAATCCAAAGCACAGTTGATGACAAACATATGTATGATGATTTAATATAATACAATTACACTTATCTCTTGAATAGTTTAGCAAATAATAATTTGTATGGTTCAATGGTTAATGCTGTGATTTGAAAATTACAACATTGCATTTCGTCATCATTTTGGTTCAAAAAGAATGTCTTAACTTGTGCCATGCAAATTCTAACAGCACACAATATGGCTTATCAATAACCTCTACATGATATTCAATGAATGCATCATTTAGAATGGATGCAAAAGAATGTAGCACAGAATTAATCAGATGAATGAATGTACATTGGTATACCAAATAACACAACTAGATCACCACACCCATAATGCACCTGGAAAAGATATGGTTGTTTTATGAACTTCATCCCAAGGCAAACCATGTGGTTCAATAACCACTCCCCATTATTGATCATGGAATAGATGTCACTATTGAATATGCATGGTGTTGTTACAATGGCAGCGAGCTGAACATTTAACAAGCAATACAGTGCTCATCATGTATCAGTTTTGAGTGAGACTGTGAGACCATTAAATGGGCTGGACCTTCTCCTATTTTGATGTTCAGCCACCAACGCGTCACTTAAGCTGTAGAGTAGCATGCTACATTATCAATTGCGAATAGATGCGGGTAGGCAACAATACAACTCTGTCAATTGATTTACGCTTCGGAACGCGCGTCGTTAAATAAATTAAAACCGCACCACCTGTTGGTCCATGCATGGAAACTTGGTAATTTTAGCAAACACAACTTCGAGACCGAACATACAAAAACGCAGCGAAATCAAATGTCCACAACCTATCCAACAGGGGTTGGCATACAGGCGGCGCTACTGAAGCGAGCCAGCGAGGCCAGCCAGCGACAACCGGATGGCGCAATGCTCCGCGCACACACCGCGACGCCCTCGGTAAATGCTCCGCCCGCTCTAAAACACGCACAGGTGACTGAGGAACCACCTAGCCAATATCATGCACTGTCTACCATCAATCACACAACGCTAGTCATGAATAACCCACCTTGACATGGTATCCCAAACCTCGGCAACTCAGCGTCAGACAACAGCTACCCGTCCTAACTTCGTGACAACACGTTGATAAGCGGCGCGGAAAGATGGCCGCGCTGGAGTACATGGCCAGTTGAACTTACGTAGAGAGACTCTTAACTCCCCTTCACGCAAGCACTGCCCTTCTCCTCGCCCAGCGCACAGCCAGTCCAAATGGTCTAAAGCCCGCAGGCTATAAATAGCACGACCTACTTAGCGAAGCGCAGGCAGCCGGCTGTCGCGATTTTGCCAGGGAACATATCAAGATTGCTCGCCGTAC
>CM067354.1:5133314-5215550 GCA_034190875.2 Urechis unicinctus
ATAATTTGTTACTTCACTGCACGATTAATCAATAATGATTTCGTGTACCATCAAATATTATAATAAATTACGTAAATCGTTCTCCAAGCAGGTCCCATCTGCATTGCATATTGTGCGTTTGTGGTCAACATAAGCATGCCGTGCTACATGTGTTGTTGCAGGTAGCGGTTATGAATCATCTGATAGATAGGTGTGAGCCCCCCTCATGGACACAAAAGGAAAATAATTGGACAACTAATCCCTTCTTAAAGCATAATGTCGAACACGACTGTGTACTGCGCGAATCCAAAAGGGCTTTCTTTCCTTGCGATTATGTTGTTTGTCTTGGCATCCCATCGAACGATAATAAATGACGGTATTGTTGTTGGAGCTTCGATACAAAATAACATAGATAGCTGCCTGATGATTTAAGACTCAAGATGCACCCCAGCACTATCTGAAGGTAAGTACTGTCACCACATCGCCGTCATGGTGTACTTCATCAACTGTCACTGTTTGTGTGTCACCTAGTACTGTATAAGATCTGTACTGTCACTACAGCAATATCACCAGCCTTATAACTATCAGTACCCATGCCTATCAGAGCAACATAAAGTCAATAACATTTACAGCATCAATGTCATATATTGCTGTATAAAGCCAAGACAGGGGCCATAGTACCAACGTCACTCCGTATACACTCCGTGTTGCGTGAGTATTAGAGCTTAGCAATTACGTGTATAATAATACATGCGTCGCCACCGTACCCGTTTTAGCATGAACGCTGTAAAATAATTGAAATGAAGAAAAAATACGTTTCTAGACCGACTTTCCGCTTGACGAGTCTACAACAACACATGTCTTACCATTCTACTCAGCCAGCGTACATCCCTGTCGGAAGCAGACATTAGCTTGTTTGTCTACAAATTATAGAGCTACAAATCATGCCCCAATTAAGCGTCATTTCGAACGAAATAAAACGACAGAGTCGCTGACGGCGCCGGTAAAAACATTACACCGATAGTTCCTTCAACTGATGGTTTGGCTAGGGAATACATCGCATTAACGGGCAGGTGACGCATATAATGTACGCATGCGTCGATACTATCTGACAGTGGCTCCGAAGGACATTGTATATAATGGCATAATATAACATTAAACAGCAGCAATTTATATTCATGTCTATGCAGTCTACATAATAGTGCCCATATTAATTAATTGAATCATAAAAGGCTTGGGATAAAAGTATCCATTTATTTTAACAGCACATAAAGGAATAAGAACAGTAGCAGGGTATGAAGGATTCGTTAGATGAATGTAGTAGAGAAACACTATATAATAAATTCACGAATTGCAATTAATATTCTGACAATGGCAACTGTGTGTGTGTGTTTAGCAGCTTCGTTGATTTTATGACATACACCATGGAACGTCATCAATATGTAACAGGCTGTTAAGGTATCCCAAATCAGAGTGAAATCCATGCCGTTTTTCCTGGTTGAATAGTGGTATTTTATGGCTAGAAATGAAATAGATAATTAGTCTTTGTAACGTCAATGAACCCAAATAATGTTAAGGCCAGTACTGATTTGCAAATGAATTATACATTGCTCATAGTTGTCAGTGCCAAAAGACATTGTTGTAATTGGTTGTGACATCACGAGGCTGTAAATGCAAGTGATGGTTTACAAAAATGGTTGTAAATACTTAGGGCTTGGTCAAGAGAATGCTTGTTGTTGCAATATGACAATATGAATCCCGATAACTATGATCATACCAGGTTATGTCAAGAGAGACGCGCTCATCTGCAAATGTTGGTGATCGTATATATATGCCCGTTATGGGTTGTTTATGCAAACATTCGCCAATGCCATGGTTCATTTATCCTAAAGTAAGCTAATGACAATTATCGTAAACAGAAGCGAATGTAACATCAATGATCCATTACACAAGCAGCTCTTTTGATACCATAGTGCAATGAAAGAGCCTTACTTGCTAGTATATAAGCCATGAAGGTATCGCTCAAACACATTTTACAACCAATCGGTCTGATCTACCGGGCGCTGTGATAGCTTTTCAATGTAAACCAAGTAGATAATTATCATGATAAATGTCGGGGCGACTCATCGTTCGAATTATATCATCTAATTCAACTTTCTAGTTTCAATTACTCTGCGACATGTTCAATGTAACATGCCCATTTCTATTGCACCCACCGACCACGCCAATGTTTCATTGCACTGTTACATCAGCGGCATTGTTATTGTAATGCAAAACAGTTATCATAATGCACTGCTGCATAGAACTAATTATAAAGCATGAAGTAGCCGTTATGTCAATAAAGGTGAGTGGTGTACTCTTAACAAAAAACTTGCCGTAATAGTTAATGCCTTGATGAGATCAAATGGCTGTAAATGATGATTAATTATGTCTAAAATGACAGTTTTGTTTACACGATCATCCGGCAGGAAATTTTTAAACGATGTTTATCTTTGCCATTCGACATATTAAGAAACGTAACACGACATTCAAGCGTGGCGCTAGTCATCCTTAATGTACAACGTAAGCAATGAAACCTAATATTTTCAATTTAACGCGGTAATTGGTTGAACAAACATCTTGTATTACTCAAGTCAAAAATATGTCACATGGCCACCCAAGGATCCAGAAGTCATTTTGCGGATCGTTCTAAAGGTTTTGTTATCCAGGAAATATTACAAACGAGCCAACGTTAGCCAATTACTTGAAGTTTAACTGTTATCGGCAGGTAGAAACTAAATCCGTGTTAATTAACGCTCATGTATACGAACAGTTGTAATCTTTACCGCATAAGCCCTCAAGCTAAGTACACATAATATCTCATTGTGCATAAATAGCTTGATTTTCGAAAGATAATGTGTGATGGGAACATTGATTTAAGAAATGCACAAAAAGCATCACAATAAGAACACATAGAAGTAAAATGAGGTAGCATTCACACTGTGGTATATATTGAAAACGTAAAATACTAAGTCAAGCAGCTAGATTTATATGTGTAAGCAAATATAGCGTTTCGAAGCTGTGGAAACAGCGGTACATGTAGCAGTGAGGGTAGTTCACACAGCAACTAAATAACTGGAAGTTATGTTACTGCCAATTATTGTACGATAAGTTAAATCCGTAATACCTAGATTAATTGAACCAGCTTGAGTATCACACATAGTAGCTATGTTGAATAAAAGAAACAATTATACCAAAAAATAGTTCCACCTACAGACCCTGCCCTTATTAATGGTTCATATTTATAATATCACTACCCTTCTGTAAAATGACCCACGTAACCTGTCCTAATTGGAGGAACGGAGCCAATTATAGTACCACACATAGACATTTCCTATTGAGCAGAAAAGAGCCAATCATAGCACGACCCATAAAACCTTTCCAATTATAGGAACATAACCAATTTAATCACCGCCCATAGCCCCTTCCCAATTTGAGGGAATTGAACTAATAATACTTAAAGCAATTGAACTCGTTGTTATCATAGCAATAAGAGCAATCGGAGTTACAGTTATTGAACCAACTATTACAAGAACAAATTCGACGTCGAAATAATTTACCACCCTCTAAATGTTAAACGTTCGTTCCTTCGTATAGGAAAAGTTACACACAATTTAGACCACCGATCAATTAAATAGCTATAACAACTAACATACATTCCACAAATGTCAGCGAGAGTCCATGTAATTGCAACTGTACGAAATGGCACATAATTGGACACAACTGTGGCATAAGAATAATTTTACGCCCTAACTACGACACATACGTCAATGGAGTATATAGGCAAGTATTTGTTCGTGTAGCAATCGCCGTTGACATTACATGACTTACCTTGCGATATGAATGGGTAATCTTTGTGTGTGGATATATGGGTGCATCGACAAGATTGTTATCACGCGACAGGCAACATGCATTGAAATAAATACATTCAGGATGAGAACGGAAATGCTTTGTCTATCTAAAGGACTCATAAACATGCACACGTGATACCAACTCCGCTTGATGCATGCAGATGTAAAGTAAACGGTAGCCTCTTACCTTTGAATGTCGGGTCGTGTTGAAGCGGCGCAAGTCACCCCTCGATTCTCAAGTCGGCCCTCGACCACTCGCGGCGATGTCTGCAGCATTAGAACAGCAATAAAAAGAGGAACCTGGCAGGCTTATTAAACGCGACCGAAACAACGAAGTACTTCTAATGAAAGCAAGCTCGAATGCCGGCCAGCGCAGCCCCATCATATATGCACGTCAAACTGCAGCCTAAATCTATATTATGCATTACGGGCCGCGACCCGATTGCAATCAATATATTGTATGGCGGCATGCTCCAAGAAATAGCAGCCCGCGGCCGCGGCAAGCGCTTCTGCAGCAGACAGCCGGGCCAGCCAGCTGGGAGTTATTTTTACTCCATTGGGTATTACCGTATTGCATTCGACTCTGAAAGCCTAAATTGCACCCGCGAGGTCGTGGATTCTACAGCAAAATGGCGGTGGTAAAAGGCTCCAGTCCGGCTACTCAGCTCACTTTATTGTCGGCGTACACTTTTGAAGCCAAACTCAGATGATCCCAAGCGATACACGCCTCACAAAGGTCTAGCAGACGTACATAATGACCCAGATAAGCGTCGACCAATCAGATGGCTGCTGACGTCATACAGTCAGCACAGCGTGAGGGGAGCTGGCCGCCCGTGTGAAAACGTAGCGATTGAGCGAGTAAATTGTTATATTTGTAGCACGTCATCGCAAGACGGTTGGCCCTGGGTGGTGGCTCTAAGGGGGGTAGGTGGTAGGCATGAGATGGGCGGCAAAATGAAGAGCGCACTGTGAGAAGCTGAGGTTGCGAATGAACTGTGTGTATATCCATCTAAGAAGAGAATTAACGATAAAGCGTTTCCTGTAATAACGCATATAATGCACATACTAATGGCAGAAGGTCAGTTAAGGGCCCGACAAGATATGGCGGTTTAGCAGAGGATTTAACGGCTCTCATAAAAGCCATGTTGAGACACTAATGGCGAAAGTTGGAGGACGGATGATCATTGTGATTTCAATGTCCAGCACCAACGTTGCTAGCGTCGTGCAACTATACAACATACGCACACAAACATTAGGAATAATGCTGATACCGAAATCGTTACAGCAATCAATATCGAAAAGGGTATAACGCCTTTAGTGTCACGTAATCGGCATGCACACTGGTTCATCGAAAAAAACAAATATATTTTAACGATGTTGAATGAACAAGTCCTCTGAGACTTTACCTGCGTTACATTTTAAAATGCCATATTTTTATACAACATCACTAGCTTATCGATGTCATGGACGAAATAATTGTTTGCTGTTGTACTAGTTATGAAGATATGCTATATAACAGATTATTTCACGCACAATCAACAAACAAACAATGTAGAAATATCAGTCATACCATGACACATATCATTGCACATAAAACTAGTTTCTATTCTTTCTACAAAGAATTTTCAAACGGCAACAATATTGGAATTTCAGAAAACAACTAAGAGAAATTTGCGCAACGCATAAACGAATACGATAGCAATGAATAAGGAATAGCATGGAAAGTCGGCTACCTAGAATTTGCCACTCACACATGGTAAGCATGTAACAGATGTACGCATTGTGTCATGATTTATAATCGCTCCTATTTGAACAATAGAGGTCAATATGCTACGCTTGGCGATATTCAATGGATATAAATACAATAATACGGCCCGCGGAATGTGGCTTGATCTCATGATCAAAGCATTGGTATCATAACTTGATCCGTAAAGTTGGTGCTAAACCGATGGCAGTGAGTGTTTCCTTCAGGCCTCCAGGAATAATTATTGCAAGCAAATCAAATAACACGTGGAGTTATTCTGATACGCATGTGAACTAACAGACGCTGGTAGAACAATGTCGAACACCGTAACAAGATGGCGATAAGGTGTCATGGCTGATCCACACTGATTGCGCACCATACGAGACACCGCTTCCTAGAAAGAGCAAATACAACATATGTTATGCGGTGTGCTAATGGAGTATGCGATGCATTAAAAAGCAATCTACATAGTGAACACGTCGCTCATATGAGGCGCAAATATATCATGCCGTGGCGAGATCCGTGATGAAGTGAATAAAACTAAGTCAATAACAATATCATAATTACAAGTACATGAATCTATCTGTAATAGCAAACAGAAAGTATCGCGCTGTGCAAGACAACGGGGCACAATATGATTGTACTTGTAATACAACGAAGCCGCAATTGCGTATATTATGACAGGAAAGTGACATGCGAATGACCCAAACCGTCGACAAGACCCCGGAATGTACTTGACCAAAAATAATCAAGTAGGTAGAGCATTATCATAGAGTTATATAATCTCAAATGTAAATAATTCAATCACTAAACCAGAATTCAATCACACAAATAGCAGCGAACGAGCCACCATAAGTAAACACGGTTTGCATCAATGTATATAACTACCTGACTTATATCATGCAATATAATACAACGCCCACAAACCCAACGCTTGTTATAAATGCACCTCAAGAACAGAACGAATCAACCCCCAGGGTACAGAGGGCTAATAGCAATTATTGCACAACGATCAATATAACGGGGTGCATCGCTGTCTGGTGTAAGAGTACTACAACAACAAAATAAAGTATACAACGCAGAAACAATGTTTAATAAAGACCCAATGATTTCGATGAGTATGCCGATGATTTGCACGTGACCTTATCATTTGGATTCGCGTGTGGCCTGTCTATATTCTTTGGTGTTAGGATTGAGATCAAAGGGAACGTAATAAACAATGGTATAACTGAGCAGGTAAAACTACTATCAATTTCCCATAATAAACTGTGAACACATGACCATTACATACACACATATTAGGAACATATAGCAGGGTTTTATTTACGCAATGTTAGCAGTCATGTCTTTGAAGTGTACGCTAGACAAACATGTGCAGAAACAAAATTTCGAAATAGCAGTAAGTGAGAAGCAAGTCAATAAAAACAAAGCTATGATAATTGATCAAATGTGACGCTGCTATATTCCTTTGATGCTGTGATCTGTACCACAGGGAAGCTACTATGTTCGATAGATTATGTGAGACAATACAGTTAATAACATTGGGATAACCTCCGAAGACGAAAGTACTCAAAGTAGCAATAATCGCATGTAGATAAATTTAGAACAAACGTTACCTAGCCCAGTGTAATAAGCATAATGAATTTAACCGATTTATGATACGCGTTATACATTAATGAATATATGGTAACGACACAGTAACTTCATGTATTCGACACACTGCAGACACAACACATGCTATATGACAAAAGCACACAAATATAATGGTATACATGTTTTGTATCAGATCGATATACATGTATTGCGTACTTAAAAGTCCTTTAATCAACACAACCTTATATGAAATCGCTTTCATATAATTGAACTCGTAACATCGCAGGCAATTCGCAAAGTAAACCAAATTACATTTTGACAGTATCGAGTTGAATACCATTGCAAGGACTGTCTTATTAAAATATGTCTGATTGTCAGCACATGTTATTACTATGCATTGTCGACCGGACGGAGCAGTATTAAGAATGTCAATACCACAGACTCTACAAATATCACTAATTGTATGTCGTAATGAATTATTATGACCCACTAGGTTTATTATCTGCATTACGACTACCATCCGCAAAGTACGCCAAGATTGGGCGACAGGTAGTTTACATAGACACATTTATACATACCTTGTTCATGTACATTGAGTGAAAATTAAAAACCCCTACTATTAGCGTCAAAACCATCAATATTTGTCAATTACTTCGATACGTGGATATTACGGAGTGATTTCGTTCTAATTAGCGCTGTTATCGCAGCAGCAAATAACGATAGCAGTTAACAAAGGATTATTCATGATCCAATAGCTACGCTAGTACCTTCCTATATACTAATGAATTACTTAATCTGAAATAATCTTTTAGGGTTGTAGTTTTGTTGCTGTAAATCACAGACTGTTGCGCACGCATAAGGGACACGGTAGCGGTGTAGCACATGTTTATACACAATAAATACCATTAGCATCAGTGCTACATGAAGACCAAACGTTTTACACTATTCTATCTACGCATATTTTCAGTTATCGTTGTTGATGTAAATACTAGCTTTGCTGCTTGTACTGTTTATCATAAAGCCTTACGTCATAATGTCACCGATTGAAAAACACAGCTATGGGTAGCGTTTTTCTGTTTGAAATTGTTTACCCGGCCTGAAAATGTATATGACAAGCAAGCGTCTCCACCTTACATTCGCTTCGAACAATAGCTCAGTTTGACAAGCGCACATATTCATTCTATATCTCTCAAAAAATGGTTAATCGTTCTTTGATCGTACCATAACTGTGACAAGCCAAGAAATATGCTGATAAAGCAATAAGGCAAGGCAGACACAACATAACAGGAATGACTAACAATAAACCATAAATGTTCAGCCTGACGTAAAATTATACATAATTATATACTTAAATATTGGCTGCAGGTACATTAATTCATATGATCAAACGTTATTGAAATAGTTGTTTCACAATAAAAATGCATTGTGTTTTACTTGGAATGACAAACTTAGCCGCAGTTCTAGGGACAAGACAAATTGCATTCAGAGCGAGCGCATTTCAAGAGGAAGTACGCCCAGCTTCGGCTTTTTATTAACTGATAGGATTACAGAGATGCTACGGAACGAACCCATGTCACAGTAATATAATACCCTGAGCTGCACCAAACATGTCGCCAATTTCCTGATTGAACAGTCCATCCTTCTGATAAATAAATGATTTAGACGGCTATCATTAGATTATGGAAGTGACTTCATAGACTCGTGTAATTCGATTGCAAAGGTCCAGATAGCAACGTGAGGAACAAAAAATTCATTAGCATAATTCAATAATCATGGCCCTAGTCAAATCATGAATATGAAAAAAAGCTCCTATGGGTGAAATTCACCTAGATATAGAAATACTTGAGCTAACATTGACATCGGCGAAAAAACACAAAAACCTACTGAGAATGAATGAATCGATCGGTTATACAGTAAAAGTATTCATATGGTAAAGTATCCCCCTTATGCAGCGAGACACGTATATATATATATATATATATATATATATATATATATATATATATATATATATATATATATATGCATGTATGTATGTATGTATATATATATATATGTATATATATATATATGTATATACATATATATTTAAACATATATATATATTAACAAACTATATCTACAAATAAACAAACCTATGCATATCATGCATATCTATATATATATATATATATTTATAAGTATAAATATAAATATACATATATATATAATATATATAGATATATATATATACATACATATATATACATACATACATACATATATATATACATACTACATATACATACATACATACATACATACACACACATACATACATACATACATACATACATACAGACATACATACATACATACATACATACATACATACTACATACATACATACAGACATACATACATACATATACATACATACATACATAACATACATACATACATACATACTACATACATATATACATACATACATATATTTATACATACATACAGGACATACATACATACATAAACATACATACATATACATACTACTACTACATACATACATACATACATACATACATACATACATATACATATATGGACATACATACATACACATACATACATACATACATACATACATACATACATACATACATACATACATACATACATACATACATACATACATACATACATACATACATACATACATACATACATACATACATACATACATACATACATACATACATACATACATACATACATACATACATACATACACATACATACATACATACATACATACATACATACACACATACACACATACATACATACATACATACATACATACATACATACATACATACATACATACATACATACATACATACATACATACATACATACATACATACATACATACATACATACATACATACATACATACATACATACATACATACATACATACATACATACATACATACATACATACATACATACATACATACATACATACATACATAGGCGAAGGTGAGACATATCCTTCGGGGTCGAGGTACCCAAGGCCGCTCTTTATGAGTTTTAATCAGGTGGTTCCTTCTTAATGAGATGCAGTGGAGGCGGGGCTAAATGGACCAGCTGAATTCAACCGCAATCTTATAGTTAGAGGATTGTTCTCGCGATTGTGGGACAGACCATGAGAAGCTGTAAATGCGGTACTTGTCATTCTCTAAATAGCTGACAGCCACAACTATGGGTATATTGATTGGATGACGCTATTAGATATCAGTTTCCGTATGTGATTTATACATGTGAATTCTTGAAATGTGCTACTCTCGCCTCACTTTGTAATAATATTTGAGATATGACCTATTATATAGTTCATCTCTATGATATCATATGGCTAGCTCTTTGCAAAATGCAACAAATTCGTGTCCCACTAAAGGTAAACATGTCCTTTCCGGCACCATCCTCGTAAATGAATGAATAAGAATCATTTTATCGCATTTTAATTTCGCAGTATCCTTCGATACTGCATGCTGACCGCTATCAGCATTCGGTGTGTTACGTTATTACTTCTAGGAGTACAGAGGAGCTCTAAGGTCGTTGATTACTATAGTGGCATCCTACCATACGGTGTGCACGCCACAGTCAGCATCTAGAGGCTATCGCGCCTAACTAATTTCAAACTTGGATAAAAGAGAAACATTTAGAATCTTGAATGATACAGTCGCTTTCATTTGGTACTACTACTGATTTTACGGAGTCAGTTGCAATTCACACTTCTACCTTTCACACGGTTTTTACTTGCAAGGAGTGTATATTAATCGGACGATGTCTAACCCTTATATATACGCTAACTGAGCAAGTTGGTGAAACACCGACCCCGTGACAATAAGGTAGGATAACCTATGTCTGATGTTGTAGCCAGGTTTTTGTAAATTTGAGTACTTCATTAAAAATTCTAGTCATTATTGTTTCGCGGGATTTTTTCGACAATGATTCTGTTGCATAAACCACTCATAATCGTGCAATCGTGCACATTCCACGTGTAGAATGCCAATGTGACATTGTTTATATTGGCCTTCACAGGGCCGAGTGTTGATTGGCTGCTACTAATTCCGGCCCCGCGTTAGTACGGTTTGAAACTTAGAACAATCATTCGAATAAATGGTTATTATATTTTATTTACAGCAGATATGGCGCCGTTATATTAATTCGTATTGTCCATTAATGTTAACGAAAATAAACGTGCAACGAAATTCAAAAACAAACTCGGCGGTTACAATGAACGATATATATGAGAGCGCACAGCAAGGATGTGAATCTCATGCATATATATATATATATATATATATATATATATATATATATATATATATATATATATATATATATATATATATATATATATATATATGTGTGTGTGTGTGTGTGTGTGTGTGTGTGTGTGTGTGTGTGTGTGTGTGTGTGTGTGTGTGTGTGTGTGTGTGTGTGTGTGTTTAACACTATAGCGTAAGGTGTATTCTTGGCGTGGCCCCCACGCAGCAGGCCACCTGCTGATTAACTTAGCGTCTCATTAGCGCATTATCTTCATATATTAGACTAATAATTTCATGCTAATCGGTCGGATGAAGTTACTATGAACCAATTAGAGTAATTTAATACTGGTGAAGGCGAAAAATATCAAAGTTCTGCTGTAGCACATATTTTACTGATGGGAATGGTACCCTTACAAGGAGCCAAGTCGCTATCCCAGCTATTTAACGGCGTTTGTAAAGACCCGAGGCTTATATTTGACTGACTATGAATACGGTTCGTGGTAGACTATTAGACATTCGAAGCTACAAAACTAGAGGATAGCGTACTTGAACATGCGTGATCCAAAGGTCGCTTATAAGACGCTGATATCGATAGATTGCTGGTGATTTGATGTTGCCAAAACAAAATACGGGCTACAATTGGAGCTATTTTAACTAGACGCAAAATGACGAAACGAAGAATTGCAAATAATCGCCGAAATACTCATATTTCTAGCCGCGGGTGAATAATAAATAATAGATCATAACGTTTAAATATTGATTCAGCAGAGGTAAATAACCATACATAGACTTTTGGAATCGTTAAGGAATGGACCCAAACTCAACAATTTGGAAATCATATGCAGGATATACTTAACATGCTTTGAACTGTGCGTTGTTTGTTGATTATGAAGCCTGAAATGTCATAAATAAATGAAAATAGGCACACAGATCAGGAATTCCGTGTTGTTAGATGTAACGCAGTATGTCGATCGCAGCAAGAAAATATCGTGAAATTCCAGAAACTTCGCTAATATGTGGATGCTGCTCAACAGCAAGTGCTTCGCTTCCTCAACCGTGACGTCATCGATCGGCGATCGGATGGATTGTCTAAGTCTGTAAGTGAAACATACAAGTCCGGATATTCGTTTAGGTAAAATGGGATGGGCTGAGGTGTTACTTGAATAGCTGATACAGTGTCTTATGTCACGTAACCAATGTCGATGTTTTTCAAAAAGTCCACTTGCTCGTGTTGGACATGTCGCTTGGCTTTATTAAACGTAGGTTTGGTTCACCGCACCCCACGGACACCATCACGGCTCCAAATGGCACACATTACAGCGCTGCTAACATCAACCACTGCTCAAACATCGACTTGGGCAGTAAACACCATACTTTATGTTTGTGTTTAAGCGGTATGCCGAGTTGATTGGTGGAAAAGTTCAGAGAGTACTCTTGTAAAAGAGCTGAGTTTTGAGAGCAAGTCATCGGGTATGATTTATAGGCTAAACTAATGGAGTTAATGCCATCTCGCCAGAAACAAGCCTGGCGCCTTGTACCACGAGCCACTGCTGCCTTATCAACGTACACGATCCCCGTGTGTGTACAGGAATTCTACCAACTAAACCTTACACACGCCTCGCTAGCTATCGCCAGTCGATCCCCGCACCCCCGCGCAAGCCTCGCCCCTCTCACAAGCCAACCCGCCAACTCCAAGCAGCTAATCTAAAAATAGCCCGTCGTTGGCCCGGTCCGCTCTTCTCTTCCAACAGGCGCGGCTGTGGCAGCCATTTTGTATTATACGAAGTGCAGGTGTATGGCCTGCTTAGCTTACATTAGATGCCACGCAATACATGATAATTGTCATTGATTGATTGTCCCTGCGCAGCTCAATGTTAACATTAGCCGATGCATTGACTTTTGTCTTTAGTAGTTAATGTCACCACTCACCTTTCTGGTCGATAACAGCGGTGAAAGTGATGGAAGGGGGCGTGTGTGGCGCCGAGTGGTGACTGTTAGCGCGGTCAAGCTTTCCTGCTCGGCCTTGTTCGGCAGCACATCTGTTAAAACTTGTTTTCCTGCCAAAACTATGTCACCGCTATTTGCTCAGGCGGCTGGTATATCAAGCACGCGGGCCTTCTCTTTAACAATATGCCCGGCTCGTTCTATTTTTAGCCGGTTCACTGCAGGCCAGACCAGAGTTACTCAGGCGGGTATGGCTGGGTTTTATCAGCAGGGAGTTATTAAGTTGAAGTTGGCAAGCGTGATTCTAGATAGCTTGGCAATGTCCAAACAGTGGGTGTTCGCATGCGTAGGACAACCCTCTGGGCCGGTGAACTTTGAAATAGGGGTAAGGTTGACAGCGCTGTTCAAGTGGCACGCTGAAGGCTGGAGCTTGTGTTTGTTTGGAGTACATACAAAGTTATGCACATCAGGTTCTTTGCGAAAGGCACATAGACCAATGCGCTGTGTATATCATACTAAGCGTCGCAGTACACAGCTTCCATGCGTTATGCCATGCACATCCATTCATAAACACCAACTTGACGACAAGTATACACCGTTAACACCGGGAGTTTTAATTATTTTAACTCAAATGGTTTCCAACCTCACACGGATAATGCTCCGTTAAATCCGACTCTGTCGCGACAAATCTTTCTTTAGAGCCGCCAACACCTTAAGTTCTGCTAAACTGAACGGTATCATTTGTTAGTCGGGTAACCTCACACAACGCCCAGCCCGTAACCCATATTCTCACGACCTATCAAGTGTCTACCAAGATTTGAAATTAGTAAATGGATAGTAAATGAGTAATTAGCTGCCTATTTACATTCACTGTAAAACAAAATGCATATTACCACAGCAAGACAGCCGATGTCGAAATTCTGCGGTTCGAGATGATGCCGATTGGTCATGGATCTGGTTATCGACGCATGCGCGGTCAATCTATTAGCGCGCGCTACTTCACGATTGTGTCCTCGACATACATCCTTGTTCATTTCAGATCGACGTCCTGTTTCTAACGCAAGAATTTTACATCCTGGTCAGGAAATTCACAGACACGATTGCTGCGCGATCACATGCTTGCGACTTAGCAACCAGTGCATGGCACAATCAGTCGGAGTTGGTCGCGGTCGTCTCGACAGCCATCCACCATTGACTTGCTTAGATCCTATAGCTTCTTGATTTCACAGTCATCCTTGCGGTCTGTTTTAGAGCAGAACGCAGAGGCTGTTGTTCGTCACAGCCCGATTCAATGGTGCTATCCGAAGTGAATATAAGCAGACCGCCTGATTTTTTCTTGTGGTTTCAGTTTTCCCGCAGTTATTTACCACGACTCCAATTATTGCAAGATGTTTTCTTATATAAACTGGTAGGTGTAGTGTGACGATAAAATGAGTCACTGATTTCTTGTACCTGGCACTGCACCGTTATTTCATAAGTTTCATTGCACAGTAGAGCAAATCCTCAATATGAACCACAATTCCACACTGCAAATTCAAGCTCTGACTATTAATGGTAACTCAATGGCAGGAATGTTTGATGGTGAGGCAGAAAGAATCCTTTGTAGGCAAATTTTGCTGCACCACATTCGTGTTTAGATCGTTGACGTTTAAAATGCCTTTCAACTTCACCAACAAGCTGTGACTCTCATACCTGAATTTGCGCGTGATTGCCTTTACTCCGGTCCATTTAACGTAACTATACATTAGCTCCATTAACACACATGCTAAAAATCAAAACTGGTTCATTCAAGGGTAATTCGCGATGCTTGTTTTCAAAGATTATTATATCTAATTTAGGAGAATTCCCTTTGATAGCATACGTGGTTCTTAAGCTGCTTTGTGCTGACCGTGCATTCTGCTTTTTCACTCAAGTTGCGTTAAAATATGATTGATTACGCTGAGTGATATATAGGTAACCGATGCTGTAGTATATGCTCAAACACACTTCATCATTATCTTGATCGTTGAATCTGTACACATAATGTTATTAAGAATTTATTATATTTTTGTCTAAATATTTCGACCTTATGTCATCGTTGCCTCGATTCATCTATGCGCTGGGATATTGTTATTGTTCATCTTCATACAATACCGTGACGTAATTATGCTTCAAATAATATTCATACCTTATTAACTGTATGTGTCAGACTATTCAATTCTTATTCGCTTAATTTTCATAATAGTATATTGTGGTATCATTTCTTAGTCCTATAATCTCGTCCACTTCCATATTTTAAATCGTTGCCTGATTAGGGAGACTTATTAGCGATGGCCTTCTCTCAACAATACGTGCTTTATACACACATGGTCATCCAAAGTGGATTTTTCATTCACATTCTGGTATCATGTAATTCATCATGAATATTTGTTCTCGTATCTTTATTCTTCTGACATAACTTCAGTAAATTGTTTGAGGTTCCGTCGCTATGTTTCCGTTAATCACGTTATTTTTTAGAATCATGAGTCCTTTAATTTTTCACTGATATCCTTATTAATGGATAATGCCATTGTGTCGTAACTTCCGCATCAATCCTACAATTAATTGTAGCACATATAATTGCATTATTCAGTCGTATGTTCTGGAGGATATTACACATACCTACCATAATTGTGTTTGGTCAGAAAGCATAAATTTTGCTTTGAGTACAGTTCAGTCTTTAACAATTGTTCCCTCCTTATTATGGGGTGGATACATTTACAATGAATGAAATGTATCAAGGACATATTTTTGTCACAAACAGGACGTATAAAATGACTTTAGGAATCATTTGCTGGTCCACTCGTTCTTGATGCATTTGTTAACGCTGTAATGTGTATCTTGCTCATAGAACAGTTGAGACAATAGATATATTCAATTCGTAGCAACGACCAATACTTTGATTGATTGGTGTCGTTACTGTGTCAGCTATTGATTTGTCACAAACACTCGTTTATCTTATATGTAATCTTTAATGTTCAAACTGGGTAAAATGTCAATTGTACCATAAAGGTTCTACTTGTGTATTTTCAATATTGATGTCGTTTCGTTGCAAGCAATTAAACCTTCGAGCATCGACAGTTGCACTTGCTGCCGATCGATCCGCTGATGTGAGTCAACGATACAGAACTTCCCCTTGCAGAATGTGAATTCACATTAGTTGGCTGTGATCCAGTGATATGCATTTTGTTCAGATGCTAATCCGAACTTCACTCCGAGCAAAAGTTGGTTAACCTGAGCGATCTTTTATATTTCAATAACCACCAAGATATAGACCATCACCAAACAATTCCTTTACATCTAGGTTAGCCTATGCGATGTTTTATCAATTAATAATCATCAAGATATACAACGACGACATTATGTAGTCACGGAAACCCTGACTTTGCCCCATCGTAGACTTGGTTCAGTAATTCAATCCGTTTACATAAGTCTGTCACTTAAATCAATGTCATTGCGTTCGTTCATCCGGAATGATTGAACCAGTTCTCAAGGTTGGGTTTTCGTGCTTGCCTGTTTGATACATATTGACAACAAGCATTTTGTACGTTGATCGGTCATCGTATCTGAACTATTGACGGTCAAGTCAATTAAGCTAATGACAAAGTACAGACGTTCTATTGTCATCGCCGGCGAGGTGCAAATGATTAATCATGCTGTGGTTATGTGGAATAAAAGTTTTAACTAGAAGATTGATCGCATATAATTCCATCTCATGAGTCGTATTTATATATATATATATATATATATATATATATATATATATATATATATATATATATATATATATATATATATATATATATAATATATATATATATATATTCATATATATGCTCACATATACATATGTGCATGTATATATATATATATACACAAACATCTATGTAGATATATATACATATATAAATAAATTTATTGTATATGTTATTATATATTGATTGAGGTATGTATTTATACATATATGCTTATATATAGCTACATATGGTAACATACAAATATGTATATATACATAAATAAACATATAAATATGTATATAAATATATATTAATACATATAAATATATAAACGTATAATATGTACATATATGTATATATATAAATATATACATAAATGTATCTTCATTTCTCTATGTATAGAAATATATACATATATCTGTACATAAAAATATATACTTATGAATATATGTATATTTGTATATATATATATATATAAATATATGTATATATATATTTATATTCATATATATGTATGTATATATTTGTATGCATATATATAAATATATGTATATACATATATGTCTACACATTTGTATATCAATATATAAATATATATATATATAAATATGTAAACAAATATATTTACTTATATACATGCATATATATACATGCAGATATATATATCTATATCAATGCACAGGTACATGTATATATATGTTAATGTATATAAATATATATATATACACATATAAATATATATATATATAAATATATATATATGTATATATATATATATATATATATATATATATTCATGTATTTATATATATCTATATATATATTAGATATATATTTATATATATATTAATATAATTTATATATACATATATATGCATATAAATATATGCATATATAAACATATATATATATATATATATATATATATGTGTGTGTGTATATATATATATATATATATATATATTATCTATATATATATATATGTATATATATATATATATATATATATATATATATATATATATATATATATATATATATATATATATATATATATCTATATATATATTATATATATATATGAGAGGGATGTGCACTTAAATATAATTCCATGTCGTTATTATACCCGCATTATGTTATTTGCAGAAGAAGGTACTCGATCCGAGCGAGGACGCGCCCAAACGCATTGCCCATATCTTTAAATAGCATATTGCGCCGTGAAGCGTGACTTGCCGTCAGGCAATTCTATTAAAGGTAATTTTAGTTTGCGGAGCAGTTGTGACGACGGTACACTCTTTGACAGTCGCCTCGGAGTCGAACACACACCAGGCCATTGACAGTGTATTGATTCGCAGCAAATAGTTCTTCAAACTTCCCTATATACCTCATTATTTGCTGCTCTATTTGTTTGAGTTTGCCTGAGCAAATTCGGAGCATTATCATTCAATGGGATTTTCCAATCGTTCATAGAGTGGAACTAACTTGGGGACGACGGGTCGCTTTAACAACGACCAACTGGTACCTAAGGCTACCGATAACAAAATATTCCTGTAAATGTTGCTCAGCAAAATCAGCGCATTGTCAAAAATACGCATTTAAATGTCAGTTTACTCTTAATATTTATTCATGCTGGAACGTGATCAGTCGCACGTATCGGAAGGTAAGACAGAACCCAAAACTCGTTGCATGGAACTGATAACGCCTGCTGCGCAAATCACTGACTTTAAGAAAATTGTCATCCATGAGTAAATGTTTTTGACAGTCATTCATATCGGTCAAATCGGTGATTATTTCAAACAAAATTCATCCCGATTCATTTAAATGAATTCAAGCTCACTCAGTTAACCGAACTTGAAAAGTGTTTTAGTCCCCCTTGAACTCTCCAATTCAGCACACGTGATCACCACTAGAGACGCCAGCGGGAAGAGCACAAGTGTACACATGTGCACACTTTGCCTTGTGTTGGGGGCGATCATTCGCCTAGTTATGCAGTAACTGAATACCGTGACTTTTGGACTTTTTAACCAGTTCTCATTATTGCATTATGTGCGCTATTTCGAGTTACTCGTTGATGGTGAGCTGATTCCCATGACTTGCGGTGTGTGATTGCCGTGACTTGTGATGCGCTGATTCCCATGACTTGCGGTGTCTGATTCCCTTGACTTGTGGTGCGCTGATTCCCATGACTTGCGGTGTGTGATTCCCGTGACTTGTGGTGCGCTGATTCCCATGACTTGCGGTGTGTGATTCCCGTGACTTGTGATGCGCAGATTCCCATGACTTGCGGTGTGCGATTGCCGTGACTTGTGATGCCCTGATTGTGACTGTGACGCGCGGTGTGACTTGTGTGGTGATTCCCATGATTCCCATGACGTGCGGTGACTTGTGGTGCGCTGATTCCCGTGACTTGTGGTGCGCTGATTCCCATGACTTGCGGTGTGTGGTTCCCGTGACTTGTGGTGCGCTGATTCCCATGACTTGCGGTGTGTGATTGCCGTGACTTGTGATGCCCTGATTCCCATGACGTGCGGTGTGTGACTTGTGGAGTGCTGATTCCCATGACGTACGGTGTGTGGTTCCCGTGACTTGTGGAGTGCTGATTCCCATGACGTACGGTGCGTGGTTCCCGTGACTTGTGGAGTGCTGATTCCCATGACGTACGGTGTGTGGTTCCCGTGACTTGTGGAGTGCTGATTCCAATGACGTACGGTGTGTGGTTCCCGTGACTTGTGGAGTGCTGATTCCCATGACGTACGGTGTGTGGTTCCCGTGACTTGTGGAGTGCTGATTCCCATGACGTACGGTGTGTGGTTCCCGTGACTTGTGGAGTGCTGATTCCCATGACGTACGGTGTGTGGTTCCCGTGATTTGTGGGGTGTTAACTGATTCGCGTGGTACTGAACCTCGCGATTTGTGTTGTGTCAATAGATACGCCTGGTTTATGCACTAAATCTCGTGACTCGTGGCACTGCAACAGGTTCTTATGGCTTGCTGACGATGTGTTATGGATCAGAGCAGTTCAAGTGATCAGCGCGCGCTGATTTTCCGTTTGTTATTGACTATTCTTGATATGATGTCAGTGAATTTCAGAGGTGCTGCTGTGGCACCTCAGTGAACTTAACTAATGAGTGATAAACATCGTTCCAATTGAAATAGCTAATGAACAGGGTACCACCGGAAACCCCCCACAAAAGAGCATCCGGTCGTATCAATAGCCACATTACTGGATGGCCGTTATGACAAGCCGTTTTGTCCACAAGCCGTTTCCGGTTGAAAGGTCGTCGAACAACGGAGTTGAAAATGGGCTTTAAGCATTTAAAGTTACTCGTTTTAATTTTTATTGCGAACGTGAAAGCCCGAAGGATGTGGGGGTAAACTTGTCTTTAATTTTTCGCAGGGGAATACATTCAAGATTCCGCTATTGGCATGTGTACGCAAAAGGCCGAGGGAACTCCTCGGCATTCCGTTGAATACGCTGAATAGCTGAGTGTTTGCATAAAGTCCGTTATTCAAAGGCGTCCGTTACTTAAAGGTGTACTCTAAGTCAAGCTTAACTGTACCTGCCGTGCGCTCCCGAGCGGAAATATCATAACTGAAATTGGAATATCCTCGCTGGGGAAATTGTTTTAAACGTTATTGTGACATTATCCAATGCTAGTGCCATCAATATATCGCCAATACTTAACGACGCGTTGGATAAATATTTTTTTCAAACTCTGGCGAGCGAAAATAAATACGGTGATCATAGTTATTTTGATGATGTGCGTAAATTCCGATCCCATATTTTAACGACGGGATGAGAAAAGTAACTCAAACAGGGCACACTGAAGACGCCAAACCCCCGCAAAAATTGCATTTTTAGTAAGACCATCGACGAGTTTTCACAAATTATGAGAAATGAGGAATTAACAGAATCTTAATTCAATTGTTCATTACTCTATTGCTCAGACAATACGTCTAGAATATAATCCATTAGCAACAATTAATATCAATTGATTAAACGCAACATGTCAAAAAATTATTTAATTGAATATTCCTGTCCTGTCTGGTGTTATTAATGCCATCAGCGACTCCATGGGATCTCATCGTAACCTACCTTTACGATGATATTCTATATTTAGCAATCAGGAGGTGGTTAAAACAAGCAGCCGTGGTGCTAGTTGAACTGGGCTTTAAATAGGCACACACATTTACGCAATATGATACGGCGATTAAAATTGATAATGGCTACATATGACCCATTTTGCCAGCAGTCGGTGAAATAAAGTTGTTAAGGAGACGATTGTTTCGCAGCCATTCATTAACTGCCTAATTAAATGCTTGTATGTGGATCCTTTATGGGTGGATTAGTCGAGGAGGCGGGTTGTCAATTTCCACGAAAGTATGTTTAAAAGTATATCCATAATGTAACTGGTAATTTCGCCTGACGTGGTTTAATTTTATGACGATTACGTGCGCTGGTGTGACAATGTGTTTGCGCATGGTCTGTCTCATGAGTGGTGTTTGATAATGTAGTCATTTACGATAAGAGCAGTGAATAACAGCGGTCCTTTACAGACATATATCAAAGGTTAAGTGCGTGTACCTGTGTGTGAGCATACAGGTAGGGCGTGTACAGACCCGGGCGGCCTTATTCATATTCTGAATCTATCAATACTAGCTCGAACCAGCTGCGTTTTACAATTCATCGCAGGCCCGTTAATTACAGGCTTTCATGGTCATTGCGCCGGCCATCTGGCCATATCGCTACTTTCAGTGGATATTGATTGGACTGCGTCCAGCGTGCTACTTATTAGCTTAAAGCGCCCCAGGATCAGGTTGCCGTCAATGTGAAAACGGTGTGGCATTTGCGGCTTGTCAATATATAGCATAAAAATGTGGTATCAGAGGATTTGTGTGTTTGGTTATTCAGGTGATTGACGGTAATGCGGCGTCCTTAATTACCGTGAACTCGGAGTTAGGTCAGCCATGCAACACATTTAGTTGCAGAGTTAAACATGATGAGGCCGGAAGAGAGATAACAAGATTTTCGAAAACGCATATAGCCGCAACCGATCAATATACCGGTTAATGTGAAACGCTGTCGGTAAAGGCGCAGTTAGATGTATTGACAATATTTAGATTAATATATATATATATATATATATATATATATATATATATATATATATATATATATATATATATATATATATATATATATATATATATATATATATATATATATATATATATATATATATATATATATATATCTATATATATATATATCTATCTATATATATATATATATCTATCTATATCTATATATATATATATATATATATATATATATATATATATATATATATATCACCGAGTGTACAACGCTAGACAGGGAGAATAACTTGACTTCGACCTCCTGGAGCTATACATAGATCAAAGTTCGACAAGAGGAATAACACAATTAAATATAATTAAGTACTTAAAAGAAACTTTTAAAACGGCGACTATGCAAGTAAGATATTGACCAAATCTGCCCTGATGCTTTCCGAGAAGCGATACGTTGACAGAGAACCATTAGTGTCAGGCACGAACGACAAAAGTCATGCTTATTGTAAAACAGAGCTAACATTAAGCTGACGTCATCCAATGTGAGCGACTTGTTGCTACATTATTACAAAAGATGAAGAAATGTGCATGAAACGAACAGAATGTGCACAGTGATACATCTTAGCATGCACAATCAATAGACATGATTATCAAACACAATGGCACCTTCCAACGATAAGTCGTATTATTGTATCCTTATGTTATGTGGTGAAGTGTCACGGAATACAACAACTATCTCTGAACAGACATATAGGGAATGTTGTTAATTTGTATAAGACCAATTTTTAGTATATGGTGGTGCGGTATTATTTGGGCGCGAACAGCTTATAAGTAATTGTGGTATATTGTAGATTAAACTATCCATTACAGTTCTTTATGTAACGATTCCTAGGAACCAATGACTTCCACAGTAAGCCGTTACTATGAGTTGGATGTTTGACATAACTCTAACAGAGAGAACTTCTTTCAAACTGACACACCAATTTATATGAGGTGTCTTCTTGCTTTTAACAAAGTAATAATTCAACAGCTTTCACGAACCATTCCGGGAGCTAATTTGGCATAAATAACAGGGACCGCTAATAAAAAATCCCTTCTCGCCCTCATTAAACATGACACTTCCATTCATGGTATTTCTGTTGGGGTTCATGACTGTCGTGTCCAATTCATCTTCATTGCCGCCCAGTAAATATGTCCGATTGAATTCAGCATATCTGAAAGCGTCTTGTTTGGTTGGGTCGTGAGCAAAACGTGGCTTTTTCGATAGTAGATTTCAAATCCCAATTTAAAAATCGATTCATTTGTCAATATTTTGCATTTTATGTGAGCTACTAAAAGTTGTAAATACCAAATATTGTTCACTTATTTTCCTTTAGGTTGCTACTGAACATGCGTTTCATCACACACAGTAATTTAAACGCAATATTTGTGATAGTAGTGGTTACCATTTCTCAGTTTTGCATAACAGCTTTGGTCAAGTAGTCTATTGCCGGTACTAGTTATTGACCAGGTTTGTTAAACATTAACTAGCCCCTTTGTTTATAGCCAAATAGTAAGCTATCAGAGAACAACGAGTTACTGAGTTTAATTAGCATGGTTAGTCCTGTAAAATATTTACGATATCTCTTGCAATAATATAATTCGAATTTCCAAAATATGCCCTTCCCAGCGAGTGGGCGCAGAAGGCTATCTTGGATTTATTCATGTGGCTTCTCTGATGGACTGATTAAACATGACCGAAACAAAGTCTACGACTGCCCAGACTTTCGACACAATAATCACTGTCTTCAACCTGCAATTTTGATTTCGCATGAATTCATTATATACCGTAGCGGCCAAATTTCATTCACGTCATAGGTGATGGATGATTATTATCGGGTAGACGATTTTCCAATTGCCAGACCCCTTATTAAGGAGGCTTATTGTCCGTTGTTACATATGATAAGGAGTTTCTGAGCATATCTGCCGAATAACCATCATTAACCGAACGGGCATGGTAGGAATGGCGTTGCTGTAAATCTGTCGAGGTGGCTTATAAATACGATGCTTTATCATAACCTTACTACATTAAGCTGCGTTACAGAATATATTGCTGATTTACGTGACGCGAAAAACAGCAGTGTCCGATTTTATACTATTTTGACGCTAGGAAGAGCTAGTTATAACTTGTTATTGGTGCTTAAATTTGTAAACCGATATATTATGGCATTTTAAGGTACCTAAGCAAAAAAAGGTAATATGTGCCCCCTAAAATGTTTCGAATGTCATAGATTAAGAAGAACTTCAATGAATCGTCTATTATTATATTTTGTGGGCTCAATAACATACCTATATGTCACAAAACGTGTTATCTAATCATTATCTGTTCAATGTAGCGTAACAGCATATCTCCATAGGCAGCAACAAGCGTTGCTTCGGTTGGGTCATCAATGATCAATGAATATTTATATGTTGGTATAATTGAAATGATACCATTCCCTGCTTTGTCATAATATGTATTGTTTCCTACCATTTATTGTGATACAGAGCATGATCACTATTGGTGATATTGCTTGTCGATATATCGTATTGCCAATCGGATGGTTCTGTTGCTTAATACAGCATAGCATATGTCCGAACAGTTTTCAAATGTATTATCTTTCTGTCAGCGCACCATTGGGTCGTGTTTATCTAGGAGTACCGCGCTTGAGCCGATCCCCTTAATCGGAGTCGATTAGATGTTGACCGTACACATAATGGTAAGCTACCGCATAGAACTACTCTGTTTTATAATTGTTTGCTTATAAAAGTTCTGAAGCGGTGACTTTATGAATGATACTGGATTATAAACAACGGAGGATATGAGTTTTATATATCGCATGTAAGGTTAAGACGATACTTTTACAACGGCTTATGGGTTTGTTAGTCACATGTGATACTTCCGTATATGAAGATTAGTACTGTATTATCATGAATGAATTCCATAATAACCCGCTTTACAGGTCCTAGCAGCTGGTTGAAACGCCAGCCACTCACTACGTACTGATTCGCTATACTTAGGTGGCCATGCTACTCCCCCTATTGAAGCTTCTAGCCGCTCATTACCGGACAATCATATTAGACTATGCACATATTCTAGTAGTTATTGCACCCAAAAAATGCTGTATGATATTTAGTATTCACTGGAAATCTATTACTGATAAACACCAGTTTGGTGAGTTTCCTATACATATATCCGGCTGTATTCTGGTGATTAACGTATTGCTTTGTCGTTATCACGATGAGTATATGTCCATTAAAACTCCGACTGTTAGGACGCATTGTGATTTGCTCAAAGAGAGTCACAGTTTGGAACCTTTTGTGGCAGTGATACGCAGTGATTGAATGCAGCAGACAGCTGACAGTTGTCTTGGTTTAAATGACAATAATACATTCTGACGTTTGTTGATTCAAATCAGATATGACTGAACCAAGTAGATAATAATATAAACTCTGGAGTTGGTTGAAATCTAGCGGCTAACTTGACACATATAACCGCCAAATGTTACAGAATGAAACTTTAATTGTGTCTACGTAGTTGCTTTCAGTATGTGATTCGTGTGCGGCTGTGGAAGATGATATGCGGCCAACATGGAGAAGAAATATCGTCAACAAATGGCAGTTTGAAAACTATTTAAGTCTGATGTCGTGTGAAATAGGTTGATGATTCGGGGTACAAATCAGCAATGACAAAAACCGGATTGTAGGCGGAGATTGGTGGAAGAGGTGCCGCGCTGTTGTAGGCCAATAGGCATGAACTCTTGAAGCTTTGTTGGTTCTGTAATGGATCGATAATGGAGCCCGCTGGGACTGATGATCAATACACCAATCAATAAGTTCAAGCAATGCTTCACCCTGCCAACGCCATACGGAGCCCTGCGCCATGTTTCTCATCGCTTACATTATGTAACACGTTTATAATTGGCCATTTACTCCAATCAACGAAAGGCAGTTGCTTCGATGAGACAGCAGCTATTGAAGGAAATTCAAATGATAGTTTTGAGTTAACTTTATGTGTGACGTGTTTTTCGGCATTATTGTTTGAACTGCCTGCCAGTATCCGGGCCGTTATTTACTAAATAAGCAACAATCGACTTGTCCCATCGTGCCTTGCATAGCTAGAAAGTCGTCAATGAAAAACCTGCAAGGTTAAGTGATCGCCGGCAATAATCCGGCAGGTTTTATGAAAATCGATACGATCTTCACAATAAAACAGGTCGGACCAACATGGAAGTAAACCATAGCTAGCCAGCACAGACAGCTATGTCAACACACTAGGCAATTAGTGAATGTCAACAGAGAAGCCCAGCCCATGCCGTTATACGCGCTAGTATTGACGTATATTGAGTTTTAGGCAGCCACAGAGCAGACATTGGTCGCTTTGAATGGTTAAATAATGCATACAGCATTCCATGTGATGCCGCTCTGAAACATGGCGCAGTAGCTGCACTGCAATCGATACGACCAGGGTAATTTGCAAATTGCATTCAGGTCTGCGTCGTGAGACTGTCGTTCATGCTACTGCAAACGACTGGCCCCTCCCTCGGCTGCGTATAAATGTCCTTTGCTGTTTTATGTGCCTATGTGTATTTGACAATGGCTGGATGCTTTGTCGACTGAAAACAATTGGTTTGAAATTGCTACAGTGCAAACCACGATGGTGCAGGTCAGTGTCATCAGCGACTGATACGTTACATTGGTTATTGGCGTTATAGTGTCGCACCATGGGCATACACCGCGTGAGTGTGGTCAATAGTTGTCTCTAATTGGCGTTAAATGTTCACATGCGGTAGCCAGCATCTCATATTTATCCATGTACACCTGTGTAAACCACTCACTACATATGCGCTCTTAGCTTGGAGAGCAGGTTAATGGGAAGTCGACAATGACATTTCAAATGGAATATCGAAAGTTCACAACATGTGAGTATATACGCTATAATATACGCTCACACCTAAAACCCCACCCAACAAAAATCCAGATACGTGTACAAGACATATGTGGCAATGAGCGAACGTATGTGCATAAAGTTATAAGACACCCATCTGCAGTGATTCATAAGTATATGCCATACATTTCATTTTTCATCGTTATATTCTTTTTTATTAGCGGGTGTGTGTGTGTGGGGGGGGGGGGGTGTGGGGTTGGGGGAGTCAAAGTGTTTTTACTGTGTTACTCTAGATGCGATACTCATATACTAGTTTATACCCTTGTGAATTGCACATTGTCGATATAATAATAATAATCTTTATTTTCGCACAGCATGTGTACAGGAACAATTATTATTTGATACAACAGCAACAAAACACACGAGAACGAATAAGCAAATAAATCAGTTAAGATAAACACAAGTCCTTTAACAGAGCTTCAGCTTCTTGTCGGGTAAGCACTGATAATGAATCCCCATCTCTAATAGAAATAAGCTCCTTTATGAGCATGGCAATATGACCATATTCAAAATTACCTGGTGGCTTAATCTTATAGCTGAAGTCCTTAATGCATTCACTATGCTGTAGTAATGGTTCTTGTCGTGTTATTTAAACGTGACGTGAAACTGATCCCTGCAACACTGCGCTAAATTCATTGGTCTTTGTCGATAAAATGTATTCATTGCATCATAGCTACATATTGGAAAAAGTTGGATGCGGTGGTGGAATTGGCTAATTTATATGCTTGCAGAAAGTCGTTGATTACCATGCTCGTTGTAGCGTAACGACCGAAGGATGTTGAAGATTTCAATGAAGTAACAACACCATTAAAAATGGATACTGCTTTAGATGGCTTTAGTTTGACTTGATGGATGCCAGATTAATTATTCGGAATGATTGCCGGTTAATTTACCTACCATATCCATTGCAGTAGATAAATAACGCAACGCATTTGTACAATCTGAATGACGCACTAGTTAAAAAAGTACAGTAACTTTAATTTGATACGGTAAAGTAAATCACTCAATGCATCCAATGAGGCAGTATATTTCTCCCCAATCGTGAATGTATGCATCCACAACAATACCGTACATTGTCAGAGATTTAAATAAATTGCAATATCATAATTAGCTTGCCATTGTTACCACTGCACTAATTGCGTTCTTGATATCAAATTAGCCAATGCTGAGAAATTCCTAATTATCATTGTACCATCATGCCATTGGAACTTTAACATTTTATTAACAAGGCTGTCACTAATTCATGTACAAATGTTTGGATGATTATCAGTGTGGCTTTGTGTTGTTTGAGCAATTAACTGTTGTGTCGATTGATTCTCGTTACAAGCAATGACACCAATTGCATTATTAAGACGGACTCTGGTTTATAATAATATATTAGTGCCAATGATGCCGACGATGTTAATAAGTCATAAAGACCACACCTTATACCAGGTGCATTGTGATGGCGCGTTGAATAAAAAAACCGAGTGAAGTGTCCAGGTATTCAACTCAAATAACTACATTCGCTGTACATATCTTATACTTTCGATGAATGTCGTTCATTGTATGTGTCACACACTATGTAAACTACTTGTTCATTGAATTCGAATATACCAAAATTACAGCGCATTACCACGAAGGAGATAATCAATTGGTTGTTTGTTTTCGCTACTTACGTAAGTACTTACGTTTGCCTATATGTCGCGTGGATTTTGTAGATATTTATGAATATTTAAAAGCGCTCGCATGCTAACATTTGGGTGTGCCTACAATGTTTTGCAGTGCACATCTAGTGTCAACCAACTATTAGATGCCGCCACCTGAATATATTGGACCCGTTTTACTACAAGAGACATGATACGGCAAGGTATTTAGATTTGTGATTAACTATTTTGCACAGTAGCTGGCTGTGTTGATCATGCCGAAGGGATGCTGCATATTACTAGGCAACGTGGGTGCACCTTACCTCGTGATCTGTATATATACGGTTGCCTGCATTACAGACATTGGACTAATGACCACGATCTAAAAGGATTGTAGGTATTTAAACTAAATGCAAAACTGGTGTTTTACGTCAGTTTACAGTACCTAAGACAATGTCGTGAGGGTACAGGAATAAAACGATCGCTTACTTAAGGCAGCCCGGCTGCTGACGTAGGATAAGCAACACCCATTACGCTGCTGGATATTCACGAGAGAATGACAATGCAACGATACATTGATAGTGATATCACTGCGCTAAAAAAACACCCATAGAACTAAACATAAATGTATGGCTTCCCTTCTGCGAACACGGCCATGCTCCCGTTTCCTAGATTCACATTAATCGCACTGTGTCAATGCCAAACTGCACTGTCGACGACATCGGGCTATATCCACGTACAGTATTTACATTCACTGTTATATTTGCAATATCAATCGGTCGCCAATATACTAAGCATCAAACTGACATAACAGAGGCAGTCGGTCGCAGTTTTCAGGACCAGATGTGATTCTATATTTACTGTGTAATACAAGTATCGACTTCGTTTCATAATTGAATAGCATGTATCTTTTTGACTTGCTTTCCGCAAAATTTAAACCTTTTTTATATGTAAATGAATATAAATTATTATTTGTGCACCTAATTTACGATATGTCGATAAGTATACTTGGTCTCACTGCAGAAGTCGTCCGAACTTCTGCAGGTTAGTGTAGACATTTTATACGCAATATAATCTCGCGGCTTATATAATTAATTTGTTTCGGAATTGAATTTCGGTGCTTTATTGTCATCTTTTGGCCCAGACCTATACGTATAATAATGAAATGGACAGGCCAAACCAATTGTATAATATCATGGGGACTTATTTAATTTCCAAGAAGATATGAAAATATCGCTGTGTCCGTCAGTCGGCACCAGACACACAAGAATTATGGACGATGAATCCTTTGTTGAAGCGTTTAATGCGATTATGGACATCAGGTGAAAATCCCTGTTTTCTAATGTTCCTTTATAATCTTAATAATGGTCGTTACCATTCAAGGCGTCGTCTTTATGCCTGTTTTGCTCAATTGTCGACCATAAGCAGTAACCTTGATGCAAATGAGATCGCTATCGCTTAATAAAAGACTATTGTTTCATGTAATTTCGTGATGTAAATGTTATCTTGGCAATGATGCTCTCGGGCGATATTATGTACAAAATCGTATCTAGGAGAATTAACACTTTAAGAAAGAGTGATTAGATTGTAAAACATTCATTAACTTACACAAAAGAAAACCGCATTCTGTATCGATTGAGCGATGTATCGTTGGTAGACGCTTCTATCATATATTTTCGGATAATAACTACCATTCAGTAATTCATTAACTTTTATCCCGTGTATTCGTGTGAAGACATTACCAATCTAGAAATGCTTTCGAAATACCATGCATTAATTAATGTCACCGAAAACCATGAACTGTCACTGAATTATCAGTAATCATTATCAGTGTAATTTCGACTAGGTTTCATAACACCCTACTTGGCGTAAATTCCATAGGATTACAGTTCAAAAGCACGTTCTTCCTCGGCTCGTTATCTCGCTCACTTTTTTTATTGAGATATTATGGACCTGTGCATATTACGAAGATCGCATCTTGACATCGGTTGTGTCTTGATCATATGGCCGGTAACTGGTTCTCTTGTTATTTAGTAATCTAAACGACGTGAAATGGGCAAAAACGTGGCGCATTATTCGTGATAGACACCACGCCACAGAAAGACGAAATGTTTGACCCTGTTCAGTGATGTCTTTAAATTTGTTTGTCGTGTCTGCTCAGCGTGAATACTTCTTATTATCCTCTTTATAACAGCAGCTTCGCTTGTCTAGCAAATACAGTATTCATCATTCTAAATAAGAAATATCTCATAAAAAGACAATTGTATCCTGCTCTTCAAAATAACTGACGTTCTGCGGGATATTTGCAATACTAGTGTTAATTTCCCTTGCAGAGGGTAGGTTAGTATCATATCTAAGACACTCAAGACAGCGATGTATGTCACCAAGTTGTTTTTCATTAAACTTCATATGTAAAGTTTACATTGATCCGTATGCACAATGATTCGTTAAGTTCAAACTTCTCAATCGCGCTGTTGCTTTGTGATGTAAAACAGACCCTGTAATACTCAATAACGTCCGAGTAGAAATAGACGACCTATTATTTTTTTAGGACAAGTTATGTTTTCAGCCATTGCGATGAAGGATGCACATATGCATGCGGTATAAACCTAAACGTCATAAGCATGGTTCAAGCCCATAAAAATGATACATTGCTCTGGCCATAACACTTTGGGAATCCTTTTCGCCGTGTAATAAAACCAGTTATGAGTATCATCCATCTTCAGAACGTATACAATGGAACAGCAGTTAGCACTCGCCATAAATCCAGATCACCTATACGTTAGAAGGGGATTTACGACAAGGTATAACCAAAAGTGGAACGCGAGGCACTCAAAGATCAAATAAGAGAAAAATTGCGCTTCGCTTAAATGTTGGAATTTAGCAAATAACAACGCATCCTGCCACTGTCAGAGGCTCGCAGCTAACAACGGCCAATTGTGAACAAAGCCTTTTATATAAATATAAAATCATTATTCACACTCCAACGCTGTGATAGAAATTCAAACTGAAATTGAGGTATTCCCTTAGCAGCATTATCAGGTTTATGAGGCCATTAGCCTTGGAACATTATTCTGCATGTTCTCGCCCTACTTAGGCCAGTTGCTAAACTAGCGTCACCGGAGCTTCCTGTTTACGAAATCAGAATGAATGTTTGAAGTCATTTGTATGCTCTATAACAACTCCGTATCAAAATATCCGGGGCAATTTGTTGCAAAACTTCCGAACTAACGGTGCTACATTTGACTGCGCGGCACGTCCGGCTAACGAATCTACCTCGGCCTGTAAACATTCTTTTTTATTGTTTTCCACCTATAAAACCCGCTTGTAATTAGTTCTTAACATAATGCAAGCAAAACCTGCTTCAAAAGCAATAATATGAACAAACGTATAAAAGAATACAGTATATTTTTGTGTTAGCGATGCGAGCGTAGGTTTATAATGACAATGTGCATATCCAAGTTAAATTTGTGGCCTGCAAGCGCATTATTCATTCTATGTCCCATTAATCATTCTTTGTTTACAGCGCCATATAACCTGGGGATGCTGAAAGGTTTTAGAATAACCATGATGTACGTTACATTTAAAGATGATCAGCCTTTATAACGCTACAATTGAAGCTTGTTTACACTCACAAAAAACAATCAAGCTATTATAGTCCTTAATGTTTCCATACATGAAGTTCCCAATAAAGCTTCAGAGATCATTTCTCATCATCTTATTTAAATCTTTCGAAATGAACCCCATATGAATCAATGATAACAATGCTTAGATGTCTTGATGGAGTTTGTTTCCTCCCCTGGACTCCCATTACCAAATTATATCGACCTGAATAACGACAGATACATCCATTTAAATGTGAATCTATGACCATATGGATATTTTTGGCAGCTGAAGTTTTATTCCTTTTTCCTAATCTAAATATTTGAATCTGTGCATGAATTACGCATTTGCCCCAAAAGCCAAAATATTTCAACGTGGGAATTGATCGAAGTATATATCAAAATACATTTAGCAACTCAGCTCATAGATTGGTCGCAGTAGAAATACCACAACCACTCCGATTAAATAGAATGTGATGTCTGTTAATACGATGGGTGTTAAATAGTAACGTTTTGAATCATCGTCATTTGAGGAAAACGTTTACATTTGGCCAGACATTATGATATTGCTAATTAACAGTTAATGCGACAATATGAATATGGCGTCAAATCGTGAGTGTTGACTTTCATATACGCAGCTCACAATTAGTGAATTAGTTAGAAAATTTGCGCGTACGTATGCTTCATGTCTATTCTGGTGTTATGACTAAGTTTTTTTTTATCAATAGGCAATGTTAATATTTTGGTCTTAGACAATCAACCCATCCCAAAGATTATATGGCAATTCAGTATTCTTGGAACCGCATCAATATGAAAATACAGAACAAATATGTTGTTCCTCACGTTATTTCGTATAAAAGTGCGGCGTATGGGAACATGATTACAACAACCTAATGCATTATAAAAATGTACCTCTACGGTTGCCAATAGCTAAATTTCGTTAACAAATTGCTTATAGATAATGCTTTCTCAGTAAAAGGCCTTGAATCACTTGAGATGTGTAAATTCGACTGTTATATCTCGTCTTATTCGTCTTGGGAAGATCTTCTCTCTCTTGATTTGAAATCAGACTGCAATTATATACACAATTTACAACTAAACATTACTTTAGATTGATATGGCTCTATTCATGCTGGATGAAAAATCTTGTCTAAACATCTGTATATTGAATGCATTTTATATTGACTAAGTTATGGATTTCAGTACCCACCACGTTTGTGTGCGTGTGTGTGTGTGTGTGTGTGTGTGTGTGTGTGTGTGTGTGTGTGTGTGTGTGTGTGTGTGTGTGTGTGTGTGTGTGTGTGTGTGTGAGAGAGAGAGAGAATGTGTGTGTGCGTGTGTGTGTGTGTGTGTGTGTGTGTGTGTGTGTGTGTGTGTGTGTGTGTGTGTGTGTGTGTGTGTGTGTGTGTGTGTGTGTGTGTGTGTGTGTGTGTGTAAGGGTGGGTGGGTTATTGGGTGGGTGGGGGTGGTGGTTGCTCTTCACGTAAATCCATCCTTTCGCTAATCTGCCCAACCGCTCCAGACAGAACTCATCGTACAGTAGTCATCCACACATAAGCTTTATATGGTGAACTTGCAGCGTGTCCGTACGATCTGAATCATATCCAATCGAAGGTATGCTGCGATCCACTATAATTACTTCTTAACACCAACATCAAGCAATGTTAATTAGCAACGCAACTGTCAGCACTCATATTAAAGATACAACAAAAAATTTACCTAAGCATCATCTCCAAGGTAGGAAAACTACATTGAAGATGTAAAACTGTGTCACGCAAATGCACAACATATATCCAGGAGTCGATTCTGCTTGTCTTTTAATTACATCACTGCGATAGAGAAAGCAAAGGGAAATTAAGCAAATGCTTTTGCCACTTCCAGTTTCAATAGCACAAAAATGTTTCGCTCTATTAAGGCTGCGCCATATCTTTCCCTTTCGATCCGAATCAGTGAACGGACACCACATTTATCTATAATAGCTCATATAAGGAAGCCGCCATTTTGAAATCGCTTAGCGGTAGGGGCGACTTATGTGCTGCTGGTAATGCCTGTACAGTGGTCGCAGTGGTTCGGGCCCGCAACAACAGGTGCGTATCCGCACGACTGAGTTGGCCCATAGCAAACATCATCTAATTACGGCGGTATCGAACAATCACAAAACAGACGTAATTAATTTAAAGGGATGACAATGAAATGACACGACGAACCTTTGCTCAAGTGCTGACTATTTTGTGTGAATAACATCCGGGCATGATAACAAACACATCCGCCATTCCCGCTTGACGTCGATCAAAATACGTATGCTTTTTCACAGTGACAGGGTTGGCCCTTGGACCCATGGTGAGCTGGCCATCACACCTGAATTCACTGTCGATGATAGCTATGCAGATAACACGATGAAGATACCGCAATTCGGATCAGATTTAATATACGCCTGTGACTCATACGCATATTTCCACGATTACTCTCTTTTTGAATTAAATAATTATCTTCGTAAAAAAATCATCAGGCGCTGAAGCATATTTTTTCAAATGACGTTTATGGTAAGTACTGTGGTCAGGGGTGCCAAGGAACGAAAACTGTAAACTGCCTCTGGTTCGCTTCCTATAGATGTATCTCATAAACATCTGTTACGCGAAAAGGTGGCCCATGTCAATGGGGAACCGAAATATAGTTTTGTCAAGTGTCTAATTGCGTGCACAACAAACGCCTTCAGCATTGTAATTTGCAGGAGTTAGTAATCTTTAACCAGACACACCGAACTAATGTATTTGTTTCGGTCGTACGTACATTTGATAGGTTCGTGTTAATTGACGCTCAACAACAGGAACCGTTGTTAAATGAACGAATCGGATACCATAAGTGGTCAAAGTTCACGATTGCAACGAAAGCCGGGGAGGGGGCGTATCTAAGCGTTACTGGACTCGATTGCATGCTTAATCTATCGACCTAGCAGTTCCGACTCGGTGGCATAATCGTATCAGACACAGGGTATGGAGGGGGGGGGGGGGGGGGGGGGGGGTGGGGGTGCATGGTTGGAGACGAATGGGCTGTGGTGTTCACTGACCACAGTCATCCTCACTCATCCCCTTCGTGATATGATGGATCGAGTAAAATGCTTACGCTTATATATTTTGCTCTGACCACAGCATCATCCTCACTGCCTGACCTAATGCGGCCCTGATGTGCGGTCGTGATATGATGGATCGAGTAAAATGCTTACGCTTATATATTTGAGCTATCAGTTGACTCTTCCAACTGAAGCAAAGCATCGACATCCAAGTCGAAAATTCAACATGGGTGTTCGATTAGACTATCGGTTCCTCTTACAAGAGCAAAAATATGAAGACTCTCGAATTTACCCTTAAAACAATACACCTGCCAAATAAGCGACTTCGAAAGCATTTATCCTGATAGCGGCCAAGCAGCCACAACATTCGCTAATCGGATTGGAGGCCATACCCATTCCAGTCGATCATCCCTTACCGAGCTCAACCATTCCCTCACCAACAGGGCATGCATCGTGGTAGATAGTGTATTTGTCTTAGAAGCAGAAAAAAACCCGAAATAGACGATAAGCGTTTATGTTATGCGTGCTTTATTACATTGTTCCTTCTCGCTCAATTGCCTTGTATTGCTGCGGAAATATAGAATAAAATACTTTAAATAGTTGCTCACATGCACATATTAAAGGCAGCAGGCTTGTGAGATGGGTAACCTTTCCATTTGGTGCCCGGGGCGCACTCCATACTGAAAGACTGGCCCGCTTCGGAACACTGGACGAAGCACTTGCCTGTTGTAGGGTGGGCGAAATGACCGGCATACATACCGTCACAAAAGTCGTCTGTTACAAAAACACTTTGACGGTTACACAGAAACCTAGTCGACGAATACTGCAAAACGATTTCCCAAAGAGGGACTAATCGCATAACATTCCTCCCTTTTACTTACCATCTATCGGCGGACATGATCCCGTCGACTTCCGGTTCTTACTCGGAAAGTAGGATGGGCTCTCCGGATGTGACGTCTCGTGGTAACCATGACGCCTATCCCCAAGAGAGGGAGCATGGAGTATTTGACTGGTTTTCCCTCGGGCGGGACCCGGTCGTGAGTGGGGGCGGGAGGATTGTATCACGTGACCCTCATCCGGGTTATCGTTATCATATTGATGTCTACTTACATGATGTCTTTCGTATTCAATCTCGTCGATTTCGTCAGGGCCGAATCGGGACCGTTTCCGTGAATGCGTGTCTTTGTTTCGAGATCCGTACGCGGGCTCGTAGTCGGGGTAGGTATAGTCATCCTCCTCGTGAGGATAGCCCCCATAATCCTCATCATGACTGTTAAAAGATCCATATCGCTCGTCGCCATCGTCACTATGACCTCCGTGACCTCGGTGACCTCCGTGACGGCGCTCGCTCGGATCATGGTCATACGGAGGAGGGCGCTCATGCAAAAACTCCGCTTTCTCCAGATAATCATGAGGTAAAGACTTCGCCACGTATGGTGACATGACTGCAACGGGGTCGTCGTTAAGAAGGACGAGACTTTCGTCATTCTTATCCTCGTTTTGCTTCTTATTTGCACTCGCGGAGTCAGATGGAAGTTTAGAAGTTGTCTCATCTTCCTTCACGGTTTCGTTTTCTTTCACAAAAACTTCCTTTTTATTGCTAACACCGACGACTGATGTGTTTACAACTGCTGTGTTATAAGTATCCTTGTTTTCTGGCAAGACTGACGATTGAATTAGTGGCGACAGGTAAGCGACAATTGCAGTGACAGCGCACATCAACCACAATGCGGTCCTACCCATGCTGTATGGCTTTTGAGACTTCAAATAACTTCTTGCGGCAAACACCTTACTGATTCTCCCGCAAGGTATAATATGTCTAATCGGTGAATTCACCCTGGCCGTTTATGAAGGCGTACATTCGTTTGTAAACGAATAGCACAGGCCATTTGACCTCTTTTGATCGCCGCATTGAGACCCAAGTCAGCGCCTGACAAGTAAGTACACGGCATCACAATACCTTAATAATGTGAGCAAACAATTAAGGTTACTCCACAGTTATTCACGAGTCGCTGGTTGATTCCAAGAAGCTATCGTTGAGTTTAGCGCATGCGTATAATATTTGGACGCATATTCAATTGTTGGCTTCCAGGACACTAAAGCAGAAGAGAAATAAGTAGGGCGAGTATCAACATTCCGGATAGCAAATGGGGAACGTCAAAATAGGATGATATAACATGACCTAGACAGATATTGCTGAGAATGGATGACAAGGAACTGATAAGGAGTCAATGACAAATGTGGAAACTGATATGGCGTTCGAAACAGTGGTGACAGCTTATGTAGTCTTACCAAAAACGGCACCAATGATGGAAACAATTATTGCAAGAAGATAAATTGTGACGGAAGGCAATATGGGATACAACGCGACCAAAAGCACTGAAATAATGGATTTTGAAATGTAAATATTTGTGAAACATTGCAATCGCAAGTGGTAATAAATTGTGAGTCAAATTTACGCCCAATCTGAAGGCATATACTCAGCTCATCTGTTTGGCGCATGCGCGCTCTCTCTGTATACGTTCATAATCCTGCGCGATCATTTGAGCATCGAATGGCCTGGTTTATTCGTAACCATGGCGCGTTTCCAGCAGCCCCCTAGAATCAATGTTTATTTATTGATGTATGTCCAATTTATGGATTTTGACCATCCCGTGTGAATAGCGTGAATCACTGAAGTTGACTGGACCTAACATGGCGGATTCATTATTACAGACACGTAATCGACAATTGAGGAGATTTGTCGAGACGGATGCTTTAAGGGATAAAGTGACCACTTGCCTCAACTCGGGTAGCTGTTTCTTATGGGCGTCTGCGATAGAATCTCGTTCCACTTGACTGCACACTGGGCCTCGACGTCCTAAGCCCAAACTCAGATACCCCTTGTTGGTATCTGACGCTTTTACAACTTAAATCCCGGCGATGAGATAATTATTCTCGAGTGAAGTCAAGCCTGCTTCGGCGGGATTTTGAACTAAGTGAAACAGCGACATGTGTACTGTTATCGCATTCGATGATGACTCACTTGAAGTAGGGTAAAATTGATGCGTTAAAAGGGCCCGGATGTGATATACCAACAGAATGTATGGTTCAGAGCCCATGAGGTTCCGCTTCACCCCTCAGTTGTTTCCTCCTTATTGACCTCCGTCATATTCGATTTCCTCATTTCGGCCCCAACCTTCTTAGCGATTTCTCCATTTCTGTCCCAACCTTCTTAGTGATTTCTCCATAACGGCACCAACTTTCTTTGTGCCTTCCCCGTTTCGGCCCCAACCTTCTTGGTGATTTCTCCATTTCGGCCCCAACCTTCTTGGTGTTTTCCCCATTTTGGCCCCAACTTTCTTGGTGTTTTCCCCGTTTCGGCCCCAACCTTCTTGGTGATTTCTCCATTTCGGCCCCAACCTTCTTAGTGATTTCCCCATTTCGGTCCCAACCTTCTTGGTGATTTCCCCATTTCGGCCCCAACTTTCTTGGTGTTTTCCCCATTTCGGCCCCAACCTTGTTGGTGATTTCCCCATTTCGGCCCCAACTTTCTTGGTGTTTTCCCCATTTCGACCCCAACTTTCTTTGTGATTTCCCCATTTCGGCCCCAACTTTGATGGTGTTATTTGATTTCTTATTCAATCTGATATATCTTCAGCGTCATAGAGGTTTACGCCATATTTCATTACACCATTTATATTCGCTCCAACCTTCGCCTGCCCAGCTTGTCTTACCCGTCAGCCCTATATCATACAGACATCAAGAGCCAAAGACCATGCCTCAGATTGGTTCTCAGTGCGCTACACGTTCCATGCTAGTTACAATTGACGGCTGATAGTTTGCTGATTCCCTCTGAAGCGATGTAATGTAAGACGAATAACATTGTAAAATAGCGTACTATCACCAGAATGAAATACGTCGAGCCAAGTAGTCGGTCAAAATAGTAATCTAATGCGTACAAAACATTAGCAATAGCAGGCAATATATTTCGGGATGGGCTCATCTCGAGTAAGGGGGTTCTAACATAAGACGCCTGATATACCATCATTTATTGCCAATAACCGAAGTATGTGTACGGTTTCTGATTCATGCCATCAGGAATAGTCAAGATATACGGATATGTCATTAAATCTTAAACATTTATTCATATAGTTCCTTAAAGGTAGTCGTTTCATTTTACAGGTAGAGTTACCAGATACACGCGCCGGCGTGTGTCGAGGCGGTCGTTAGAGGTTGGTGTGACCAATAGATGAGATGACTGCGCTGAGTGTGGAATCGCTGATCAATGATAGATGCTCCTATTACCAAGGATAATTACCTGTGACATCTGACCACACAAAGAACAGGGCAGGTGTCTGCCGGGTCAGAGTAGCTCCGTTTTCAGCTATCCATAGCTTGACTGAAACACGTGTTCACATACGTAGCATTCTGTATCTCTATATGAGCCAATCGTTTAAGACAGAAGATCAATGGAAACGTTCCTGACCTATTGATCAGGGCTCAGGGGATCTTATCAATCACAAGATTTGCTAACATCCGTTTTCTCAGGTTATCTTATATCCAGCAGTTAATTCCGTGATTGACCCAGCGAAGCAGCCCCTTTTGTCGTTATTCAGTGGGTATATTGCTATATTCTTTTTTAATTTCAATGCAGTTCCATTTTTTTCGCACGCCATCTTTAATAACTGGTATATAAACAGCATATACAACTGACACTAAGTTGTAGCATTGATTCTGAATGATATCAACCGTGGGGGGTGTGTTAATTTGAAAGATATGGTTACCATGGAACAATCTCAACAAGCGCTGAGGTTCTAGCCTTGTTGCGTCAAAATAAATTCCGGCGAATTGGACAAGTTTGTACGGATTTCCCCGCTTGCATCGTGAATGTTACGCAATTTAGCTTTGCTGGGGACATCGGAAATAGGCATGTAACAGCCAGGGCGTACTCGTTACCAAGGCAGCGGATTGAGTCTGGCTCATTATGGTTTACTTTGGTGACCTTAATTTCACATTGGTTCATGGATTAGACATCAGAGTGTGTATTTTTTCTATTTGGATTTACTTTGTTCGTATTCACTGATGCAGATTTTGTAATATAGGAGCGTTATGATGACTTAATCAGCGACCACACAAAACATATCTGAAGAACACAATAGAAAATGGTTTCTTTGGGAGTATTTCCGGAGATATACGCTGGGTGACATTTGGCCTCTTCTTAAGTGAAACAAACAAGACAGGAAGAAGAATCCCATTTAACCGTCGGGCCAATGTTTAGTTAGAAACTAAGGTAATGACTTGATCATTTAATAAGTGTCAGGTAAAAATTACAATGAATTGTTACATTTGACATCTTGGTTACTTGCCCCGGGGGCGGGGGGGGGGGGGGGCACTTAAATGTATAGAGGTAGTATATATGTGCCGCGCGACGGGGTATGTTTTTTCGGCCTCTCGACTTGTACGACGGGTTTTTTGGCCTCATACTTGTACGACGGGGTATGTTTTTCAGCTTCAATCTGTACGACGGGTTATATATTCGCATAATACCTTGTACGACGGGGTATGCTTGTACTGGTCCACCGCGTGTCATATTATATTGATGTCTATTTTGGAATACATACACCTCAATTATAATATTGATAATAAAAGTAATGACGAGAACATTCGCTAGTTTTTCTTATGGTACTAAATATATGTAGTCAAATAGGATCAGTTAAAGATACCCGGTGCGAGTATAGCTGCCGAGCGTCATGAAGATATATATCAGCTACTTACATTATGATCAGCGGACGTAAAAATGACAAAGAGACGTCATAATGGTATGAATTAACCGACACATTGCCGAAATGCTGGACGGCATAGATCAGAATGAATTCCGGGAGAATCATTGGTTTAGACTACCTATTATCCTCTCTTGTGTCACCCGCTTCAAATAGATTATCCTCACGCGCCTGATTTCTAATCGAAATCGTCCTCCCTACTTACCGAAAATGCACCATGCACTGTTCGGAAATCAGTCACTTAGGCAGGTCACTTTGTCCTACTTTCTTGTATCAATAAGGATAATTCGATGTAAATAGATATATTTGTATCATAACACCCAGGCCATTCAATATGAGCTCAACAAGATACAGCAGGATTTGCATGTTACAAAGCAAAACGCCATTCAATATGAGCTCAACAAGATACAGCAGGATTTGCATGTTACAAAGCAAAACGCCATTCAATATGAGCTCAACAAGATACTGCAGGATTTGCATGTTACAAAGCAAAACGCCATTCAATATGAGCTCAACAAGATACAGCAGGATTTGCATGTTACAAAGCAAAACGCCATTCAATATGAGCTCAACAAGATACAGCAGGATTTGCATGTTACAAAGCAAAACGCCATTCAATATGAGCTCAACAAGATACAGCAGGATTTGCATGTTACAAAGCAAAACGTCGTGTGATATGAGCTATAAGGATTCAGAGGCCGTTCAATTTCATTTCGCTATACATGAAAGACGACTAAGTCATTTGATATGTGCTGCAATCACCACCAGTCCGGTACTCCAGAACAGACAGCTGCCGCGTTAATAGCCTGAGGTATGGAACGCGGAATGCAAAGTATGGCGGTTAAACTTCCTCGCGGCGGTGTCTAAACGCGGCGCAGTCGACTCCAGTATATGTTGTGTTATTCCATAGTTTACAAGCGGTCAGAACGGGTCAGTATATAGTCAACTCGTATTATCTTTCAATTGCGCGTTCTGATTGAGACACATAGGTCTTATGACCTTCCCGAAAGCGATGGGAGCAGATGTTTAAGGCTCGTAGTTTTGGGATCGACCTTCGCCCCATATCCTCGAGTGGGAGAGGGTTCCCCTTGGTGAGTAGAGAAGAGCCACTTATTTAGGTTGGTGTTTGGCTTTCGGGCATATAAATGGGTCGTTATTTGCGACTGTAGGGTTTAGCAATGGGCCGATATCTTGAAATCGCCATGTGTGCAAATAGATGGGATGTTTAAACACAATAGACCTCGCCATCTCCCAAAGTTGATCTTTCATGTCTGCTCAGTAGAAGGTAATGTCAAATCGTCTACTACCGTCATGGATGGGGTAAATGGCCTGTTGTAGACTCTGTCTATTGACCGCTCGCCAGGGGCATGTGGTTTGGAAGGTGGTGGGGCGTGCGAAAACGTCTCGAGAATCCCGTACAGTCACATCAATTAATTACTTCGCTGGTCTGGAGTAAACTCTACCACCCAGTGCTAAGGTTGGTGCGTCTTTCAGCTTAGCGTGTCTAATAGAATAGTCTGTAAGTTTAAAGCTCGGCAGTTTCACCATTTAGGTATTTTGTAAAGATTGTTTTACTGCTTGGAACTGAAAAACAAGGTGTGCAACAATAAAGTAGGAACTAGAAAATGCTCGGATGTGCAGAAAAGGTGTAAGATTAAACTACCTTTCATCACACATCTGCGCTCCCTTTATACACCTTATTAATCACAGGTTCTGTCAGTTATTCCTGGCAATCAATAACGCAATGTAAATCACTTAAGTCAAAATTCAGTGCTGCATAAACTGATCACGAGTGCCCTTGACAGCTCCACGCGCGTTATCTCGGCCCTCAGAATTCTTGTATAGGAATAACAATGAACACCCATTTGTCGCAGCAGTTTAGATGATGCGGGGCATTTTGTTGTTGGATGGAAATGATTGTGTTCTGTGATCGTGCAATTATATTAATGTTTTATTCAAATGGTTAATATTCGTTCTAATTGTCATTGACGAAATTCTGGTATTCTAAAATATTTTGCACCGATTCATTGTATATAAGGATAACATAACACTCAATTTCATTGTACTTAATATCTGAGCTTTGGTGCAGTTGTGAGGCGAAGCCAGGAAAACGTCTTTCACACCATTCGTTGCGTCTTACTACTCAAATGTAAGTAACCTGAAATTCTAACATCAGGTTGGCTTCCGAAATTCGAATTTATTGCCAGTATATCTCATCCCAGTCCTTCCTAATAAATGTCATTCATCATGTCCTGTTACTCAGATGCAAGCATTCTAAACATCTGACGTATCGTTGGTCGCCCGAGTTCGAAGTTAATGTTTATTTGATCTGAATTCTAACATCAATATGAGTAATCTTAAAGTGTGACAATAGTTTATCCTAATAAATTTTATTGATAAAGTTCATTGTCCATATGGATAACCAAATAATCGTTCTCTTTAACCTAATATCTGATCATTTGCACGGCTGTGAAGGGTAGCCTTGAAAGCGAATTCCATGTCATTCCTCACGCCCTACTACTCAACTGCAAATATCCTAATATATGTTACTTGAGCTTGGCTTTCCAACTGCCTATTGTATGTCAGTTTATCTTATCCCGTTCCCTGAATATAACTAACCTAAATGTCCGACAATAACTTGGTCAAATAAATCCTATATATATTTTTGACAATTATATATAGAATAGTACAGATGAGCAGTGGAAGCGTGCTGGGCTCATAACCCAGAGGTCCGTGCATCAAAACCTAGCTCTGCTAACACGATCTTTTATGCACGAATTGACAGCATTATGCAAACAAATAAACTTGTTGTTTTAAGACCATATTCATTGAGCTCCAAGCTGAGCAACTACGTTTGAACAAATCCCGTGGAAATCACAGTGTAGATGTATTTATGGTCAATAACTAGTTTTCATTCGCAAAAAAACTGATGTGCAGATCAAGATTAAACTTATTATCAATAAGGATTACCAATAACTCGAATTTCATCAGTGCCATAATATTACCTTTATTATTGCTGTGAGGAGAAGTATGTGCAACATAAAAGTCATTTATCATGTCCTGTTACTCAGATGCAAGCATTCTAAACATCAGAAGTAATATTGGTTGCCCCAGTTTGAAGTTAATGTTTATTTGATCTGAATTCTAACATCAATATGAGTTATCTTAAAGTGTGACAATCGTTTACCCTAATAACTTTCATTGATAATTGTTATTGTCCATATGGATAACCAAATACTCGATTTCATTTAACTAAATATCGGATCATTGTAACAGCTGTGTAGGGAGGTCTTTGAAAGCGAATTTCATGTCATTCATCACGCCCTACAACTCAACTGCAAGTATCCTACATATCTTACTTGAGCTTGGCTTCCCAAATGCCTATTATATGTCAGTTTATCTTATGCCGATCCTTGAATATAACTAACCTAAATGTCCGACAATAAGTTGGTCAAATAAATCCTATATATAGTTTTGACACTCATATTTCGAATAGCAGAGAGGTGCAGTGGAAACGTGCTGGGCCCGTAACCCAGAGGCCCATGCATCGAAACCACGCTCTGCTAACCCGATTTTTTATTGGAAAGAATTGACAGCATTATGCTTACAAATTTACTTGTTGTTTTAAGACCATATTCATTGAGCTCCATACTGAGCTACTACGTTTGAACAAATCCCGTGCAAATCACAGTGTAGATGTATTTATGGTCAATAACAAGTTTTCATTCGCAATGTTCTGATGCGAAGATCAAGATTAAATTTATTGCCCATAAGTATTACTAATAGCTCGAATTTCATCAGTCCGATAATATTACCATTATTATAACACTGAGGAGAATTAGGCGCTAAATAAATGTCATTTATAATGTCCTGTTACTCAGATCAAGCTTTGTAACCATCCGACATAATATTGGTTGCCCGAAATTGAAGTAAATGCTTTTTTAGGTCTGAATTCTAACATCAATATGTGTAATCGTTAAGTGTGACAAAAGTTTGCCCTAATAATTTTCACTGAAAATTTTCATTGTCCATATGGATAACCAAACACTCGATTTCATTTGATTTTAAATCTGATCATTTGTACAGCTGTGTAGGGAAGTATTGAAAGCGAAGTTCATGTCATTCATCACGCCCTACAACCCAACTGCAAGTACTCTACATATCTTACTTGAGCTTGGATTCCCAAATGCGTATTATATGTCAATTTATCTTATGCAGATCCTTAAATATAACACACCAAAATGTCCGACAATAAGTTGGTCAAATAAATCATGTGCATTGAGCTCCAAACTGAGCAACTATGCTTGAACAAAACCCGCGGAAATCACATTGTACATGTATTTATGGTCAATAAATGGTTTTCATTCGAAAAGGTCTGAGGCGCAGATCAAGATTAAATTAAGTGCCCATAAAGATTACCAATAACTCGAATTTCATCAGCCCAATAATATTACCGTTATTATCGCTCTGAGGAGAAGTGGGTGCAATGTAATGACATTCATCGTGTTCTGTTACTCAGATGCAAGCATTCTAATCATCTGCAATAATATTGGTTGCCCAAGTTGGACATTAACGATTATTAGATCTGAATTCTAGCACCAATATGAATTACCGTAAAGTGTGACAATAGTTTGCCCTAATAAATTTTATTGATAAAGTTCATTGTCCATATGGATAACCAAATACTCGTTCTCTTTAACCTAATATCTGATCATTGGCACGGCAGTGAAGGGTAGCCTTGATAGCGAATTCCATGTCATTCCCCACGTCCTACTACTCAACTGCAAATATCCTAATATATGTTACTTGAGCTTGGCTTTCCAAATGCGTACTATATGTCAGTTTATCTTATCCCGATCCCTGAATATAACTAACCTAAATGTCCGACAATAAGTTGGTCAAATAAATCCTATATATATTTCTGAAAATTATATATCGAATAGCAGAGTGGCGCAGTGGAAGCGTGCTGGGCTCATAACCCAGAGGTCCGTGCATCAAAACCTAGCTCTGCTAACACGATCTGTTATGCAAGAATTGACAGCAAGTTAACTTGTTGCTTTAAGACCATATTTATTGAGCACTAAACTGAGCAACTACGTTTGAACATATCCCGTGGAAATCACAGTGTAGATGTATTTATGGTCAATAACTAGTTTTCATTCGCAAAAGAACTGATGTGCAGATCAAGAGTAAATTTATTATCAATAAGGATTACCAATAACTCGAATTCCATCAGTGCCATAATATTACCTTTATTATTGCTGCGAGGAGAAGTTTTTGCAGCATAAATGTCATTCATCATGTCCTGTTACTCAGATGCAAGCATTCTAAACATCAGAAGTAATATTGATTGCCCGAGTTTGAAGTTAATGTTTATTTAATCTGAATTCTAACATCAATATGAGTTATCTTAAAGTGTGACAATCGTTTACCCTAATAACTTTCATTGATAATTGTTATTGTCCATATGGATAACCAAATACTCGATTTCATTTATTTAAATATCGGATCATTGTAACAGCTGTGTTGGGAGGTCTTTGAAAGCGAATTTCATGTCATTCATCACGCCCTACAACTCAACTGCAAGTATCCTACATATCTTACTTGAGCTTGGCTTCCCAAATGCCTATTATATGTCAGTTTATCTTATGCCGATCCTTGAATATAACTAACCTAAATGTCCGACAATAAGTTGGTCAAATAAATCCTATATATAGTTTTGACACTCATATTTCGAATAGCAGAGAGGTGCAGTGGAAACGTGCTGGGCCAATAACCCAGAGGCCCATGCATCGAAACCACGCTCTGCTAACCCGATTTTTTATTGGAAAGAATTGACAGCATTATGCTTACAAATTACTTGAAAATTTTTTAAGACCATATTCATTGAGCTCCATACTGAGCTACTACGTGTGAACAAATCCCGTGCAAATCACAGTGTAGATGTATTTATGGTCAATAACAAGTTTTCATTCGCAATGTTCTGAGCGAAGATCAAGATTAAATTTATTGCCCATAAGTATTACTAATAGCTCGAATTTCATCAGTCCGATAATATTACCATTATTATAACACTGAGGAGAATTAGGCGCTAAATAAATGTCATTTATAATGTCCTGTTACTCAGATTCAAGCTTTGTAACCATCCGACATAATATTGGTTGCCCGAAATTGAAGTAAATGCTTTTTTAGGTCTGAATTCTAACATCAATATGTGTAATCGTTAAGTGTGACAAAAGTTTGCCCTAATAATTTTCACTGAAAATTTTCATTGTCCATATGGATAACCAAACACTCGATTTCATTTGATTTTAAATCTGATCATTTGTACAGCTGTGTAGGGAAGTATTGAAAGCGAAGTTCATGTCATTCAACACGCCCTACAGTGGAAACTGCAAGTACTCTACATATCTTACTTGAGCTTGGATTCCCAAATGCGTATTATATGTCAATTTATCTTATGCAGATCCTTAAATATAACACACCAAATGTCCGACAATAGGTTGGTTCAATAAATCATATGCATTGAGCTCCAAACTGAGCAACTATGCTTGAACAAATCCCGCGGAAATCACATTGTACATGTATTTATGGTCAATAAATGGTTTTCATTCGAAAAGGTCTGAGGCGCAGATCAAGATTAAATTTAGTGCCCATAAAGATTACCAATAACTCGAATTTCATCAGCCCAATAATATTACCGTTATTATCGCTCTGAGGAGAAGTGGGTGCTATGTAATGACATTCATCGTGTTCTGTTACTCAGATGCAAGCATTCTAATCATCTGCAATAATATTGTTGCCCAAGTTGGACATTAACGATTATTAGATCTGAATTCTAGCACCAATATGAATTACCGTAAAGTGTGACAATAGTTTGCCCTAATAAATTTTATTGATAAAGTTCATTGTCCATATGGATAACCAAATACTCGTTCTCTTTAACCTAATATCTGATCATTGGCACGGCAGTGAAGGGTAGCCTTGATAGCGAATTCCATGTCATTCCTCACGCCCTACTACTCAACTGCAAATATCCTAATATATGTTACTTGAGCTTGGCTTTCCAAATGCGTACTATATGTCAGTTTATCTTATCCCGATCCCTGAATATAACTAACCAAAATGTCCGACAATAAGTTGGTCAAATAAATCCTATATATATTTTTGAAAATTATATATCGAATAGCAGAGTGGCGCAGTGGAAGCGTGCGGGGCTCATAACCCAGAGGTCCGTGCATCAAAACCTAGCTCTGCTAACACGTTTATTTATGCAAGAATTGACAGCAAATTAACTTAAGCTTGTTGTTTTAAGACCATATCCATTGAGCACTAAACTGAGCAACTACGTTTGAACAAATCCCGTGGAAATCACATTGTAGATGTATTTATGGTCAATAACTAGTTTTCATTCGCAAAAGAACTGATGTGCAGATCAAGGGTAAATTTATTATCAATAAGGATTACCAATAACTCGAATTCCATCAGTGCCATAATATTACCTTTATTATTGCTGCGAGGAGATGTTTTTGCAGCATAAATGTCATTCATCATGTCCTGTTACTCAGATGCAAGCATTCTAAACACCAGAAGTAATATTGATTGCCCGAGTTTGAAGTTAATGTTTATTTAATCTGAATTCTAACATCAATATGAGTTATCTTAAAGTGTGACAATCGTTTACCCTAATAACTTTCATTGATAATTGTTATTGTCCATATGGATAACCAAATACTCGATTTCATTGAACTAGATATCTGATCATTGTAACAGCTGTGTAGGGAGGTCTTTGAAAGCGAATTTCATGTCATTCATCACGCCCTACAACTCAACTGCAAGTATCCTACATATCTTACTTGAGCTTGGCTTCCCAAATGCCTATTATATGTCAGTTTATCTTATGCCGATCCTTGAATATAACTAACCTAAATGTCCGACAATAAGTTGGTCAAATAAATCCTATATATATTTTTGACACTGATATATCGAATAGCAGAGTGGCGCAGTGGAAGCTTGCTGGGCCCATAACCCAGAGGTCCGTGGATCGAAAACAGGCTCTGCTAACTTTTTCGCGTTTGTATTTCCTCAAAATTCGGACAACATGTGTTGAAAATTTAATTGTCTCACACCCATAACCATTTAGCTTTGCGCTCGGTAATTTTCCTTGAACAAATCCCCCATGAAGCTCTTTTTAACTATATGGTAATTCTATCCAAAAACGTGGCGAGGCGCTGATTTCTCACCGATTTATTGTATATAAGAATAACCAAACACTCGATTTCCATGTACTTAATATCTGCGTATTGGTGCAGTTGTGAGGCGAAGCCAGGAAAACGTCTTTCATATCATGAATCGTGTCTTACTTCTCAAATGTAAGTATCCTGAAATTCTTACATCAGGTTGGCTTCCCAGATTCGAATCTATTGCCAGTATATCTCATCCAAGTCCTTGCATATAAATAACCTAAATGTCCGACAATAAGTTGGTCAAATAAATCCTATATATATTTTTGACACTGATATATGGAATAGCAGAGTGGCGCAGTGGAAGCGTGCTGGGCCCATAACCCCGAGGTCCGTGGATCGAAACCACGCTCTGCTAACACGTTTTTTATGCACGAATTGACGACATTATGCTTACAAATTAAGCTTGTTGGTTCAAGACCATATCCATTGAGCTCCAAACTGAGCAGCAACGCTTGAACAAATCCCGTGGAAATCATATTGTACACGCATTTAGGGTCAATAACTAGTTTTCATTCGAAAAGTTCTGAGGCGCAGATCAAGATTAAATTTATTGTCCATAAGAATTACCAATAACTCGAATTTCATCAGTGCCATAATAGTATCATTATTATTGCTGTAAGGAGAAGGAGGTGCACAATAAATGTCATTCATCATGTCCTGTTACTCAGATGCAAGCATTCCAATCATCTGCAGTAATATTGGTTGCCCAAGTTGGACGTTAACGATTATTAGATCTGAATTCTAGCACCAATATGAATTACCGTAAAGTGTGACAATAGTTTTGCCCTAATAAATTTTATTGATAAAGTTCATTGTCCATATGGATAACCAAATACTCGTTCTCTTTAACCTAATATCTGATCATTGGCACGGCTGTGAAGGGTAGCCTTGATAGCGAATTCCATGTCATTCCTCACGCCCTACTACTCAACTGCAAATATCCTAATATATGTTACTTGAGCTTGGCTTTCCAAATGCGTACTATATGTCAGTTTATCTTAACCCGATCCCTGAATATAACTAACCTAAATGTCCGACAATTAGGTGGTCAAATAAATCCTATATATATTTTTGACAATTATATATAGAATAGTAGAGATGCGCAGTGAATTCGTGCGGGGCCCATAATCCAGAGGTCCGTGGATCGAAACCACGCTCTGCTAACACGTTTATTTATGCAAGAATTGACAACATTATGCTTACAAATTAAGCTTGTTGGTTCAAGACCATATCCATTGAGCTCCAAACTGAGCAGCAACGCTTGAACAAATCCCGCGGAAATCATATTGTACACGCATTTAGGGTCAATAACTAGTTTTCATTCGAAAAGTTCTGAGGCGCAGATCAAGATTAAATTTATTGTCCATAAGAATTACCAATAACTCGAATTTCATCAGTGCCATAATAGTATCATTATTATTGCTGTAAGGAGAAGGAGGTGCACAATAAATGTCATTCATCATGTCCTGTTACTCAGATGCAAGCATTCTAATCATCTGCAGTAATATTGGTTGCCCAAGTTGGACGTTAACGATTATTAGATCTGAATTCTAGCACCAATATGAATTACCGTAAAGTGTGACAATAGTTTGCCCTAATAAATTGTATTGATAAGTTCATTGTCCATATGGATAACCAAATACTCGTTCTCTTTAACCTAATATCTGATCATTGGCACGGCTGTGAAGGGTAGCCTTGATAGCGAATTCCATGTCATTCCTCACGCCCTACTACTCAACTGCAAATATCCTAATATATGTTACTTGAGCTTGGCTTTCCAAATGCGTACTATATGTCAGTTTATCTTACCCGATCCCTGAATATAACTAACCTAAATGTCCGACAATTAGGTGGTCAAATAAATCCTATATATATTTTTGACAATTATATATCGAATAGCAGAGATGGCGCAGTGAATTCGTGCGGGGCCCATAATCCAGAGGTCCGTGGATCGAAAACCACGCTCTGCTAACACGTTTTTTTATGCAAGAATTGACAACATTATGCTTACAAATTAAGCTTGTGGGTTCAAGACCATATCCATTGAGCTCAACACTGAGCAACAACGCTTGAACAAATCCCGCGGATATCATATTGTACACGCATTTAGGGTCTATAACTAGTTTTCATCGCAAAAGTTCTGAGGCACAGATCAAGAATAAATGTATTGTTCATAAGGATTACCAATAACTCGAATTTCATCAGTGCCATAATATATTACCTTTATTATTGTTGTGAGGAGAAGGAGGTGCAAAATAAATGTCATTCATCATGTCCTGTTACTCAGATGCAAGCATTCTAAACATCAGAAGTAATATTGGTTGCCCAGTTTGAAGTTAATGTTTATTTGATCTGAATTCTAACATCAATATGAGTAATCTTAAAGTGTGACAATCGTTTACCCTAATAACTTTTATTGATAATTGTTATTGTCCATATGGATAACCAAATACTCGATTTCATCTAACTTAAAATCTGATCATTGTAACAGCTGTGTAGGGAGGTCTTTGAAAGCGAATTTCATGTCATTCATCACGCCCTACAACTCAACTGCAAGTATCCTACATATCTTACTTGAGCTTGGCTTCCCAAATGCCTATTATATGTCAGTTTATCTTATGCCGATCCTTGAATATAACTAACCTAAATGTCCGACAATAAGTTGGTCAAATAAATCCTATATATATTTTTGACACTGATATATCGAATAGCAGAGTGGCGCAGTGGAAGCTTGCTGGGCCCATAACCCAGAGGTCCGTGGATCGAAAACACGCTCTGCTAACTTTTTCGCGTTTGTATTTCCTCCAAATTCGGACAACATGTGTTGAAAATTTAATTGTCTCACACCCATAACCATTTAGCTTTGCGCTCGGTAATTTTCCTTGAACAAATCCCCCATGAAGCTCTTTTTAACTATATGGTAATTCTATCCAAAAACGTGGCGAGGCGCTGATTTCTCACCGATTTATTGTATATAAGAATAACCAAACACTCGATTTCCATGTACTTAATATCTGCGTATTGGTGCAGTTGTGAGGCGAAGCCAGGAAAACGTCTTTCATATCATGAATCGTGTCTTACTTCTCAAATGTAAGTATCCTGAAATTCTTACATCAGGTTGGCTTCCCAGATTCGAATCTATTGCCAGTATATCTCATCCAAGTCCTTGCATATAAATAACCTAAATGTCCGACAATAAGTTGGTCAAATAAATCCTATATATATTTTTGACACTGATATATGGAATAGCAGAGTGGCGCAGTGGAAGCGTGCTGGGCCCATAACCCCGAGGTCCGTGGATCGAAACCACGCTCTGCTAACACGTTTTTTATGCACGAATTGACGACATTATGCTTACAAATTAAGCTTGTTGGTTCAAGACCATATCCATTGAGCTCCAAACTGAGCAGCAACGCTTGAACAAATCCCGTGGAAATCATATTGTACACGCATTTAGGGTCAATAACTAGTTTTCATTCGAAAAGTTCTGAGGCGCAGATCAAGATTAAATTTATTGTCCATAAGAATTACCAATAACTCGAATTTCATCAGTGCCATAATAGTATCATTATTATTGCTGTAAGGAGAAGGAGGTGCACAATAAATGTCATTCATCATGTCCTGTTACTCAGATGCAAGCATTCCAATCATCTGCAGTAATATTGGTTGCCCAAGTTGGACGTTAACGATTATTAGATCTGAATTCTAGCACCAATATGAATTACCGTAAAGTGTGACAATAGTTTGCCCTAATAACTTTTTTATTGATAAAGTTCATTGTCCATATGGATAACCAAATACTCGTTCTCTTTAACCTAATATCTGATCATTGGCACGGCTGTGAAGGGTAGCCTTGATAGCGAATTCCATGTCATTCCTCACGCCCTACTACTCAACTGCAAATATCCTAATATATGTTACTTGAGCTTGGCTTTCCAAATGCGTACTATATGTCAGTTTATCTTAACCCGATCCCTGAATATAACTAACCTAAATGTCCGACAATTAGGTGGTCAAATAAATCCTATATATATTTTTGACAATTATATATAGAATAGTAGAGATGCGCAGTGAATTCGTGCGGGGCCCATAATCCAGAGGTCCGTGGATCGAAACCACGCTCTGCTAACACGTTTATTTATGCAAGAATTGACAACATTATGCTTACAAATTAAGCTTGTTGGTTCAAGACCATATCCATTGAGCTCCAAACTGAGCAGCAACGCTTGAACAAATCCCGTGGAAATCATATTGTACACGCATTTAGGGTCAATAACTAGTTTTCATTCGCAAAAGTTCTGAGGCGCAGATCAAGATTAAATTTATTGTCATAAGAATTACCAATAACTCGAATTTCATCAGTGCCATAATATATCATTATTATTGCTGTAAGGAGAAGGAGGTGCACAATAAATGTCATTCATCATGTCCTGTTACTCAGATGCAAGCATTCCAATCATCTGCAGTAATATTGGTTGCCCAGTTGGACGTTAACGATTATTAGATCTGAATTCTAGCACCAATATGAATTACCGTAAAGTGTGACAATAGTTTGCCCTAACCCTAAAATTTTATTGATAAAGTTCATTGTCCATATGGATAACCAAATACTCGTTCTCTTTAACCTAATATCTGATCATTGCACGGCTGTGAAGGGTAGCCTTGATAGCGAATTCCATGTCATTTCCTCACGCCCTACTACTCAACTGCAAATATCCTAATATATGTTACTTGAGCTTGGCTTTCCAAATGCGTACTATATGTCAGTTTATCTTAACCCGATCCCTGAATATAACTAACCTAAATGTCCGACAATTATTAGTGGTCAAATAAATCCTATATATATTTTTGACAATTATATATAGAATAGTAGAGATGCGCAGTGATTTAGTGCTGGGCCCATAATCCAGAGGTCCGTGGATCGAAACCACGCTCTGCTAACACGTTTATTTATGCAAGAATTGACAACATTATGCTTACAAATTAAGCTTGTTGGTTCAAGACCATATCCATTGAGCTCAACACTGAGCAACAACGCTTGAACAAATCCCGCGGATATCATATTGTACACGCATTTAGGGTCAATAACTAGTTTTCATTCGAAAAGTTCTGAGGCGCAGATCAAGATTAAATTTATTGTCCATAAGAATTACCAATAACTCGAATTTCATCAGTGCCATAATATTACCTTTATTATTGTTGTGAGGAGAAGGAGGTGCAAAATAAATGTCATTCATCATGTCCTGTTACTCAGATGCAAGCATTCTAATCATCTGAAGTAATATTGGTTGCCCAAGTTGGACGTTAACGATTATTAGATCTGAATTCTAGCACCAATATGAATTACCGTAAAGTGTGACAATAGTTTGCCCTAATAAATTTTATTGATAAAGTTCATTGTCCATATGGATAACCAAATACTCGTTCTCTTTAACCTAATATCTGATCATTGGCACGGCTGTGAAGGGTAGCCTTGATAGCGAATTCCATGTCATTCCTCACGCCCTACTACTCAACTGCAAATATCCTAATATATGTTACTTGAGCTTGGCTTTCCAATGCGTACTATATGTCAGTTTATCTTAACCCGATCCCTGAATATAACTAACCTAAATGTCCGACAATTAGTTGGTCAAATAAATCCTATATATATTTTTGACAATTATATATAGATATAGAGAGTGGCGCAGTGAATTCGTGCGGGGCCCATAATCCAGAGGTCCGTGGATCGAAACCACGCTCTGCTAACACGTTTATTTATGCAAGAATTGACAACATTATGCTTACAAATTAAGCTTGTTGGTTCAAGACCATATCCATTGAGCTCAACACTAGCAACAACGCTTGAACAAATCCCGCGGAAATCATATTGTACACGCATTTAGGGTCAATAACTAGTTTTCATTCGCAAAAGTTCTGAGGCACAGATCAAGAATAAATTTATTGTTCATAAGGATTACCAATAACTCGAATTTCATCAGTGCCATAATATTACCTTTATTATTGTTGTGAGGAGAAGGAGGTGCAAAATAAATGTCATTCATCATGTCCTGTTACTCAGATGCAAGCATTCTAAACATCAGAAGTAATATTGGTTGCCCCAGTTTGAAGTTAATGTTTATTTGATCTGAATTCTAACATCAATATGAGTAATCTTAAAGTGTGACAATCGTTTACCCTAATAACTTTTATTGATAATTGTTATTGTCCATATGGATAACCAAATACTCGATTTCATCTAACTTAAAATCTGATCATTGTAACAGCTGTGTAGGGAGGTCTTTGAAAGCGAATTTCATGTCATTCATCACGCCCTACAACTCAACTGCAAGTATCCTACATATCTTACTTGAGCTTGGCTTCCCAAATGCCTATTATATGTCAGTTTATCTTATGCCGATCCTTGAATATAACTAACCTAAATGTCCGACAATAAGTTGGTCAAATAAATCCTATATATATATATTTTTGACACTGATATATCGAATAGCAGAGTGGCGCAGTGGAAGCGTGCTGGGCCCATAACCCAGAGGTCCGTGGATCGAAAACACGCTCTGCTAACTTTTTCGCGTTTGTATTTCCTCAAAATTCGGACAACATGTGTTGAAAATTTAATTGTCTCACACCCATAACCATTTAGCTTTGCGCTCGGTAATTTTCCTTGAACAAATCCCCCATGAAGCTCTTTTTAACTATATGGTAATTCTATCCAAAAACGTGGCGAGGCGCTGATTTCGCACCGATTTATTGTATATAAGAATAACCAAACACTCGATTTCCATGTACTTAATATCTGCGTATTGGTGCAGTTGTGAGGCGAAGCCAGGAAAACGTCTTTCATATCATGCATCGTGTCTTACTTCTCAAATGTAAGTATCCTGAAATTCTTACATCAGGTTGGCTTCCCAGATTCGAATTTATTGCCAGTATATCTCATCCCAGTCCTTGCATATAAATAACCTAAATGTCCGACAATAAGTTGATCTGAAATCTAATATATATATTTTTGACACATGCATAACGAATAGCAGAGTGGCGCAGTGGAATCGGCTGGGCCCATAACCCCGAGGTCCATGGTTCGAAACCACGCTCTGCTAACACGTTTTTTTATGCACGAATTGACGACATTATGCTTACAAATTAAGCTTGTTGGTTCAAGACCATATCCATTGAGCTCCAAACTGAGCAGCAACGCTTGAACAAATCCCGTGGAAATCATATTGTACACGCATTTAGGGTCAATAACTAGTTTTCATTCGAAAAGTTCTGAGGCGCAGATCAAGATTAAATTTATTGTCCATAAGAATTACCAATAACTCGAATTTCATCAGTGCCATAATAGTATCATTATTATTGCTGTAAGGAGAAGGAGGTGCACAATAAATGTCATTCATCATGTCCTGTTACTCAGATGCAAGCATTCTAATCATCTGCAGTAATATTGGTTGCCCAAGTTGGACGTTAACGATTATTAGATCTGAATTCTAGCACCAATATGAATTACCGTAAAGTGTGACAATAGTTTGCCCTAATAAATTTTATTGATAAAGTTCATTGTCCATATGGATAACCAAATACTCGTTTCTTTAACCTAATATCTGATCATTGGCACGGCTGTGAAGGGTAGCCTTGATAGCGAATTCCATGTCATTCCTCACGCCCTACTACTCAACTGCAAATATCCTAATATATGTTACTTGAGCTTGGCTTTCCAAATGCGTACTATATGTCAGTTTATCTTAACCCGATCCCTGAATATAACTAACCTAAATGTCCGACAATTAGGTGGTCAAATCCTATATATATTTTTGACAATTATATATAGAATAGTAGAGATGCGCAGTGAATTCGTGCGGGGCCCATAATCCAGAGGTCCGTGGATCGAAACACGCGCTCTGCTAACACGTTTATTTATGCAAGAATTGACAACATTATGCTTACAAATTAAGCTTGTTGGTTCAAGACCATATCCATTGAGCTCAACACTGAGCAACAACGCTTGAACAAATCCCGCGGAAATCATATTGTACACGCTTTTTAGGGTCTATAACTAGTTTTCATTCAAAAAAGTTCTGAGGCGCAGATCAAGATTAAATTTATTGTTCATAAGAATTACCAATAACTCGAATTTCATCAGTGCCATAATATTATCATCATTATTATTGCTGTAAGGAGAAGGAGGTGCACAATAAATGTCATTCATCATGTCCTGTTACTCAGATGCAAGCATTCTAATCATCAGAAGTAATATTGGTTGCCCAAGTTGGACGTTAACGATTATCAAATCTGAATTCTAACATCAATATGAGTAATCTTAAAGTGTGACAATCGTTTACCCTAATAACTTTTATTGATAATTGTTATTGTCCATATGGATAACCCAAATACTCGATTTCTCTTAACCTAATATCTGATTATTGGCACGGCTGTGAAGGGTAGCCTTGATAGCGAATTCCATGTCATTCCTCACGCCCTACTACTCAACTGCAAATATCCTAATATATGTTACTTGAGCTTGGCTTCCCAAATGCCTATTATATGTCAGTTTATCTTAACCCGATCCTTGAATATAACTAACCTAAATGTCCGACAATAAGTTGGTCAAATAAATCCTATATATATTTTTGACACTGATATATCGAATAGCAGAGTGGCGCAGTGAAAGCGTGCTGGGCCCATAACCCAGAGGTCCATGGATCGAAACCACGCTCTGCTAACACGTTTATTTATGCAAGAATTGACAACATTATGCTTACAAATTAAGCTTGTTGGTTCAAGACCATATCCATTGAGCTCCAAACTGAGCAGCAACGCTTGAACAAATCCCGTGGAAATCATATTGTACACGCATTTAGGGTCAATAACTAGTTTTCATTCGAAAAGTTCTGAGGCGCAGATCAAGATTAAATTTATTGTCCATAAGAATTACCAATAACTCGAATTTCATCAGTGCCATAATATATATCATTATTATTGTGTAAGGAGAAGGAGGTGCAAATAAATGTCATTCATCATGTCCTGTTACTCAGATGCAAGCATTCAATCATCTGCAGTAATATTGGTTGCCCAAGTTGGACGTTAAATGTTTTATTAGATCTGAATTCTAGCACCAATATGAATTACCGTAAAGTGTGACAATAGTTTGCCCTAATAAATTTTATTGATAAAGTTCATTGTCCATATGGATAACCAAATACTCGTTCTCTTTAACCTAATATCTGATCATTGGCACGGCTGTGAAGGGTAGCCTTGATAGCGAATTCCATGTCATTCCTCACGCCCTACTACTCAACTGCAAATATCCTAATATATGTTACTTGAGCTTGGCTTTCCCAAATGCGTACTATATGTCAGTTTATCTTAACCCGATCCCTGAATATAACTAACCTAAATGTCCGACAAATAAGTTGGTCAAAAAATCCTATATATATTTTTGACAATTATATATAGAATAGTAGAGATGCGCAGTGAATTCGTGCGGGGCCCATAATCCAGAGGTCCGTGGATCGAAACCACGCTCTGCTAACACGTTTATTTATGCAAGAATTGACAACATTATGCTTACAAATTAAGCTTGTGGGTTCAAGACCATATCCATTGAGCTCAACACTGAGCAACAACGCTTGAACAAATCCCGCGGATATCATATTGTACACGCATTTAGGGTCTATAACTAGTTTTCATTCGAAAAGTTCTGAGGCGCAGATCAAGATTAAATTTATTGTTCATAAGGATTACCAATAACTCGAATTTCATCAGTGCCATAATATTACCTTTATTATTGTTGTGAGGAGAAGGAGGTGCAAAATAAATGTCATTCATCATGTCCTGTTACTCAGATGCAAGCATTCTAAACATCAGAAGTAATATTGGTTGCCCCAGTTTGAAGTTAATGTTTATTTGATCTGAATTCTAACATCAATATGAGTAATCTTAAAGTGTGACAATCGTTTACCCTAATAACTTTTATTGATAATTGTTATTGTCCATATGGATAACCAAATACTCGATTTCATCTAACTTAAAATCTGATCATTGTAACAGCTGTGTAGGGAGGTCTTTGAAAGCGAATTTCATGTCATTCATCACGCCCTACAACTCAACTGCAAGTATCCTACATATCTTACTTGAGCTTGCTTCCCAAATGCCTATTATATGTCAGTTTATCTTATGCCGATCCTTGAATATAACTAACCTAAATGTCCGACAATAAGTTGGTCAAATAAATCCTATATATATTTTTGACACTGATATATCGAATAGCAGAGTGGCGCAGTGGAAGCGTGCTGGGCCCATAACCCAGAGGTCCGTGGATCGAAAACACGCTCTGCTAACTTTTTCGCGTTTTTGTATTTCCTCAAAATTCGGACAACATGTGTTGAAAATTTAATTGTCTCACACCCATAACCATTTAGCTTTGCGCTCGGTAATTTTCCTTGAACAAATCCCCCATGAAGCTCTTTTTAACTATATGGTAATTCTATCCAAAAACGTGGCGAGGCGCTGATTTCGCACCGATTTATTGTATATAAGAATAACCAAACACTCGATTTCCATGTACTTAATATCTGCGTATTGGTGCAGTTGTGAGGCGAAGCCAGGAAAACGTCTTTCATATCATGAATCGTGTCTTACTTCTCAAATGTAAGTATCCTGAAATTCTTACATCAGGTTGGCTTCCCAGATTCGAATTTATTGCCAGTATATCTCATCCAGTCCTTGCATATAAATAACCTAAATGTCCGACAATAAGTTGGATCAAATAAATCCTATATGTATTTTTGACACTGATATAACGAATAGCAGAGTGGCGCAGTGGAATCGTGCTGGGCCCATAACCCCGAGGTCCATGGATCGAAAAACCACGCTCTGCTAACACGTTTTTTATGCACGAATTGACGACATTATGCTTACAAATTAAGCTTGTTGGTTCAAGACCATATCCATTGAGCTCCAAACTGAGCAGCAACGCTTGAACAAATCCCGTGGAAATCATATTGTACACGCATTTAGGGTCAATAACTAGTTTTCATTCGAAAAGTTCTGAGGCGCAGATCAAGATTAAATTTATTGTCCATAAGAATTACCAATAACTCGAATTTCATCAGTGCCATAATAGTATCATTATTATTGCTGTAAGGAGAAGGAGGTGCACAATAAAATGTCATTCATCATGTCCTGTTACTCAGATGCAAGCATTCTAATCATCTGCAGTAATATTGGTTGCCCAAGTTGGACGTTAACGATTATTAGATCTGAATTCTAGCACCAATATGAATTACCGTAAAGTGTGACAATAGTTTGCCCTAATAATTTTTTTATTGATAAAGTTCATTGTCCATATGGATAACCAAATACTCGTTCTCTTTAACCTAATATCTGATCATTGGCACGGCTGTGAAGGGTAGCCTTGATAGCGAATTCCATGTCATTCCTCACGCCCTACTACTCAACTGCAAATATCCTAATATATGTTACTTGAGCTTGGCTTTCCAAATGCGTACTAATGTCAGTTTATCTTAACCCGATCCCTGAATATAACTAACCTAAATGTCCGACAATTAGGTGGTCAAATAAATCCTATATATATTTTTGACAATTATATATAGAATAGTAGAGATGCGCAGTGAATTCGTGCGGGGCCCATAATCCAGAGGTCCGTGGATCGAAACCACGCTCTGCTAACACGTTTATTTATGCAAGAATTGACAACATTATGCTTACAAATTAAGCTTGTTGGTTCAAGACCATATCCATTGAGCTCAACACTGAGCAACAACGCTTGAACAAATCCCGCGGATATCATATTGTACACGCATTTAGGGTCTATAACTAGTTTTCATTCGCAAAAGTTCTGAGGCACAGATCAAGATAAATTTATTGTTCATAAGGATTACCAATAACTCGAATTTCATCAGTGCCATAATATTACCTTTATTATTGTTGTGAGGAGAAGGAGGTGCAAAATAAATGTCATTCATCATGTCCTGTTACTCAGATGCAAGCATTCTAAACATCATCAGAAGTAATATTGGTTGCCCCAGTTTGAAGTTAATGTTTATTTGATCTGAATTCTAACATCAATATGAGTAATCTTAAAGTGTGACAATCGTTTACCCTAATAACTTTTATTGATAATTGTTATTGTCCATATGGATAACCAAATACTCGATTTCATCTAACTTAAAATCTGATCATTGTAACAGCTGTGTAGGGAGGTCTTTGAAAGCGAATTTCATGTCATTCATCACGCCCTACAACTCAACTGCAAGTATCCTACATATCTTACTTGAGCTTGGCTTCCCAAATGCCTATTATATGTCAGTTTATCTTATGCCGATCCTTGAATATAACTAACCTAAATGTCCGACAATAAGTTGGTCAAATAAATCCTATATATATATTTTTGACACTGATATATCGAATAGCAGAGTGGCGCAGTGGAAGCGTGCTGGGCCCATAACCCAGAGGTCCGTGGATCGAAAACACGCTCTGCTAACTTTTTCGCGTTTGTATTTTCCTCAAAATTCGGACAACATGTGTTGAAAATTTTAATTGTCTCACACCCATAACCATTTAGCTTTGCGCTCGGTAATTTTCCTTGAACAAATCCCCCATGAAGCTCTTTTTAACTATATGGTAATTCTATCCAAAAAAAAAAACGTGGCGAGGCGCTGATTTCGCACCGATTTATTGTATATAAGAATAACCAAACACTCGATTTCCATGTACTTAATATCTGCGTATTGGTGCAGTTGTGAGGCGAAGCCAGGAAAACGTCTTTCATATCATGCATCGTGTCTTACTTCTCAAATGTAAGTATCCTGAAATTCTTACATCAGGTTGGCTTCCCAGATTCAAATTTATTGCCAGTATATCTCATCCCAGTCCTTGTATACAAATAACCTAAATGTCCGACAATAAGTTGGTCAAATAAATCCTATATATATTTTTGACACTGATATATCGAATAGCAGAGTGGCGCAGTGGAATCGGCTGGGCCCATAACCCCGAGGTCCATGGATCGAAACCACGCTCTACCAACACGTTTTTTATGCACGAATTGACGACATTATGCTTACAAATTAAGCTTGTTGGTTCAAGACCATATCCATTGAGCTCCAAACTGAGCAGCAACGCTTGAACAAATCCCGTGGAAATCATATTGTACACGCATTTAGGGTCAATAACTAGTTTTCATTCGAAAAGTTCTGAGGCGCAGATCAAGATTAAATTTATTGTCCATAAGAATTACCAATAACTCGAATTTCATCAGTGCCATAATAGTATCATTATTATTGCTGTAAGAAGGAGGTGCACAATAAATGTCATTCATCATGTCCTGTTACTCAGATGCAAGCATTCTAATCATCTGCAGTAATATTGGTTGCCCAAGTTGGACGTTAACGATTATTAGATCTGAATTCTAGCACCAATATGAATTACCGTAAAGTGTGACAATAGTTTGCCCTAATAAATTTTATTGATAAAGTTCATTGTCCATATGGATAACCAAATACTCGTTCTCTTTAACCTAATATCTGATCATCATTGGCACGGCTGTGAAGGGTAGCCTTGATAGCGAATTCCATGTCATTCCTCACGCCCTACTACTCAACTGCAAATATCCTAATATATGTTACTTGAGCTTGGCTTTCCAAATGCGTACTATATGTCAGTTTATCTTACCCGATCCCTGAATATAACTAACCTAAATGTCCGACAATTAGTTGGTCAAATAAATCCTATATATATTTTTGACAATTATATATAGAATAGTAGAGATGCGCAGTGAATTCGTGCGGGGCCCATAATCCAGAGGTCCGTGGATCGAAACCACGCTCTGCTTTTCGGGTTTTTATTTATGCAAGAATTGACAACATTATGCTTACAAATTAAGCTTGTTGGTTCAAGACCATATCCATTGAGCTCAACACTGAGCAACAACGCTTGAACAAATCCCGCGGATATCATATTGTACACGCATTTAGGGTCAATAACTAGTTTTCAAAAAAAAGTTCTGAGGCACAGATCAAGATTAAATTTATTGTTCATAAGGAATTACCAATAACTCGAATTTCATCAGTGCCATAATATTACCATTATTATTGTTGTGAGGAGAAGGAGGTGCAAAATAAATGTCATTCATCATGTCCTGTTACTCAGATGCAAGCATTCTAAACATCAGAAGTAATTGGTTTGCCCAAGTTTGAAGTTATGTTTATTTGATCTGAATTCTAACATCAATATGAGTAATCTTAAAGTGTGACAATCGTTTTTACCCTAATAACTTTCATTGATAATTGTTATTGTCCATATGGATAACCAAATACTCGATTTCATCTAACTTAAAATCTGATCATTGTAACAGCTGTGTAGGGAGGTCTTTGAAAGCGAATTTCATGTCATTCATCACGCCCTACAACTCAACTGCAAGTATCCTACATATCTTACTTGAGCTTGGTTTCCCAAATGCCTATTATATGTCAGTTTATCTTATGCCGATCCTTGAATATAACTAACCTAAATGTCCGACAATAAGTTGGTCAAATAAATCCTATATATATTTTTGACACTGATATATCGAATAGCAGAGTGGCGCAGTGGAAGTGGTGCTGGTACCATAACCCAGAGGTCCGTGGATCGAAAACACGCTCTGCTAAACTTTTTCGCGCGTTTGTATTTCCTCAAAATTCGGACAACATGTGTTGAAAATTTAATTGTCTCAAGACCATAACCATTTAGCTTTGCGCTCGGTAATTTTCCTTGAACAAATCCCCCATGAAGCTATTTTTTTAACTATATGGTAATTCTATCCAAAAACGTGGCGAGGCGCTGATTTCGCACCGATTTATTGTATATAAGAATAACCAAAACACTCGATTTCCATGTATAATATCTGCGTATTGGTGCAGTTGTGAGGCGAAGCCAGGAAAAAATGTCTTTCATATCATGTCATCGTGTCTTACTCAAATGCAAGTATCCTAAAATTCAGAAGTATCAGGTTGGCTGCCCCAGATTTAATTTTTATTGCCAGTATTCTCTCATCCCAGTCCTTGTAATACAAATAACATAAATGTCCGACAATGTTGTCAAATATATCCTATATGTACTTGACACATGCATAAACGAAGAGCAGAGTGGCGCAGTGGAATCGTGCTGGGCCCATACCCAGAGGTCCATGGATCGAAACCACGCTCTGCTAACACGTTTTTTATGCACGAATTGACGACATTATGCTTACAAATTAAGCTTGTTGGTTCAAGACCATATCCATTGAGCTCCAAACTGAGCAGCAACGCTTGAACAAATCCCGTGGAAATCATATTGTACACGCATTTAGGGTCAATAACTAGTTTTCATTTCGAAAAGTTCTGAGGCGCAGATCAAGATTAAATTTATTGTCCATAAGAATTACCAATAACTCGAATTTCATCAGTGCCATAATAGTATCATTATTATTGCTGTAAGGAGAAGGAGGTGCACAATAAATGTCATTCATCATGTCCTGTTACTCAGATGCAAGCATTCTAATCATCTGCAGTAATATTGGTTGCCCAAGTTGGACGTTAACGATTATTAGATCTGAATTCTAGCACCAATATGAATTACCGTAAAGTGTGACAATAGTTGCCCTAATAAATTTTATTGATAAAGTTCATTGTCCATATGGATAACCAAATACTCGTTCTCTTTAACCTAATATCTGATCATTGGCACGGCTGTGAAGGGTAGCCTTGATAGCGAATTCCATGTCATTCCTCACGCCCTACTACTCAACTGCAAATATCCTAATATATGTTACTTGAGCTTGGCTTTCCAAATGCGTACTATATGTCAGTTTATCTTACCCGATCCCTGAATATAACTACCCTAAATGTCCGACAATTAGTTGGTCAAATAAATCCTATATATATTTTTGACAATTATATATAGAATAGTAGAGATGCGCAGTGAATTCGTGCGGGGCCCATAACCCAGAGGTCCGTGGATCGAAACCACGCTCTGCTAACACGTTTATTTAGGCAAGAATTGACAACATTATGCTTACAAATTAAGCTTGTTGGTTCAAGACCATATCCATTGAGCTCAACACTGAGCAACAACGCTTGAACAAATCCCGCGGATATCATATTGTACACGCATTTAGGGTCTATAACTAGTTTTCATTCGCAAAAGTTCTGAGGCACAGATCAAGAATAAATTTATTGTTCATAAGGATTACCAATAACTCGAATTTCATCAGTGCCATAATATTACCTTTATTATTGTTGTGAGGAGAAGGAGGTGCAAAATAAATGTCATTCATCATGTCCTGTTACTCAGATGCAAGCATTCTAAACATCAGAAGTAATATTGGTTGCCCCAGTTTGAAGTTAATGTTTATTTGATCTGAATTCTAACATCAATATGAGTAATCTTAAAGTGTGACAATCGTTTACCCTAATAACTTTTCATTGATAATTGTTATTGTCCATATGGATAACCAAATACTCGATTTCATCTAACTTAAAATCTGATCATTGTAACAGCTGTGTAGGGAGGTCTTTGAAAGCGAATTTCATGTCATTCATCACGCCCTACAACTCAACTGCAAGTATCCTACATATCTTACTTGAGCTTGGCTTCCCAAATGCCTATTATATGTCAGTTTATCTTATGCCGATCCTTGAATATAACTAACCTAAATGTCCGACAATAAGTTGGTCAAATAAATCCTATATATATATTTTTGACACTGATATATCGAATAGCAGAGTGGCGCAGTGGAAGCGTGCTGGGCCCATAACCCAGAGGTCCGTGGATCGAAAACACGCTCTGCTAACTTTTTCGCGTTTGTATTTCCTCAAAATTCGGACAACATGTGTTGAAAATTTAATTGATTGTCTCACACCCATAACCATTTAGCTTTGCGCTCGGTAATTTTCCTTGAACAAATCCCCCATGAAGCTCTTTTTAACTATATGGTAATTCTATCCAAAAACGTGGCGAGGCGCTGATTTCGCACCGATTTATTGTATATAAGAATAACCAAACACTCGATTTCCATGTACTTAATATCTGCGTATTGGTGCAGTTGTGAGGCGAAGCCAGGAAAACGTCTTTCATATCATGCATCGTGTCTTACTTCTCAAATGTAAGTATCCTGAAATTCTTACATCAGGTCGGCTTCCCAGATTCAAATTTATTGCCAGTATATCTCATCCCAGTCCCTTGCATACAAATAACATAAATGTCTAACGGTATGTTGATCTGATAATTCTAATATGTACTAGTGACACATGCAAAACGAAGAGCAGAGTGGCGCAGTGGAATCGGCTGGGCCCATAACCCCGAGGTCCATGGATCGAAACCACGCTCTGCTAACACGTTTTTTATGCACGAATTGACGACATTATGCTTACAAATTAAGCTTGTTGGTTCAAGACCATATCCATTGAGCTCCAAACTGAGCAGCAACGCTTGAACAAATCCCGTGGAAATCATATTGTACACGCATTTAGGGTCAATAACTATTTTTCATTCGAAAAGTTCTGAGGCGCAGATCAAGATTAAATTTATTGTCCATAAGAATTACCAATAACTCGAATTTCATCAGTGCCATAATAGTATCATTATTATTGCTGTAAGGAGAAGGAGGTGCACAATAAATGTCATTCATCATGTCCTGTTACTCAGATGCAAGCATTCTAATCATCTGCAGTAATATTGGTTGCCCAAGTTGGACGTTAACGATTATTAGATCTGAATTCTAGCACCAATATGAATTACCGTAAAGTGTGACAATAGTTTGCCCTAATAAATTTTATTGATAAAGTTCATTGTCCATATGGATAACCAAATACTCGTTCTCTTTAACCTAATATCTGATCATTGGCACGGCTGTGAAGGGTAGCCTTGATAGCGAATTCCATGTCATTCCTCACGCCCTACTACTCAACTGCAAATATCCTAATATATGTTACTTGAGCTTGGCTTTCCAAATGCGTACTATATGTCAGTTTATCTTAACCCGATCCCTGAATATAACTACCCTAAATGTCCGACAATTAGTTGGTCAAATAAATCCTATATATATTTTTGACAATTATATATAGAATAGTAGAGATGCGCAGTGAATTCGTGCGGGGCCCATAATCCAGAGGTCCGTGGATCGAAACCACGCTCTGCTAACACGTTTATTTATGCAAGAATTGACAACATTATGCTTACAAATTAAGCTTGTTGGTTCAAGACCATATCCATTGAGCTCAACACTGAGCAACAACGCTTGAACAAATCCCGCGGATATCATATTGTACACGCATTTAGGGTCTATAACTAGTTTTCATTCGCAAAAGTTCTGAGGCACAGATCAAGAGTAAATTTATTGTTCATAAGGATTACCAATAACTCGAATTTCATCAGTGCCATAATATTACCTTTATTATTGTTGTGTGAGGAGAAGGAGTGCACAATAAATGTCATTCATCATGTCCTGTTACTCAGATGCAAGCATTCTAAACATCAGAAGTAATATTGGCCCAGTTTGAAGTTAATGTTTATTTGATCTGAATTCTAACATCAATATGAGTAATCTTAAAGTGTGACAATCGTTTACCCTAATAACTTTCATTGATAATTGTTATTGTCCATATGGATAACCAAATACTCGATTTCATCTAACTTAAAATCTGATCATTGTAACAGCTGTGTAGGGAGGTCTTTGAAAGCGAATTTCATGTCATTCATCACGCCCTACAACTCAACTGCAAGTATCCTACATATCTTACTTGAGCTTGGCTTCCCAAATGCCTATTATATGTCAGTTTATCTTATGCCCGATCCTTGAATATAACTAACCTAAATGTCCGACAATAAGTTGGTCAAATAAATCCTATATATATTTTTGACACTGATATATCGAATAGCAGAGTGGCGCAGTGGAAGCGTGCTGGGCCCATAACCCAGAGGTCCGTGGATCGAAAACACGCTCTGCTAACTTTTTCGCGTTTGTATTTCCTCAAAATTCGGACAACATGTGTTGAAAATTTAATTGTCTCACACCCATAACCATTTAGCTTTGCGCTCGGTAATTTTCCTTGAACAAATCCCCCATGAAGCTCTTTTTAACTATATGGTAATTCTATCCAAAAACGTGGCGAGGCGCTGATTTCGCACCGATTTATTGTATATAAGAATAACCAAACACTCGATTTCCATGTACTTAATATCTGCGTATTGGTGCAGTTGTGAGGCGAAGCCAGGAAAACGTCTTTCATATCATGCATCGTGTCTTACTTCTCAAATGTAAGTATCCTGAAATTCTTACATCAGGTCGGCTTCCCAGATTCAAATTTATTGCCAGTATATCTCATCCCAGTCCTTGTATACAAATAACATAAATGTCTAACGGTATGTTGATCTGATAATTCTAATATGTACTAGTGACACATGCAAAACGAAGAGCAGAGTGGCGCAGTGGAATCGGCTGGGCCCATAACCCCGAGGTCCATGGATCGAAACCACGCTCTGCTAACACGTTTTTTATGCACGAATTGACGACATTATGCTTACAAATTAAGCTTGTTGGTTCAAGACCATATCCATTGAGCTCCAAACTGAGCAGCAACGCTTGAACAAATCCCGTGGAAATCATATTGTACACGCATTTAGGGTCAATAACTATTTTTCATTCGAAAAGTTCTGAGGCGCAGATCAAGATTAAATTTATTGTCCATAAGAATTACCAATAACTCGAATTTCATCAGTGCCATAAAAGTATCATTATTATTGCTGTAAGGAGAAGGAGGTGCACAATAAATGTCATTCATCATGTCCTGTTACTCAGATGCAAGCATTCTAATCATCTGCAGTAATATTGGTTGCCCAAGTTGGACGTTAACGATTATTAGATCTGAATTCTAGCACCAATATGAATTACCGTAAAGTGTGACAATAGTTTGCCCTAATAAATTTTATTGATAAAGTTCATTGTCCATATGGATAACCAAATACTCGTTCTCTTTAACCTAATATCTGATCATTGGCACGGCTGTGAAGGGTAGCCTTGATAGCGAATTCCATGTCATTCCTCACGCCCTACTACTCAACTGCAAATATCCTAATATATGTTACTTGAGCTTGGCTTTCCAAATGCGTACTATATGTCAGTTTATCTTTACCCGATCCCTGAATATAACTAACCCTAAATGTCCGACAATTAGTTGGTCAAATAAATCCTATATATATTTTTGACAATTATATATAGAATAGTAGAGATGCGCAGTGAATTCGTGCGGGGCCCATAATCCAGAGGTCCGTGGATCGAAACCACGCTCTGCTAACACGTTTATTTATGCAAGAATTGACAACATTATGCTTACAAATTAAGCTTGTTGGTTCAAGACCATATCCATTGAGCTCAACACTGAGCAACAACGCTTGAACAAATCCCGCGGATATCATATTGTACACGCATTTAGGGTCTATAACTAGTTTTCATTCGCAAAAGTTCTGAGGCACAGATCAAGAGTAAATTTATTGTTCATAAGGATTACCAATAACTCGAATTTCATCAGTGCCATAATATTACCTTTATTATTGTTGTGAGGAGAAGGAGGTGCAAATAAATGTCATTCATCATGTCCTGTTACTCAGATGCAAGCATTCTAAACATCAGAAGTAATATTGGTTGCCCGAGTTTGAAGTTAATGTTTATTTGATCTGAATTCTAACATCAATATGAGTAATCTTAAAGTGTGACAATCGTTTACCCTAATAACTTTCATTGATAATTGTTATTGTCCATATGGATAACCAAATACTCGATTTCATCTAACTTAAAATCTGATCATTGTAACAGCTGTGTAGGGAGGTCTTTGAAAGCGAATTTCATGTCATTCATCACGCCCTACAACTCAACTGCAAGTATCCTACATATCTTACTTGAGCTTGGCTTCCCAAATGCCTATTATATGTCAGTTTATCTTATGCCGATCCTTGAATATAACTAACCTAAATGTCCGACAATAAGTTGGTCAAATAAATCCTATATATATTTTTGACACTGATATATCGAATAGCAGAGTGGCGCAGTGGAAGCGTGCTGGGCCCATAACCCAGAGGTCCGTGGATCGAAAACACGCTCTGCTAACTTTTTTCGCGTTTGTATTTCCTCAAAATTCGGACAACATGTGTTGAAAATTTAATTGTCTCACACCCATAACCATTTAGCTTTGCGCTCGGTAATTTTCCTTGAACAAATCCCCCATGAAGCTCTTTTTAACTATATGGTAATTCTATCCAAAAACGTGGCGAGGCGCTGATTTCGCACCGATTTATTGTATATAAGAGAAACCAAACACTCGATTTCCATGTACTTAATATCTGCGTATTGGTGCAGTTGTGAGGCGAAGCCAGGAAAACGTCTTTCATATCATGCATCGTGTCTTACTTCTCAAATGTAAGTATCCTGAAATTCTTACATCAGGTCGGCTTCCCAGATTCAAATTTATTGCCAGTATATCTCATCCCAGTCCTTGTATACAAATAACATAAATGTCTAACGGTATGTTGATCTGATAATTCTAATATGTACTAGTGACACATGCAAAACGAAGAGCAGAGTGGCGCAGTGGAATCGGCTGGGCCCATAACCCCGAGGTCCATGGATCGAAACCACGCTCTGCTAACACGTTTTTTATGCACGAATTGACGACATTATGCTTACAAATTAAGCTTGTTGGTTCAAGACCATATCCATTGAGCTCCAAACTGAGCAGCAACGCTTGAACAAATCCCGTGGAAATCATATTGTACACGCATTTAGGGTCAATAACTATTTTTCATTCGAAGTTCTGAGGCGCAGATCAAGATTAAATTTATTGTCCATAAGAATTACCAATAACTCGAATTTCATCAGTGCCATAAAAGTATCATTATTATTGCTGTAAGGAGAAGGAGGTGCACAATAAATGTCATTCATCATGTCCTGTTACTCAGATGCAAGCATTCTAATCATCTGCAGTAATATTGGTTGCCCAAGTTGGACGTTAACGATTATTAGATCTGAATTCTAGCACCAATATGAATTACCGTAAAGTGTGACAATAGTTTGCCCTAATAAATTTTATTGATAAAGTTCATTGTCCATATGGATAACCAAATACTCGTTCTCTTTAACCTAATATCTGATCATTGGCACGGCTGTGAAGGGTAGCCTTGATAGCGAATTCCATGTCATTCCTCACGCCCTACTACTCAACTGCAAATATCCTAATATATGTTACTTGAGCTTGGCTTTCCAAATGCGTACTATATGTCAGTTTATCTTTACCCGATCCCTGAATATAACTACCCTAAATGTCCGACAATTAGTTGGTCAAATAAATCCTATATATATTTTTGACAATTATATATAGAATAGTAGAGATGCGCAGTGATTCGTGCGGGGCCCATAATCCAGAGGTCCGTGGATCGAAACCACGCTCTGCTAACACGTTTATTTATGCAAGAATTGACAACATTATGCTTACAAATTAAGCTTGTTGGTTCAAGACCATATCCATTGAGCTCAACACTGAGCAACAACGCTTGAACAAATCCCGCGGATATCATATTGTACACGCATTTAGGGTCTATAACTAGTTTTCATTCGCAAAAGTTCTGAGGCACAGATCAAGAGTAAATTTATTGTTCATAAGGATTACCAATAACTCGAATTTCATCAGTGCCATAATATTACCTTTATTATTGTTGTGAGGAGAAGGAGGTGCACAATAAATGTCATTCATCATGTCCTGTTACTCAGATGCAAGCATTCTAATCATCAGAAGTAATATTGGTTGCCCGAGTTTGAGTTAATGTTTGTTTATTTGATCTGAATTCTAACATCAATATGAGTAATCTTAAAGTGTGACAATCGTTTACCCTAATAACTTTCATTGATAATTGTTATTGTCCATATGGATAACCAAATACTCGATTTCATCTAACTTAAAATCTGATCATTGTAACAGCTGTGTAGGGAGGTCTTTGAAAGCGAATTTCATGTCATTCATCACGCCCTACAACTCAACTGCAAGTATCCTACATATCTTACTTGAGCTTGGCTTCCCAAATGCCTATTATATGTCAGTTTATCTTATGCCGATCCTTGAATATAACTAACCTAAATGTCCGACAATAAGTTGGTCAAATAAATCCTATATATATATTTTTGACACTGATATATCGAATAGCAGAGTGGCGCAGTGGAAGCGTGCTGGGCCCATAACCCAGAGGTCCGTGGATCGAAAACACGCTCTGCTAACTTTTTCGCGTTTGTATTTCCTCAAAATTCGGACAACATGTGTTGAAAATTTAATTGATTGTCTCACACCCATAACCATTTAGCTTTGCGCTCGGTAATTTTCCTTGAACAAATCCCCCATGAAGCTCTTTTTAACTATATGGTAATTCTATCCAAAAACGTGGCGAGGCGCTGATTTCGCACCGATTTATTGTATATAAGAATAACCAAACACTCGATTTCCATGTACTTAATATCTGCGTATTGGTGCAGTTGTGAGGCGAAGCCAGGAAAACGTCTTTCATATCATGCATCGTGTCTTACTTCTCAAATGTAAGTATCCTGAAATTCTTACATCAGGTCGGCTTCCCAGATTCAAATTTATTGCCAGTATATCTCATCCCAGTCCTTGTATACAAATAACATAAATGTCTAACGGTATGTTGATCTGATAATCTAATATGTACTAGTGACACATGCAAAACGAAGAGCAGAGTGGCGCAGTGGAATCGGCTGGGCCCATAACCCCGAGGTCCATGGATCGAAACCACGCTCTGCTAACACGTTTTTTATGCACGAATTGACGACGACATTATGCTTACAAATTAAGCTTGTTGGTTCAAGACCATATCCATTGAGCTCCAAACTGAGCAGCAACGCTTGAAAAAATCCCGTGGAAATCATATTGTACACGCATTTAGGGTCAATAACTATTTTTCATTCGAAAAGTTCTGAGGCGCAGATCAAGATTAAATTTATTGTCCATAAGAATTACCAATAACTCGAATTTCATCAGTGCCATAAAGTATCATTATTATTGCTGTAAGGAGAAGGAGGTGCACAATAAATGTCATTCATCATGTCCTGTTACTCAGATGCAAGCATTCTAATCATCTGCAGTAATATTGGTTGCCCAAGTTGGACGTTAACGATTATTAGATCTGAATTCTAGCACCAATATGAATTACCGTAAAGTGTGACAATAGTTTGCCCTAATAAATTTTATTGATAAAGTTCATTGTCCATATGGATAACCAAATACTCGTTCTCTTTAACCTAATATCTGATCATTGGCACGGCTGTGAAAGGGTAGCCTTGATAGCGAATTCCATGTCATTCCTCACGCCCTACTACTCAACTGCAAATATCCTAATATATGTTACTTGAGCTTGGCTTTCCAAATGCGTACTATATGTCAGTTTATCTTTACCCGATCCCTGAATATAACTACCCTAAATGTCCGACAATTAGTTGGTCAAATAAATCCTATATATATTTTTGACAATTATATATAGAATAGTAGAGATGCGCAGTGAATTCGTGCGGGGCCCATAATCCAGAGGTCCGTGGATCGAAACCACGCTCTGCTAACACGTTTATTTATGCAAGAATTGACAACATTATGCTTACAAATTAAGCTTGTTGGTTCAAGACCATATCCATTGAGCTCAACACTGAGCAACAACGCTTGAACAAATCCCGCGGATATCATATTGTACACGCATTTAGGGTCTATAACTAGTTTTCATTCGCAAAAGTTCTGAGGCACAGATCAAGAGTAAATTTATTGTTCATAAGGATTACCAATAACTCGAATTTCATCAGTGCCATAATATTACCTTTATTATTGTTGTGAGGAGAAGGAGGTACAAAATAAATGTCATTCATCATGTCCTGTTACTCAGATGCAAGCATTCTAAACATCAGAAGTAATATTGGTTGCCCGAGTTTGAAGTTAATGTTTATTTGATCTGAATTCTAACATCAATATGAGTAATCTTAAAGTGTGACAATCGTTTACCCTAATAACTTTCATTGATAATTGTTATTGTCCATATGGATAACCAAATACTCGATTTCATCTAACTTAAAATCTGATCATTGTAACAGCTGTGTAGGGAGGTCTTTGAAAGCGAATTTCATGTCATTCATCACGCCCTACAACTCAACTGCAAGTATCCTACATATCTTACTTGAGCTTGGCTTCCCAAATGCCTATTATATGTCAGTTTATCTTATGCCGATCCTTGAATATAACTAACCTAAATGTCCGACAATAAGTTGGTCAAATAAATCCTATATATATTTTTGACACACTGATATATCGAATAGCAGAGTGGCGCAGTGGAAGCGTGCTGGGCCCATAACCCAGAGGTCCGTGGATCGAAAACACGCTCTGCTAACTTTTTCGCGTTTGTATTTCCTCAAAATTCGGACAACATGTGTTGAAAATTTAATTGTCTCACACCCATAACCATTTAGCTTTGCGCTCGGTAATTTTCCTTGAACAAATCCCCCATGAAGCTCTTTTTAACTATATGGTAATTCTATCCAAAAACGTGGCGAGGCGCTGATTTCGCACCGATTTATTGTATATAAGAATAACCAAACACTCGATTTCCATGTACTTAATATCTGCGTATTGGTGCAGTTGTGAGGCGAAGCCAGGAAAACGTCTTTCATATCATGCATCGTGTCTTACTTCTCAAATGTAAGTATCCTGAAATTCTTACATCAGGTCGGCTTCCCAGATTCAAATTTATTGCCAGTATATCTCATCCCAGTCCTTGTATACAAATAACATAAATGTCTACGGTATGTTGATCTGATAATTCTAATATGTACTAGTGACACATGCAAAACGAAGAGCAGAGTGGCGCAGTGGAATCGGCTGCTGGGCCCATAACCCCGAGGTCCATGGATCGAAACCACGCTCTGCTAACACGTTTTTTTTTTTATGCACGAATTGACGACATTATGCTTACAAATTAAGCTTGTTGGTTCAAGACCATATCCATTGAGCTCCAAACTGAGCAGCAACGCTTGAACAAATCCCGTGGAAATCATATTGTACACGCATTTAGGGTCAATAACTATTTTTCATTCGAAAAGTTCTGAGGCGCAGATCAAGATTAAATTTATTGTCCATAAGAATTACCAATAACTCGAATTTCATCAGTGCCATAAAAGTATCATTATTATTGCTGTAAGGAGAAGGAGGTGCACAATAAATGTCATTCATCATGTCCTGTTACTCAGATGCAAGCATTCTAATCATCTGCAGTAATATTGGTTGCCCAAGTTGGACGTTAACGATTATTAGATCTGAATTCTAGCACCAATATGAATTACCGTAAAGTGTGACAATAGTTTGCCCTAATAAATTTTATTGATAAAGTTCATTGTCCATATGGATAACCAAATACTCGTTCTCTTTAACCTAATATCTGATCATTGGCACGGCTGTGAAGGGTAGCCTTGATAGCGAATTCCATGTCATTCCTCACGCCCTACTACTCAACTGCAAATATCCTAATATATGTTACTTGAGCTTGGCTTTCCAAATGCGTACTATATGTCAGTTTATCTTTACCCGATCCCTGAATATAACTACCCTAAATGTCCGACAATTAGTTGGTCAAATAAATCCTATATATATTTTTGACAATTATATATAGAATAGTAGAGATGCGCAGTGAATTCGTGCGGGGCCCATAATCCAGAGGTCCGTGGATCGAAACCACGCTCTGCTAACACGTTTATTTATGCAAGAATTGACAACATTATGCTTACAAATTAAGCTTGTTGGTTCAAGACCATATCCATTGAGCTCAACACTGAGCAACAACGCTTGAACAAATCCCGCGGATATCATATTGTACACGCATTTAGGGTCTATAACTAGTTTTCATTCGCAAAAGTTCTGAGGCACAGATCAAGAGTAAATTTATTGTTCATAAGGATTACCAATAACTCGAATTTCATCAGTGCCATAATATTACCTTTATTATTGTTGTGAGGAGAAGGAGGTGCAAAATAAATGTCATTCATCATGTCCTGTTACTCAGATGCAAGCATTCTAAACATCAGAAGTAATATTGGTTGCCCGAGTTTGAAGTTAATGTTTATTTGATCTGAATTCTAACATCAATATGAGTAATCTTAAAGTGTGACAATCGTTTACCCTAATAACTTTCATTGATAATTGTTATTGTCCATATGGATAACCAAATACTCGATTTCATCTAAACTTAACTTAAAATCTGATCATTGTAACAGCTGTGTAGGGAGGTCTTTGAAAGCGAATTTCATGTCATTCATCACGCCCTACAACTCTCAACTGCAAGTATCCTACATATCTTACTTGAGCTTGGCTTCCCAAATGCCTATTATATGTCAGTTTATCTTATGCCGATCCTTGAATATAACTAACCTAAATGTCCGACAATAAGTTGGTCAAATAAATCCTATATATATTTTTGACACTGATATATCGAATAGCAGAGTGGCGCAGTGGAAGCGTGCTGGGCCCATAACCCAGAGGTCCGTGGATCGAAAACACGCTCTGCTAACTTTTTCGCGTTTGTATTCCTCAAAATTCGGACAACATGTGTTGAAAATTTAATTGTCTCACACCCATAACCATTTAGCTTTGCGCTCGGTAATTTTCCTTGAACAAATCCCCCATGAAGCTCTTTTTAACTATATGGTAATTCTATCCAAAAACGTGGCGAGGCGCTGATTTCGCACCGATTTATTGTATATAAGAATAACCAAACACTCGATTTCCATGTACTTAATATCTGCGTATTGGTGCAGTTGTGAGGCGAAGCCAGGAAAACGTCTTTCATATCATGCATCGTGTCTTACTTCTCAAATGTAAGTATCCTGAAATTCTTACATCAGGTCGGCTTCCCAGATTCAAATTTATTGCCAGTATATCTCATCCCAGTCCTTGTATACAAATAACATAAATGTCTAACGGTATGTTGATCTGATAATCTAATATGTACTAGTGACACATGCAAAACGAAGAGCAGAGTGGCGCAGTGGAATCGGCTGGGCCCATAACCCCGAGGTCCATGGATCGAAACCACGCTCTGCTAACACTTTTTTTTTATGCACGAATTGACGACATTATGCTTACAAATTAAGCTTGTTGGTTCAAGACCATATCCATTGAGCTCCAAACTGAGCAGCAACGCTTGAACAAATCCCGTGGAAATCATATTGTACACGCATTTAGGGTCAATAACTAGTTTTTTTCATTCGAAAAGTTCTGAGGCGCAGATCAAGATTAAATTTATTGTCCATAAGAATTACCAATAACTCGAATTTCATCAGTGCCATAAAAGTATCATTATTATTGCTGTAAGGAGAAGGAGGTGCACAATAAATGTCATTCATCATGTCCTGTTACTCAGATGCAAGCATTCTAATCATCTGCAGTAATATTGGTTGCCCAAGTTGGACGTTAACGATTATTAGATCTGAATTCTAGCACCAATATGAATTACCGTAAAGTGTGACAATAGTTTGCCCTAATAAATTTTATTGATAAAGTTCATTGTCCATATGGATAACCAAATACTCGTTCTCTTTAACCTAATATCTGATCATTGGCACGGCTGTGAAGGGTAGCCTTGATAGCGAATTCCATGTCATTCCTCACGCCCTACTACTCAACTGCAAATATCCTAATATATGTTACTTGAGCTTGGCTTTCCAAATGCGTACTATATGTCAGTTTTATCTTACCCGATCCCTGAATATAACTACCCTAAATGTCCGACAATTAGTTGGTCAAATAAATCCTATATATATTTTTGACAATTATATATAGAATAGTAGAGATTGCGCAGTGAATTCGTGCGGGGCCCATAATCCAGAGGTCCGTGGATCGAAACCACGCTCTGCTAACACGTTTATTTATGCAAGAATTGACAACATTATGCTTACAAATTAAGCTTGTTGGTTCAAGACCATATCCATTGAGCTCAACACTGAGCAACAACGCTTGAACAAATCCCGCGGATATCATATTGTACACGCATTTAGGGTCTATAACTAGTTTTCATTCGCAAAAGTTCTGAGGCACAGATCAAGAGTAAATTTATTGTTCATAAGGATTACCAATAACTCGAATTTCATCAGTGCCATAATATTACCTTTATTATTGTTGTGAGGAGAAGGAGGTGCACAATAAATGTCATTCATCATGTCCTGTTACTCAGATGCAAGCATTCTAATCATCAGAAGTAATATTGGTTGCCCCGAGTTTGAAGTTAATGTTTATTTGATCTGAATTCTAACATCAATATGAGTAATCTTAAAGTGTGACAATCGTTTACCCTAATAACTTTCATTGATAATTGTTATTGTCCATATGGATAACCAAATACTCGATTTCATCTAACTTAAAATCTGATCATTGTAACAGCTGTGTAGGGAGGTCTTTGAAAGCGAATTTCATGTCATTCATCACGCCCTACAACTCAACTGCAAGTATCCTACATATCTTACTTGAGCTTGGCTTCCCAAATGCCTATTATATGTCAGTTTATCTTATGCCGATCCTTGAATATAACTAACCTAAATGTCCGACAATAAGTTGGTCAAATAAATCCTATATATATTTTTGACACTGATATATCGAATAGCAGAGTGGCGCAGTGGAAGCGTGCTGGGCCCATAACCCAGAGGTCCGTGGATCGAAAACACGCTCTGCTAACTTTTTCGCGTTTGTATTTCCTCAAAATTCGGACAACATGTGTTGAAAATTTAATTGTCTCACACCCATAACCATTTAGCTTTGCGCTCGGTAATTTTCCTTGAACAAATCCCCCATGAAGCTCTTTTTAACTATATGGTAATTCTATCCAAAAACGTGGCGAGGCGCTGATTTCGCACCGATTTATTGTATATAAGAATAACCAAACACTCGATTTCCATGTACTTAATATCTGCGTATTGGTGCAGTTGTGAGGCGAAGCCAGGAAAACGTCTTTCATATCATGCATCGTGTCTTACTTCTCAAATGTAAGTATCCTGAAATTCTTACATCAGGTCGGCTTCCCAGATTCAAATTTATTGCCAGTATATCTCATCCCAGTCCTTGTATACAAATAACATAAATGTCTAACGGTATGTTGATCTGATAATTCTAATATGTACTAGTGACACATGCAAAACGAAGAGCAGAGTGGCGCAGTGGAATCGGCTGGGCCCCAACCCCGAGGTCCATGGATCGAAACCACGCTCTGCTAACGTTTTTTTTTTATGCACGAATTGACGACATTATGCTTACAAATTAAGCTTGTTGGTTCAAGACCATATCCATTGAGCTCCAAACTGAGCAGCAACGCTTGAACAAATCCCGTGGAAATCATATTGTACACGCATTTAGGGTCAATAACTAGTTTTCATTCGAAAAGTTCTGAGGCGCAGATCAAGATTAAATTTATTGTCCATAAGAATTACCAATAACTCGAATTTCATCAGTGCCATAAAAGTATCATTATTATTGCTGTAAGGAGAAGGAGGTGCACAATAAATGTCATTCATCATGTCCTGTTACTCAGATGCAAGCATTCTAATCATCTGCAGTAATATTGGTTGCCCAAGTTGGACGTTAACGATTATTAGATCTGAATTCTAGCACCAATATGAATTACCGTAAAGTGTGACAATAGTTTGCCCTAATAAATTTTATTGATAAAGTTCATTGTCCATATGGATAACCAAATACTCGTTCTCTTTAACCTAATATCTGATCATTGGCACGGCTGTGAAGGGTAGCCTTGATAGCGAATTCCATGTCATTCCTCACGCCCTACTACTCAACTGCAAATATCCTAATATATGTTACTTGACTTGAGCTTGGCTTTCCAAATGCGTACTATATGTCAGTTTATCTTACCCGATCCCTGAATATAACTAACCTAAATGTCCGACAATTAGTTGGTCAAATAAATCCTATATATATTTTTGACAATTATATATAGAATAGTAGAGATGCGCAGTGAATTCGTGCGGGGCCCATAATCCAGAGGTCCGTGGATCGAAACCACGCTCTGCTAACACGTTTATTTATGCAAGAATTGACAACATTATGCTTACAAATTAAGCTTGTTGGTTCCAGACCATATCCATTGAGCTCAACACTGAGCAACAACGCTTGAACAAATCCCGCGGATATCATATTGTACACGCATTTAGGGTCTATAACTAGTTTTCATTCGCAAAAGTTCTGAGGCACAGATCAAGATAAATTTATTGTTCATAAGGATTACCAATAACTCGAATTTCATCAGTGCCATAATATTACCTTTATTATTGATGTGAGGAGAAGGAGGTGCAAAATAAATGTCATTCATCATGTCCTGTTACTCAGATGCAAGCATTCTAAACATCAGAAGTAATATTGGTTGCCCGAGTTTGAAGTTAATGTTTATTTGATCTGAATTCTAACATCAATATGAGTAATCTTAAAGTGTGACAATCGTTTACCCTAATAACTTTCATTGATAATTGTTATTGTCCATATGGATAACCAAATACTCGATTTCATCTAACTTAAAATCTGATCATTGTAACAGCTGTGTAGGGAGGTCTTTGAAAGCGAATTTCATGTCATTCATCACGCCCTACAACTCAACTGCAAGTATCCTACATATCTTACTTGAGCTTGGCTTCCCAAATGCCTATTATATGTCAGTTTATCTTATGCCGATCCTTGAATATAACTAACCTAAATGTCCGACAATAAGTTGGGTCAAATAAATCCTATATATATTTTTGACACTGATATATCGAATAGCAGAGTGGCGCAGTGGAAGCGTGCTGGGCCCATAACCCAGAGGTCCGTGGATCACACGCTCTGCTAACTTTTTCGCGTTTGTATTTCCTCAAAATTCGGACAACATGTGTGAAAATTTAATTGTCTCACACCCATAACCATTTAGCTTTGCGCTCGGTAATTTTCCTTGAACAAATCCCCCATGAAGCTCTTTTTAACTATATGGTAATTCTATCAAAAACGTGGCGAGGCGCTGATTTCGCACCGATTTATTGTATATAAGAATAACCAAACACTCGATTTCCATGTACTTAATATCTGCGTATTGGTGCAGTTGTGAGGCGAAGCCAGGAAAACGTCTTTCATATCATGCATCGTGTCTTACTTCTCAAATGTAAGTATCCTGAAATTCTTACATCAGGTCGGCTTCCCAGATTCAAATTTATTGCCAGTATATCTCATCCCAGTCCTTGATATACAAAATAACATAAATGTCTAACGGTATGTTGATCTGATAAATTCTAATATGTACTTTTGACACATGCAAAACGAAGAGCAGAGTGGCGCAGTGGAATCGGCTGGGCCCATAACCCGAGGTCCATGGATCGAAACCACGCTCTGCTAACACGTTTTTTTTATGCACGAATTGACGACATTATGCTTACAAATTAAGCTTGTTGGTTCAAGACCATATCCATTGAGCTCCAAACTGAGCAGCAACGCTTGAACAAATCCCGTGGAAATCATATTGTACACGCATTTAGGGTCAATAACTAGTTTTCATTCGAAAAGTTCTGAGG
>CM067354.1:5215650-5290573 GCA_034190875.2 Urechis unicinctus
CGTGGTCACAGCAAAGGCATCTGGGTTGTTAGCAGACACCAGCTTATCAAGCGAGGCCAGGAGAAACTGTGCACTGTCAATGAAGCGCAACTGTCCAAGCGACAGGGAGATATATTTCTCCATGTTGTTGGGGATACAGTTGATGTTCCCCTCCACTTTGCTTATACCCTGCATCAAGAGATGGGAGTCGTAGCCCCGCAGGTTATGGAACACCACAGGGATGGGTGTTGTCTTGGGACTCAGCCGAAGTTTCAGGTTACACACGTTATGGGCTGGCCCTCTGTACAAGCCTGTTATATGGCAGTGATCGCGAACAGAGTCACAGCCCAGTTTTTTCTTGCACACATGACAGTGAGTTGCAGCCTTATGTGCCCTTCTATCCTCCCGAGTCATCCGCATTGGGACAGGCTTGGACAAAACTGCTTTGATCTTTTGCTCCTCCTGCTGCAGAGCCTGTAAGAACTTCTCCACAGTATCACTTCCTCTGTAAACCACAGGGGGTTCGGTCTTACCGTCACAACGAACAACCACATAGCCGTAGCCGCATCCTTGGTGTTCCTGCGTTCTCTGCGTGTTGCTCTTACCAGGATTAAGCGCAGGACCCAGAAGCTTCACTGTGAGCGCTTCAAAGTCAGCATAGATGACGTAGGGTGCAGCAAGCTGTTTCTGCCAGTTCTGGAAGGATAATATGTTCTTCCCTTCCTCAGGCATATCCACTCGCACAGTAGTTTGCCCTATCCCTATACACTCAGGCTTATGCACCAGGACCAGACCCTCTGATGTATATCCATGCAGACATAGTTCACAGAAGAACTTGCGCTCTTTATGTTTCGTCTGGTCATACAGCAAGCGGTTCAGGTCTTTGATTTGCGCGTAATGAAACTTGCCGTCCTTCTCAATCAGCATGAGGTTTATACGGGCACCAGAGTGCTTACTGATGCGGTGTACGATAGTGGTCTTCCCATCCCAGCCAAAAACGTTCAAGGCTAGGTTAGCATGCTTTTCTATCTTCTCAGCATGCGACACCGGTGTAGGATATTCTACACCTGCACCCTCCAACAGACCTAAGAGCCACTGAATGTTATATTTTGATGGTCGCTGTGGGTTCTTGGCTACCGGGTGCAGAGCGGCTACAACAGCCCATAGAATGCAGAAGTCGTCCCAGTTCTTTACATTTATGTTGGCCTGCTTAGCCGCCAGCGCAGCCGGAAGTCGCAGGTAGGAGCCACCCTTCAACGGTTGGTAGTTGGCAATATCAATCCACAGAGTTGTGACCGCCTCAAACTCCCAGCCAGAACCTTGGTTGGTCCACTTCTCCAACCGCTCTTGGATATTAACAACACTCTGGTCCAACGCAACATCCATGTCTTCTGAGGAGAGAACCATCTGCTGCTTATTACGCAACACAGGCTCAAAATACTCAGTGGTGTCATCATCGGCGTGCTTGGAGAGTCTTACCTTAAGGGCAAACTGACACTTGATTCCACCTAGCTCTTCTAGCTCACCAGTCAAAACTTTATGCATCTTCCGACGCATGCCCTTAAAGAACATCATAAGGTCCGAGCTAAGGGGGTGAGACTCAGGAACGTTCATCACCCATCCACGCAAATAGTTTTTAACAGCCCACTTAGTCTTCTTGAAGGCAAGACGCGCTGTGGGGACTGGGGACTGGGTTGCAGGGATGCGTGGGGTAGGGACAGGTCTGCGTGGGGCAGGGACTGGTCTGCGTGGGGCAGCAGTGGGGACAGGGGTGCGTGCCACCCCAGCCTTTATTCTAGCCAACATCTCTTTGTATGTACGGTCATATTCATTACGCACTTGGAGTGCTTTGAGTGCAACCTTAGAGCGTGGATAAGGAGGCTTAAAACCGTGAACTGAAACATAATCGTTTTGGGCTTCACGTGCTCGCTGATTATGAGTCATGTTTACTATACAGTTCCATTAGTCTAAAAGGGAATTCGTTGATACACAAAAGGCAATGACAATACAGCGAGCGGACTTTGACCTACGCAGTAAACACCCGTCTCTGACAAGGTGTCACGCTTCGTCGCACATAGGCCTGACCGCCAAACCATGTTGTTGACAGCGCCACAAGATTTCTATTTTTATACAGTGGGGAATCCCCGTTCAGTGGCGCCGACTGGCGAGTCAGTGTCCCCAGCTATAGGCCGTTGTGAAGCAATTTTTTTCTTTTGACGAAAACGACTGTGATTGACTTTATCGAACCCACAATCCATACACAATCCTACCTTATTATTTTTTATAGCCTTCTGACAACCCGTACAAAGACGATTAATGACACCATGTTTTATCATATATCTGTGTAAATTACAAAACTCTTGCTCTTGCGTACAGGGCCTGTTACAGGGGTCTTTCTTCCCGAGTAATATCCATGGGCACTTATTGTCAAATACTACCATTGTAATATATATAGATATCTATTAGTCTAATTGGTAATACCGTCTGGCGGCAACTGGGCATCGGACGGCACCACAAGCAACTCCTCCTTTACAAAGCCACGGAGAGGTCCATCCAACAAATAGTATAGTAAAGGCTCACCAGATTTAGTGACAGAGCTTCCATTCCGGTAAACATTGAGTGACCACACAGGGTCAGTGGCCCGCCGCCGGTGGTCTTGCTCTGCCTCACCAGGCTGGTAGAGGTAGCGAACGCCAACATCAGAGGGAAGCTTTTGCTCTTTGACCCCCAGAGGGCGTCCTGGTACGACTGCAGAGGGCTTTTGTGCAACTCGTTTTGCCTTTATAGCATCTTTAGGTTTTTTTCCAGGGACAGGGACATCAAACTTTGGCCTGGGAATGTGTTTTGGCACTGGCAGGTAGATTTGCCATATAGCTTGCTTTGTTAGCCACCCCCTGGCAACTTCCTCAGAAACCCTCGCTTCTGTTGCAAGCTTCTTGATAGCTGTTATGCCTTTCCAGTAGCCCTTAGGACTATAGTAGATCTTTTGCATTCGACGATCCATACAAAGTAAACGCTCGAGTCTCCAAATGACCTACTTAGCAAGCCTGTATGCAACCAGCCCAGTTGCAGCCATACCCAGTATAATGAACGCTACCTCACGCCCCCTCTGACCATCTGAGGGCTTGTAGAAGTCTGAAAGCTGCGGCTCAGAGCCCAACGGGTCGACGGTTTTATTCGTAATCAGGGAGTACTCACGCATAGCCTCGTCCGCATCCCTAAAAGTATGCTCGGCCTGTCCCTGGCGGCGCAGTTGCTCATTGATGAAGTCTAAACGCTCAGTTCTATTCTTGGCCCATGCTGCCTGAGCAGATTGAAGCTGCTCAATTGCCATATCATGACGTTTACGTTCCGCGTCCACTTGGCTGCCTCGTAATTTAGAGAATAAAAAGTTGCTCCCAGAGAATGCAAGGGTGTTAACAAGAGCACCCCCAACAAGTAGCGCGAGTGTGGCCATTACTTCAGTATATCAACTGGTAAGATTCCTTGTTTAATTAGCATATCCTTTGTGGCCATAGCTAGTGATACATCGGCAACAACCATAGCCAGGTCCCGTGGGGTGAAATCATGACGTGGCACCCCACCACCCAGAGCCATCTTAGCAAGCTTGGCATAACCTTGAAATACCGGAAACAACTACACCGTGGTACAGAGCGTTGATGAGCATTTTTCCATCAGTAATTGGTGTTGTCATCTTATTCCATATAAAACGGATCCTTTAAATGAGCGTCCGGAGGCTTTTGTACCACAACCTGTTTAGGGTGTGAGGCTACCATCTGGTGCCTGTAGCAATTCAATGCTAGTCCAAACACGCCAACACCGCCGACAACCAAAGGTGCAGCCCATGTTGGCCATGCCCACCTTTCCGGAGGTTTGCTCGCTGATATTGGCTCGACAGCTTCGTCTCTACCATCTGTAAGCGCTGCCTTAGCCTCTCGGAGCTCTCGCAGAAGCTTATTTTGATTGGCTTTTCGAGCTGCAGCACCCTTTCGTCCTGCCGCAACCCTTTTAGCGTTTGTCACTGACGTTATCTCCACCGGTGTTGTCTCCTCTTGATTCGTGTTTGTTTCTTCCATGTTTACTTACTAAATTTGTTTGTCCAATTGACAGCTCTTAGTAAGAACCTGTTATAGCGTAGCTAAGCACATGCTATAGCGGAGTTAAGCACATGCTATAGCGGAGTTAAACACATACTATAGCAAGGAAGTGGTGTCTTCCTCTCCACCGGCCCCTGTTGTTTCAGTGCTTGTTTTTCCAAATTGACAGTGCTTAACTGTTGTTAAATCCGCAGTTAAGGGAGCTAAAAACATACCATAGCGATGATATAGCTCACAAGTGGCAGTGCTTAGCGCGTGTCCAACAAACGGGTCCGTCTCGAGGTCTGTAATTAGCCTTGGCTGGTGTTCTGGTGGGATTGGTAGAAACATACAAGCAATACCTGAGTATAGCTGTAGCAATGATTGACCTAGAGTGCGCGTCATGCTAGCGCCTAGCCGAGCCTCGTATCTCACATACAGCTTTATGATCTCTTCATCAGACATTGATTCAACCTGGTCAATTGTAATGCGCTCCAAACCAAGGTACTGACGGGCCTGACCGCCGGCTATGACGGCAGCAAGCCTATCTCTCTTAGAAGACATATGTACACCATGGGTGCAACTAGGTTCCGCTCCCCCAGACTTTGTCCCCACTGAGCTAGTCGAGTCCTGTTCAAGGAGTTTATCAATAATGGTATCAGGATCCATGAATATACGTATACACCTTCGAGCTTCAAAATACTGCACCGCTACCCAGATGAAGAAACCTAAATTGATTACTGAGGCAGCAGCTGCTATCAAGGCCAATATCACTTCAATCGACGGCATATGCAGCAGGCTGATCAGTCTTCAGCAGCAGTTTTGCGTGCTTGGTCTTTGCTAGTAGTTGGCGTACTGTGGCACGTTCCTCCTTTGTTGGAATTACATCATTTTCACGTAAGGCGTCTTCAAACGAGTCACGGTCCTTGGTGTGAAAGAGCACCATCCAGCGAGTCTGCTCACGTAAGTCCTTCAGCACAGAGTTGTACTTTTGGGTGAGGACCCAGACACTTTGCTGCGCATGGCGGCCGTTAAAGGCCAGTTCGGATAACATGTCTTTCTTCTTGGTTAGGGCCTTTGTTGCAGAACAGTCATCAATAATGTACAGGGTTGGCTCGCCCTTAAAACAATGGTAGAAAGCCCTCAGGTGGTCATGGAGCCGCTTCCCTGGATCAACCACGTACACCTCTGATAGGCCTCGTTGAAACGTATGGTAGGGCAGAGGATTACAATATGCTCGAAGGCACCGAAGAAGGGCCCTTCAAGTTGGTTGAGGATGAATGCGGTTTTTCCACATCCTGTCTGCCCACAAACAATTGCCGAACAGGGACCATCTGGAAATGTAAACTTAGTAGACTGCGCTGACGAACCTGCCATCTTTAATGTTAAGCTGTGCATCCATTACAATATACATATAAACGTTCAATGCGCCCGCCGCCTCTGCCTTTTTTGTGATCTGTTTGGTGATGCCCTCAGACGCATTCTCCACAGCCCTGCCACTACCGTGCAGCTGGTCGTCATCACTCGTCCTTAAGTCGAGCCACAGAGCATACTTGGTGGTTAGGTACTCTCCTAGGGAAACGTCTGACAATGCCAGGTCTTTTAATGCTATTGCTACACTGGGGTCTCGTTTACTCGTTACTGCACAGGCCTTCTTCACCTCGTTCCACTGCTGGTAGCCACGCATGCTCTGGGCATAGAGTTGATTGGGGATGCCCTCAATGGTCGCCTCGACCTTTGTTATCTTTGGGATGTTGAACGACTCTTTGGGTTGTAGAACGTATGAGGTGTTGGTCGGGTCTTCAAATAGCAGTAGGATGCCCTTCATGATGCGAGCCGGCACGTTCAGGTTGATGTTCCACAGTGTATCTCTTTTATTGTATACAAGCTTCCTGTGACGAAGCACACGGTCATACAGAATCGAGAGCCGACTTGTGTACTGGGTGCGTATCATGCAGGCCAACTCTGTTTGGGTAACCATGTCATACTCCAGCGAGATGTCATCAATTTTGTAGCTTGCAGCGGTGTCGCCTGTTGCGTGATTCACGCGGTTGTAGTCGTTGAATGTGAGCTCGTATTCCAGTCTGTCACTAAGCGCACTCTGGTAGAATGGCATGTGGCTCTCGAGGAGTTCAAAATCAAGCGGAACGTAGAACCTGTTACCATACACATCGGCTACTGCCTTGTCCTCTTCCTCAGCCTCATCCTTGTCTCCTGCCCCCACTCGTATCTTAGTTGCGTTTCTGTCATCTGATGTGTCAATGCCCTGATACAGGAGGCCCTGTCTCTCCTGTGCAGTCCGCCACAAGTCGTGGTAACAGTAGTACATATCGCTGTCATCGATAGACATGACCTCATTGCCAGAAATCTTGATTGTCATTTTCTTGACCACGGCGTGGCCCAGGTTTTGCACAACGCTGAGGTTAACATCAGTCGAGGTCAGCGTGATTGTAAAGGCCAGCCGTGCTGTCCCTGAAACAATGACGTCTTCTGCGCCTAGATTGGGGAAGCGAACCAGCAGTTGTTGGTTCTGGTCAATAGTGCTTGGATTGTTTGTAACGACCACAGACTGTCGCACGCCCTTTACCCCGAGGGGTTCGCGTATCCGGCGGTGTGGGTTTAGTTTGCGTCCGTAAGTACTCGTCATGTTGAATGTTTAATTACAATTATATCTTTAACACACATACATGGAGTTTGATAACCCAACATTTGACGATGCAGATGAGAAGGGGGCTATGGGAGGGGAGAGGAATGACACTAACATTGATGATGAGGAGACTAACCTTATTGACGAAACTTTACATACATCGAGTACGATTAGTCCACCTTGGGCTATTACTGAAATGCCTGCGGGGTTAACTGAAGATCAGGTGGGTTCCAAAGAAGAAACTGAAGTCTTAGTTACGAGGTGGGAGAAGGCAGTGTCTAAGCATGGGCTGCAGGCCACTCTGGAGTTTAGATCGTCTCAACAAGGTGACCTTTGGGTTAAGTGGGGCCGAGAATGGAAGCTTCTGACATGGAAGAACAATCCCAACAAATTCCTCTCTCCTAGGAGTATCCTAGATTACGGTGGTACACAGCTTGCTCGGGCTCTTGGAGTGACCCCTCAACTATCCACAATGGCAACAAAAGCCCTACGAGGCGTTGACCAAGCTGCTGCTAAAGCGGAAGCTGCACTTCCGAAGTTAGAAATGAGCAGCCCCGAAGCCATGACAGAGCAAGGTGGTGTGGAAGAAACAAGCTTCAGAGAGGGCGTTCATAACGCCATAGAAGACCTAGGTACACAAACAGACAACGAACTACCACTCAGAGAGCTTATGGGGCTTGATAAGGCTATGCAGACCCAGAGGGGTGAGCTGGTCAACAACCTAGCTAAGATAACTGAGATAGAAAGGAATATAAAACTTAAGGAAGCTAAAATGGCAAGCCTGGAGGAGGAAGGGAGGGGTGATAGTCGAGCATGGAGATTCCAAGCAAATGAGCTTGCAGAGATGCAGGACCTGCGGTGTGTCCGTGTTGAGGCTGCCTCTGTAAACCGTGAACGTCTGCGAACCCAAATTAACCGCATCAGGGAAATGATCAACAGACTTCTTAACGAGGACACAACGCTAGCTGAGCGTGTACGCACTCTGTTCCGAGAGCAGGGTATAACAATCGTCTCCATACTCACTGCGATTGGATTGGCAATCTCGACCCTTGTAGTTGCTTTGACGGGCGGAGGGAGCACTAGTCCAACCCTGGCACGAAAGCCGACGCCAGCTGATAAGCCCGGTGTAAAGGAATGGATTAAAAAACAGCTGAACTCCTTGGCAAACGTCCTGAAGGGCCTAGCCAGTAAGGCAGCAGCTGCCCTTCCAGGAATCATTGGCTCCATCGTATCATGGCTGCTTACGTCAGCTGCAAAGGTGGCTGGTTGGATGGCAGAACATGTATGGGCCGCAGTTGTGGTGGTGGGGGGAGTTATCCTCCTAATACTCCGTGACTTACTACGTAGCAAACCAAAGCACAGATAAGCCCTTAGCGATTCCGCCTATAATAAGAGCGGTTTTCTCATCCTCGTGCGCCCCACGCAGACCGGTCTCGGTCATAGGGGCCGGCCCTGGAGAGGGGAGTTCCATATCTGTATCTGTATCTGGCAGAGGGTCAAAGCTTCCTCTATCCGGAACCACCGGAACCAAGTTTACATCAGCATTGCTGCCTATCTGCTGCTCCTCAGTTGCAATGGTAATTAGATTGTTGTACCCAGCAACGTCTCCAATGGCGAGGCTCATATCAGACGGAGCCATGTACAGGCCCGTTCCAAACACATAATCAACCTTTGAAGAGGCATTCTGGAGGACGTTCTGATACCGTCGGATAGATGACGGAATATCCACTGGGGAGTTGATGGCATCCTCAACGTTGGCCTGAAATTGCTTTTGAGCATCAAAGGACGTTCCAACACCTAGTATCTCTGAGCGGGTCTGCGTCTGAGCCTCAAGAATGGCCCATACATATGTCCTGATGCTGTCGTTAATTCGCTCAACGCCGGTTTGTGTAAAACCCTCAGACGTGTCCAGTATGAAGGTACTCCAGGCCTCGTCTGCTTCAGGTCCCTGTGCTAGATGTAAAACAGCACCCATTCTCTCCTGAAAGCATTGTAGGTTTTTCGCGTGAGCAAAACCTGGCTTTGTATCCTTTTCCGCCTCAAAGACCATCCTTGTAGGGTCATAACGAACGTTTCGACCAGCAACCTTGACGACACTCCCGTAACCATACGCATCATGTGCATATAAGATACCAAGACCACTATTAGCTACGGTTGCCTTCTGGCGCCAGTCTGTGTTTGGTTGAACACCAAAGTTAGTGCAAAGTCTCTCATATGCCCTCTTGTCATATGTATTGTTATAGGGGTCATAGGCATGATCCTGAGGTAGAGGCGCTTGCAGTTCTGCTAATAGGCGACGCACTGTGTAATAAAGGTGAAAGGTGTAGAGAGCTTTCACGAGTGGAATCCCAGCCTCGAGGTGATCGTGGGATGACACGCTGCAGCCGGCTGTTGCACACCACACTGCAAAGTTTAACTGGTTCTGCCAAAACTGCATTGGATTTGTCAACCAGTCTTTTACTACTTTGTCCGCTGTTACCGGCAGCACCTAATAGTTACTGAATAGATCAGGAAACTTTGCTGTGAATGTACCACCATTGTGAACAACGTGAATTGTTTGTCGGGTTAGTTTATCTCCCACACCATATGAGGCTGGATACACCCCGCCCGTTTCATATGTAGCTTTTCTATTGAAACTAAAGGCTTGTTTATTCATAGTGCTATGTATCACACTCTGTCTAATGTTCAAAGCGGCGACGCTGCGTCCCTGCAAAAACCTATTGACAACACGGCGGGCGATCTATGTGTTGGCCTAAGGTCAATCACGTATACTGTGGGCTGGTACAATCTAGAATCAGACGAGAGCATTGCATGGCGGTCAAGGACTTCACAAGAGCGAGTATATGCTTCATTAAAACCAGGCCTCTGGAGCTTCAGCCTTCTTCAGGAGCATATTACACCATTAGGTATCGGTTTGGAGGTTGATGCTGTAAATGGGGTTATTACCCTAACAGTTCCAGACAATGGGGGTGCGCACATAACAGGCGGAGTGTTAACAATGTTGGGTCTTGACGGCCTCAGTGGGGGGTGGATACCTTCAGGTATTTACATAGGTGCCCGACCCATCAACTTTAGTAACTTTAACATAATTTATGTTCACCTCAATCAAGTCAGCACCACGCACAACATGCTAGATGGTGCGCCCACTACGCTTCTTGAAGTTGTTGGCTTAGATGGTGGCTCTTTCGGTGATATTATAACCACGAACATCGCTAATCCTGTCTGTAAGCATGTCACTAGCGGAACAGTGCATGAGTTAAAGGTTCAGTTATGCGATAATAAAGGAAGGCTATTGGATAACCACGACTTACCTGTTAGCGTTGTTCTTGAATTTACAAGATGTCAATAAAAACGAGTATTTATGGACCTAGGCAAAAACCGGCAAGCACTGTTCAGGGTGCCGACCTCTCGGAATATGTCACAAAGACCTTTGTAGACTCAAAAAAAAAATGGATAAAAGTGGCGGTACTATGACTGGACACCTTGAAATGGGAGATAATAAAATCGTTGAGTTGGGAGACCCAATTTCACCGAAGGATGCTGTTCATAAAAAGTATATTGATGCTGAATATAGACAGCAGAACAGGTACCTGAGACGATACGTAGATGAAAAGACGAAACCACTCATTACTATATGGGCAGAAGCAAGTGGCCCCCTTCGCAGAGGATATGAGTGGTCGTTTGGCCATGGGGCTAGTGGTCGAGACTCACAAGACTCAAGCTGTGGATATACCATGTTATGTAATGGCAAGATCATTCGTATGGGGTTGTCTTCGGGTGTTGGTGCTGATACTGGTCCTATAGCAGTCGTTCCTGTTATTAATGGAACGAATCAATTGGTAGGAATAAGTAAGCCTGCTAACCAACTGGCTGTTGTAATAACTTTAGACCAGCCTTTACAGCTAGAACAAGGCAACGTTATTAACTTTTATACAACCACACAAAACAGAGGGGCGATTGGTCTGTAGCTTCACTCCTAATTGAACTTAATATATAGACTTATGTATGCAAAGACAGTATGAAACAACAACCAACTACTGCACCGTTAAATCTGGAGCCTCCTCCATGTGGTCTGGGGCACTCCTATCGGCTGAATGAGATCAGTCTTAAGAAGCGATACCTTGAAAAAGAAATTGCAAAATATGGTGCTATGTACAAAAAATATAGGTGTGCAGTAAACTCAGTGGACGCTGTAGACACTGCTTTAGTTGCTGTGGGTATGTGTCTTGGCGTAAGTGGTGCAGGTGTAATGTCTACAGTAGTTGCCATTCCTATTGCCACAGTGTTGGGTGCTACAGGAGCCGCTTGTGGGCTACTTGTAATTGCTGGAAAATTCATCAGTCGGCGGCTGACCATTAAGTTGAAAAAGCATGACCAGATGCGCATTCTCGCTCAGAGCAAATTGAATACCATTGCTGACATTGTATTGGCGGCGCTTGAAGATGGGTATATCTCAGATGATGAGTTTAAGCTCGTTTCGGTCGAGATCATGAAATATAGTCAAATGAAAAGTGACATTAAAGCAAAGTGTTTGAAAGCGGCAGAATCGCCCCCTAGACCTGCTAAGGTATGACCCTGACAGTCCATTTGAAGAGAGGGGGTTGCTAGATATAATGGAGGCGGCGATAAAATCTTTCTGCAACGATCATACTGGAGTCAAACAAAATACGGACCAGTGGGAGACCACGAGAAAGGGCTGCGTTGGAGGAAGTGACTACTCCTCTATCATAGGGCAAAACTACTTCAGCAGCTATAGCAAGAAGCTGACAGAAAAAAACTAGCAACGAGGGTGTTCGCTTTAGCACACCCTGCCTCTGGGGTACGACTTTTGAGGAGGTTGCAATTGCGGTATTGGAGAAGGTGTACGACACCAAGGTCTACGGAAATAATATCTATATTGAGTGCGGCGCGACGGCCTACTCTCCGGATGGCTTTTGTGTGCTCCCGATCCGGCGGGCTGGAGTGGATGCTGTCTGTCTGGGGCATCCTGAGGAGGTTGTGCTGCTCGAGATAAAGTGCCCCTACACTCGGAGTCCTGGGAGAGTGATTCCGAATATGTATAAGCCTCAGGTTCTGTTGGGGTTGCACCACAGTCCAGTGGCGACCATCGGGGTGTTTGTCGACTGCGTTTTCAGGTTGTGCTCCTTTGAGGACCTGGGGAGGGCTGAGGCTTATAACCAGGTGTATCACAAGGATCAGAAGAAGTATAAGGAGACGGTGGCTTGGGGGTGGGCGTCCATTGAGGGGCTTGAAGACGGCGACTATAGTGCGAACGGGAGGTTTAATAGTTGCCTGGGCTTGGAACAGGAGCATCACGGTCCTTGGTTGGAAAGACCGAGTGGGACCACAGAGAGGCCGACGGGGGCTTTCTACTGTTGGAAGCTCTTTACGATGAGATTGATAACCGCTCGTCCCGATCCCGACTTTATCGAGAAGAACGACGCTAAGGTTGCCCAGTTTATACAGGACCTCAACCGCGTGAAAAATGGAACTTACAGCGACGGTCGCAGATATTTATCACTCGATGACCTCTATGGTGACTAACTACTGGTGTGGGCCTATACCATAGGGGCTGGAAGGGCTGGGCTCATATGGTATAGTATAGGGGGGGGGGGGGGGAGGTGCGAGCGGTTCGCTGACTCATGTGAGTCACCCTGTATATGTGTGTTTTCTGGGTTGCTGTATTAGATTGCTGTGCTCGTACCCCCAGTCTCTATATTACTATATGTTCTGCAATCCAGCTGTGAATTTTGGTAAGAAAGTAAGGAGGAAAGACATTGGATTTCTTTAATGAAGGGATTAAGGATTTTACCTTTAAAAAGCTGTAATGACTGATAGAGAATCTGTGAAAATTTTTAGGTTGATGAAATTTAATTGAAGAGCTAACATTAAGGCATTGATAATAGCCAGTGCTTCAGCTGTAAAGATAGAAAAGAAGGGCTGAATTCGGGTAGATTTGGTGTATTGAATGGACGGAATAGTTAGAGCAAAGGAAGTACTGACATTATTTTTGGGACCATCTGTATAAATGTGGGTGAAATTGGCTGGTAGGTTGTCAATGAAATCAAGCGCCAGAGATTTGTTAAATGATGGATTGTCATGAGATATTTTTCCTGATAATTCGGTATTGATAATAGGGTTAGAAAGATGCCAAGGAGGAATAGGACAGGGAAACTCAGAGGATATTGTAGAAAGATGTAGTGAGAAAGGGATGGTGAAATGACTGATAGTTTTACGTCGTCTAGAAGTGTAAGAATATCAGGTTTCTTTAAAAATGAATTTGTTGGGGAGATGGTATGTGCCAGCTCTAGCTTCATATCTAAGGGTGGCTCTGAGTATTTGTAGGGGAATGGGTGGAAAACCAGTGGATACCTGAAGGGAATTTATCGATGAAGATCGATGTGTTCATGTTATAGCTCGGAGCGTGGCTGATGGTGCTTTCTCTAATTTGAGGAGGGTTGTCTTAGATGCAGTAATTATGGCTGGAGCCCCATTAAGGATATGTTGCAAAGAATGGGTTGCGTGTATTTTGCAGGATGTCTCCTTGTTTGCGCCCCAGGAGGTGCCGCTTATGTATCTGAGAAGGTTGGTGACCTTCTGACATTTTGTAACTGTGTGCTGCGTGTGTTCCCTCCAGGTAAGATCTTTATAAAGAATGATACCTAAAAATTCAACGGAATCATGTTCAATGAAGAAAGTGGGAGTCTTGTTACCTTTATTTGTACCAAAATGTACAACTTTGGATTTTGAGGAGAAAATGTGACTCTCCATTTAGAGGCCCATTTGTCAATGCTATTTAGACGTGTTTGTAGGGATTTGGTTTATTCAGAGAATAATTTGCCAGTAGCCCAGATGGTAATATCATCAGCAAATACAGAAGCAGAAGAAGGAATGGGACAAGAGACAAAACACTTCCTTGAGGTACTCCATTTTCTGTACTGTGAGGATTGGATAAGGTATTATTAGCTTTAACTTCTGTTTGATAAAAAGTTGTGGATTAAGTGCTAAACCTGATATACCTAATTGTTGGGCTTTGATTTCTATAGAGGCTCGGTTTGCCATATCAAATGCTTTGGAAATGTCAAGAAATATAGCATGTTATCAATAGTGCTGCGGTGAGGACGATAAGCAGATTGCTTGGGATTAAAAAGGTTATTGTGATTCAAGTGCAAAGTGATTCGGTTATTAAGGATGGTTTCAAAATTTTTAGAAGCAACAGAAGTAAGACTTATGCAAACTGTTATTTATAGAATGTAGCCTAAGTTTAACAACAGAAGCGCTCCACACCATCTCTGCGCACCTAATGTAAAAGCCACAGTCAAACCTTGCTTTGGCAAATTGAATTACTACCATTAGATCCTCTTTGTTGACTGCGTAATTCTTGGGAAATAAGACAGCTATCACACGATAAATTCCATGCCAATTTATTTCTGAAGGTAAGGTGCAACGTAGCAATAGAGGGTGCTGCGCTGATAACAGAGAAGATCACACCTGCCTGGGCTCTTACCTGTTTGTACAGATTCACAGCAACCGAGCATGTGTTTCTTACCAAAATTCAACTGCTTCAATAATATGGATTACAGCACATTGTAGGATCCTTGGTAATGAAATTGCCGATTCGGCAGCTAAACAATCACATGCTGATCCCTTTATTCAACCCATTTCTCTCGACCTAAACACTCACTATCTACTCTCTAAGAATCTTATCGCCCAAACCTGGCAACAAGATTGGAACTCATCAAACTCTTCATATAAACTAATCAAACCTACAATAGATTTTCAACCCCAAATATTTCATCCAAATACTCTTTCAGACCGAATCCTAACCTAAATAGCATTGAGTAACCCCCCTCTCAATTTCTATAAAGCTAAACATAATAACAACCAAAATCCCAATTGTAACTTTTGCCATTCCCCCGAAAACATTTATCATTACATGTTCATATGCCCGAAATATCATTCCCAGCGCATTCCTCTCATAAGCAAACTTAAACAAGCTAAATACTCCCTAAACATTAAATATCTTTTCTGCTCCAATATTATCAAAACTACCATTACTTATATTCTCACTACCAAACGTTTTGTTATCAACAATTAACTTATCGCTACTTTCCTCCCACTTTAATTGTTGATCCATCAAATTGGTATTTTTCATCCTCTTCCAATCATCTCTGAACTTAGTTTTCTTCTGCCCCTCTTTAGTTTTACCTATTTAGGTACCCCCATGCACATCCAACATGGGATCTTTAGGGCTTCTTTTATTTCTTACTTTAATGCACTGGAGTAGCCCCCAGTGTGTGATATCTTCTTAGTTGCACTTTCCTACACCCTTGTAAGGTACACTTCATTCATTGTTTTTTGTTCCTATCATTTAAATTAATGAAACAATCAAGGGGCCCATTTACAGCTCTAAACTTCTCTGCTCTTACATCATACAAATAACCCTTCAATATGTTCAAATTTCTTATTTGTCCTGTGTTAACCTGAATCATTTGACCGCCTTTCGCTGTACATGGCCAAAAGAAGCCGAACAGCGTTAAATTTGGAATCAACAACAACAACAACAACAATTGCCTAACACGACGTAGTGTAACAACTGACACTAAGTCTGCTACAAGCCAGATTATAAATTGTCTCGTGCATTCGTGTTCACGTTTTACTCCCTGCTAGTATCCGCCCCGATTGGATCTGCTTCATCGAAAGTACCACAGCCCTGAAGAACAGAAGAAGGTTTGCTGTTTATGCACATATTGAAGTTTTTGTTTGCTCATGATGGATTGTTGATCACGAACTTGAACGCCGTTTCTGAGGTGACAAGCGGCGGTTGTCGCTTAAGCGCATTTGATGTTTTTGTTTGCTCATGATGGATAATTGATCATAAACAGGAACGCGAGCTATTAAAATTATGTCCATGGCAAATGATTGATGGAAGGTATGCATGAGTTAGTGTTCGTTCGGGATCGTGTTCTGTTCCATGCTCGTATCCGCCCCGACTGGATCAGCCTTATCGAAGTTTGAGTTTGCTCATAAAGGTTTGTTAATAATTAACTGGAACGCGAGCCATTAAAATTACGTCCATTGCAAATGATTGGTGTAGGGTATGCATGACTTATTGTTGGGATGTGTGGAAGGTCTGTAGCATCTGTATATTAATTATGAATGCTTCTCCAAATCACGTTGTTATTACTTTCCTGTGTCACGCTCAGATCCACGACGCGTCTGCATACATCCGGGTCTAAGTGCCGGATTTAACAGATCGCAGAGCAGGGACAATGCAGCGCTGCGGTTTTACGTAACCTTCAACGAGGGAATATCGTGAATGGATGAGGATGATTGTGATGCTCGGGCTGGTGTGATTGTCTACTTGGCGCCATTGGAAGATGTGACATCAATGCGCTATGGTTGTATTGACGAGGTCAGAGGCATCAACATCAGGTAAAGGTTAGTACAGAGGTCATCCAAGTTTATTTTGGTCCAAACTTCAGCTCATTATTTATGCTTGGTGGTATAGAAATGGGAAGAAAGGAGACAAGTGTGAAGATACACGCCTTTCATAAAGCACTGAGACGTAAGCATCAATTGATTCTGATGAACGTTACATATACGAGATGATCGACGCCGTCCTGTTAAAACTGTTCACATAGAAAAGATATGGCAGCGTCATGCATACTACCTCGTTAATGGTGCACATTATTCGTAATGAAGCAGCAGCCTCTACATTGATAGTAATCAGCCAGGAGTATGTCTTCTTGGATGACGTATTGTTCAATCTGCTGATTGATCCTACGTGATTATCAAGCAGCAGCGCAACATAGTCTTACCTGTCTGCTTCCTGATATGAGATAAATGACATTGGTGGGTTTAATCTGCTGAAAGTTGATAATGCCGCTAGCATGGGACCCAGTTATAGTTATTGTTCTCTTATGATCGAGTTACAATCAAGTTGTCATGGGAGCAATAAATGTTCCTGTAGTTTTAGAATACAGAAGCGAATATTTAGTACATATCTATCACATCGATTGATACGAGAAACATCCATTGCTTCCTTCTTCCGTCAAATGCGGTGATATGTTTAAGGTTTGAAACAGCAGCCACAAAGTCGGGTTTGGATCACACATCTATTTTTAACTATCAATCATGCACTCAATGGATCCTGGCGGTAACGGTAGCGCTTTTCTAATCATCGTCTCTCCCAATTTGCAATAACTGACATTTATGCAGTTGATCCCTGTCTTCAGGATTACCCAAACATCGCGTTAACTGGTCGAAGGAGGTTTTGCCGCTCGTTTTCACCTCTTAGCATTTGCTTTGATCACTGAAGCGTCTGCACTAATCAGAAACAAAACACTGACAGGGCTAACACTCTCTGACACAATGTAATGAAGAAGGATCACAAAAAACATCTTCCTTAGTGACATCTTTGATGTGCTGTGGAATAACGCTCGAGAGTTTCATCGATTATGTACTTGAGCAGGATCAGCTGGAGTTGTTAAATTTGTCGTTAGTGCTGACATGTTTGATTCTTCGTCCCGTTATTTTTATTGGTAACTTGCAGCAGACAGAACACTGCACTGTGCGGCAACATATCGGCTAACTGGCTGAATGTGATGCGTAACTAGCCAAAAGAAAGCGTGGCAGGCATAACTTTTGCAACCAACTGCAACTCACGGAATATTAGACCATTTGTAACTACTCTCTGTCAGGTGTATTTCTTTCGTCGCCCAGTATCTTTAGTGCCATTCATTTACACCATTTGCTTATGTAATATGTTCCAACTTGCCATGAGGACAGTAAATGCTCTGCGTGTGGTAATCAAAATTCGAATGGTGCTCTTTTTTATTGTACAAAGAAAATGTCCGATTGGCATGCCTTACATTACATCCAGGGTATGATAATATAAGGAGATCATTGTCCTTAAAATCGACATAGTTAAGTATGTCATTGCATTCTACAGAATAGCTTCTTTATGATAAGTTCTTTATGCCATCGCATTGATCTTTACGGGTAATGGCCTGGTAGTGTGTCAGACTGCTTCCTGTTCCACTCCAGGTGAATATGATGCAGTACTGAGGGCGCCATGATGTAGGCACATACAAGCTTCCGACCATTCAACATGCTCGATAACTCGATAACATACAACATGTCGTTTTATCACGAGAGGCAAGCAAGACGCCATGCCACTCTTTGTATATCAGTTGTCATCATGGAGGTGATCTGTTCACCCAGGACTACACTATGATGTAACACATAGGGCTAGCATGGAATGTTGAGCCAGGCTGGAATGAGGATTCTGAGTCGGCGTCGGATGGTTTAATCTGCAAATAACTGTTCCATTGCCACGATTGCAATAAAAGGCAAATAAAAAAGATGGTATAATGAGCCGCTTGCCTCCAGAATGAGGTCGGCTGATATTATAATCATTAATGGTATTTAGCTTTAATCAGTTGAATATAATCTGGGGGCTGCTTCAGTTTAGCCACATTCTGTTTGACTTCAGTGTCAACAAGGAAACGAAGGTGCAGCACAAATGATAAGATCTCAATACATTGGTTCAGGTAACATAACTAGAGAAAGTTACTGTTGAATATAGACAACTCTATTGCTTATAAAGTACGTCACTAATGTGATTATAGCTGGCATGTGTACAGAATATGCTGAACAATAGTATGCGATGACCTAATCCTCGGCTGCCTTAGCCATAAGTCACGTTGCAGGAACATGACTTCTACGACTGTCAGTCTATGAGTATTCTAGCTTTGGATGAATGGCTATCTTTGCAGTGACCGTTATGATTATTGGGTCTCTGCCTATTATGCAGCGCAACCAAAGAATTTATAGCTACACTGCCCGCCCGAGAAAATGTGTGACCACGCCACCTGTGACCTGCGTGTTGCTTTGTCATGGCGTCACTTTAAACCGTACGGAATTCTCTGATTAATTCAGGGGCGTGGTCGCCTCGACCAATCAGAAGACGCCAAGCACCGAGTCGTTGAATCAACAATTCCATATGCTTTTGTATATTTCATGGTAGCATCTCCTTTTGATAGTTACCACACAGCTGGTCTGAGTAAGCTCTCTTATCGTAGCCAAAAGCCATTTGGTTCAACTACCAAACAGGATATATAATAAATAGAAATATCTGCTGGTAGTATAAAATCTGCTATTAAGTATGCAGTCATACAGTATGAAACTCCCAGTCTACTTCACCTTACAGGGTACTTTACTAATTACTATACGTGCTTGGGCTCCGTGTTTGAATCTTTTGAGAGAAATTTAAGCGTTCATTCCTTGAACAGCTGATTGTAGCCTACGGAGTATTTCCCACCATGTGTTTCCATTAGATGAGTGATTTATGTTTTTTGTGACGGTATGTCGTATTACTTGATGTCACGTTTATATCAACGAGGCACCCTTGTTTACCATTATGACAAAATCTTCTGTAAATGACAGGTCTTCCATCACAATGAAACATCATAACGGTACACGGTCACAACGGCTATAGTTGTGACATCGTCATACTGTTCATGTCATAACGCTACGTTTGTTAAACAAGAATTGCTCCTCCCACGTTAAACAGCATAACACGCTTCCTCATCTTGTCCAACACTTATGACTACAACTTGTTATAATGAGTCTGTATTTTGTCTGGCGATAGAAGTGACGCGCGAACAACTGAAGTGTCTGAATTATTGAGGATTAAATCGCAGCACGATTGACATCACTCACACAATTCAAATTTAAGTAACTTATCGCGGGGTTCTGGTTGTAGCACCGATAATGACCGTCTTCTGAAAGAGCCAAATAACAATAATTCACGTGACCTCCTTATGTCAAGGTGGTCTGCGGCATTTAGCGAGAGAGAGAGAAAGAGAGAGAGAGAGAGACTGAGAGAGAGACAGAGAGTGAGAGTGAAAGAGAGACAGAGACAGAGACAGACAGAGAGGGAGATTGAGAGAGAGTGAGAGATAGAATGAGAGTGAGAGAGAGTTGAGAGAGAAAGACATACAGACAGAGAGACCAACCGACCGTCCGACAGACAGACAGACAGACAGACAGACAGACAGACAGACAGACAGACAGACAGACAGACAGACAGACACACTCTCTCTCAGACGCACTGGAAAACAGACCAAATCACACAGAGACAGGCGGACATTAACATCAATTGAATTCGGCGGTTTTATTATAGAGATGTTCGCGTAAATCAGAGTTACTTCGAAGATTTTCGATAACGACCGGATTAACTACAAGTAATAACGCAAATACCTGTGTCAAAATGGGAAATATCACGCGTTCATATTTCATTTAAATAATGGAAAAAAACAACGGACTTAACTAAAGCCCTCTCGCTGTCATGCAGGAAATAACCATGACTTTTAGGCAAGCGTAGCTGGCCTCATCCCAGGCTAACGGTTCGGGGCATCAGCGCATCTGTTTCCAGCGTTATAAAAGTAGATTCAGAAGAAAAAAACGTCGTAGCGTTGAGACTATCTTACTGGATATATGTTACCTGTACGTCACCAACGCTTAATAGTGATTTCACAGAAATCAGATTGAATATCCTTAAAGCGAAATCGGATATCAATTCAAGTCGGGATAGGAAAGCATGATAGGCTGCGATGGGGATTTCATTTTTCTCCTCGAGCAAACGGTTTTAACATTTTTTATACACTGACCACGAGCTGTTCTAGGAGTACCAACATCGACACAAACCCTGGGTCAACATCATGTTAGAGTCTATAGTAGGTCTTATTGTATCGACTTGATTGACAATCGAATTGAATCGAAGCGATACACATATTCCTGAACGCAGTAAGAATTGAAATGATTGACTTGTTGACTGCGGTGTTAATGCCACGGGTGTACGTCTATCATGTCACTAACGGTCCGCCTCTGAATGTAATGGACGCGGATAGTTGAATGAACTGGTCCTCCCATTGTCTCATCTCAAGTTTCTAAGATGATGCATATTCGCATGTAATATCATGGGATAATCTATTCATTATAACATGCATCGGCGTGCAGAATGGCGGAACAAACGTGCCGACGACCATTGGAATCGCGTATAGTTGACTGATATGTCATTTGCTCTTGCATTGTTACATACATTACGGAATTTATTACTGGTCTTATCTATTCGTATGATGTTACAGCTATCGTGCACCAGTTCTCAGTCTTGTTTTGAAACTAGCATTCACTCAGTAGCACCACTCTATATTACGTCTGGTCATTTAAGGATCTACCATAAAGATCATCTTTACCTAAAACGCCACTGCTACCTTCACGTTTGTGGTACGCTTATGTACTTGGGTCCAGATCTTCGATGATCACCGGCTTTTCGTAATCATAAGATTGGCGTTTTTTGCACGACATCTACAGGAAGCCTGGTTAGCTATAAACATGATCTTACATGAGAAATAGATCAACAAGTTGAAATGCCTTCTCCATGTTACCTCTACGAAGTCATGTTACTATTGATACTGTCGCAAATTAAGTAAAATCAATGAAAGGAAATATGTTACATTATTCTAGATATAATGTCGCAATGCAACATTTGTATTGTTTTCTTCTAATTTCATAGGACACCAAGCAGCTGAGAGTTTCCAGAAGCTGACCATTGTGATGAATTATTCAGACTAAAGTTCCCTAGAAGCAGATCATTGTGATTAATGATACCGTCGTGAGTACCCCTGAAGTAGATCATTGTGATTAATGATTAACTTGCTTCGACGGAGCAGAGTTATGGCAGGTACATAAAGAAAAGATCATTGATTAATATATTGCTCACTTTATGTCTTTCAAAAGAATGCTTCATCGAGTGTATCACTCTTCTGTTGTGAATGAATTGGATTTGCTGTCTCATCTATATCCAGTTAACTGCCAATCACTCAAGGGAGTAGTCGTCCTAACACATGCTGCTGCTCAGCTCATTTTGCTCCAAGCCTAAAGCAATTAGCCTTAAAGATTATCCTCTCAAACTTTTAATTAGTCATCAATGTTTAATTTGGCATGGGTCAATCTTATTTTTGTTTACCATCCAGCCAATGTCGACGCCCCAGTTTGGCACTCGGATCTGTCATAATGTTTAATCATAATGTTCTGTAGCTATACTGGGATTGTTTTTGTTCTACCACACCGGTCTGGATGACTTGGATGTTATTGCTATGTTGGATTTGAAAGGTTTCAAATAAATTACAAGTAAGTCATAAAACAAGATCCTCTCTTCACATCGATCAACCTCTGCAGCAGAAGTAAATGCTCCCCTGCATGTATATTATCACTTATGTTAACATATATACACACTACCAGGCCATTACCCTTAAAGATCAATGCTATGGCATAAAGAACTTATCACAAAGAAACTATTGCGTAGAATGCAACGACATACTTAACTATGTCGATTCTAAGGACAATGTACTCCTTATATTATCATACCCTTGATGTATTGTAAGGCATGCCAATCGGACATTTTCTCATTGTACAATTGTACAATAAAACAAAGAGCTCCATTCGTATCTTGATTACCACACACAGAGCAATTACTGGCCTCACGGTAAGTTAGAACATATTACATACGCAAATGGTGTAAATGGATGGCACTTTACAATAAAAATACTGGGCGACAAAAGACAAATTGAAAGAGACGATGATTAGAAAGGCGCTAACGTTACTCTTGATGATTGATAGTTAAAAATAGACGTGTGATTCAAACCCGACTACAAGGCTGCTATTCCAAACCTTAAAAAAATCACCGTATTTGACAGAAGAACAAAGCAATGGATGTTTCTTGTATTAATCGATGTGATAAATATGTACTAAATATTTGCTTCTGCATTCTAAAACTACAAGAAAATTTATGGCTACCAAGAATTCAACCCACCTTTGACAACTTGATTTTACTCAGTCATAAGAAAACAATAACCATAACTAGGTTCCGTGCTAGCGGCAATCCAACGTCGCCGCTTACCAGTCAAATCAGGGCAGAAAACAGTATATAGTCAGGGTTTGCATGGTCAACTTTGAGCCGATTAAATCCATCTGTACGTTTAACGAAATTCAAGGTCTTTTATCTCATATCAGGAAGCAGTCAGGTAAGACTATGTTGCGCTGCTGCTTGATAATCACGTAGGATCAATCAGCAGATTGAACAATACGTCATCCAAGAAGACATACTCCTGGCTGATTACTATCAATGTAGAGGCTGCTGCTTCATTACGAATAATATGCACCATTAACGAGGTAGTATGCATGACGCTGCCATATGTTTTCTATGTGAACAGTTTTATCAGTACGGCGTCGATCATCTCGTATATGTAACGTTCATCAGAATCTCAGTGCTTTATGAAAGGCAGGAAGTTAAACATGCGTTTATCTTCACACTTGCCTCCATTCTTCCCATTACTCTGCCACCAAGCATAGCTAATGAGCTGAAGTATGGACCAAAATAAACGTAGATGTCCTCTGTACTAACATTTACCTCATGTTGATGCCTCTTACCTCATAAATTCATCCATAGCACATTTATGTCACATCTTCCAATGAGGCCAACGGGTTGGCGCCAAGTAGACAATCACACCAGCCCGAGCATCACAATCATCCTCATCCATTCATGATATTCCCTCGTTGAAGGTTACGCAAAACCACAGCGCTGTATTGTCCCTGCTTGAACTTTTGCTGGCTCTTCGATCTGTTAAATCCGGAACTTAGGATGTATGCAGACAAGTCGTTGATCTGAGCGTGATCCAGAGAAGGAATAAAAACGCGACTTATAGAAGAATCCATACATCCCAACAATAACTCATACATACCTTACATCAATCATTTGTAATTGGCGTAATTTTGATTGCTCGCGTTCAGTTAATGATTAATTATCCATCATGAGCAAAGAAAAACATTAAATGAGCTAACGCGACAACCTCCGCTTGCCATCCATGAAACTGCGTTCCAGTCCGTGATCAACAATCCATTATGAGCAAACAAACACTTCAATATGTGCATAACCAGCCAACCCTTCTTCTTTTCTTCAGTGCTGTTGTACCTTCGATGAAGCTGATCCAATCGGGGCGGATTCTAGCAGGGAGTAAATCGTGACCGCGAATGCATGAGACAATTCTTAGTCTGGCTCGTAGCACACTTAGTGTCAGTTGTTACACTACGCCGTGTTAGGCAGGCAAACTGTTATTTATAGAATCTAGCCTAAGTTTAACAACAGAAGCGCTCCGCACCATCTCTGCGCACCTAAAGTAAAAGCCACAGTCAAACCTTGCTTTGGCAAATTGAATTACTACTATTCGATCCTCTTTGTTGACTGCGTAATTCTTGGGAAATCAGACAGCTAGCACCCGATAAAATCCATGCACTTTTACTTCTGAAGATAAGTTGGTACTTAGCAACAGAGTGTGCTGCGCTGATCACAAAGAAGATCACACCTGCCTGGGATCTTACCTGTTTGTGCAGATTCACAACAACCGAGCATGTTTTCTCGCGCAATATGTGCTCATGAAGCCTCGTTTTCACAGCTGGATCGCAAAACATTTATGTTCATGACTGTTGGTGTCACGTCCCAACTGTTATGATTTCGTCTACATGACATGTGACCTGGTTCTTCAGCTCACCAACAGCGTTGACCATCTTTATGAAATGTAGAAGTTCTCTCAGTGATACATTGAAACCTAATAACTGTGATATTCCTCTCGTATATCCTTAACTCGATATATTCTCGGAAATATTTACATCGCAGAAAATTACCTGCAAAATTATGTCTTTTCGCTTAAGGTTTTTTTTTCACATACTACTTTTATAAATGATGCTGCTATTTGAAAGTGGACAATTTTTGAAAACAGTCACAACTCCAGATGTTCGTGTTTGAAGCTTGGACCCATGGAAGAATACAAATAAACTTCATATGAATGTAAATGTAGGTCTAAGTTCGTTGTTACAGTCATGCGTTTAAAACCACCGTTCCGAAGTATTGAATTTGATCCGCTCTGGATTGATCAATGATGGAATACGCAGTAAGACAATGAGCTATTCGTCAATAAAATGTCCAATTCAACATAATTAACGAGATTAACTGGTTATGCACATAATCTGCACCTAAGACTATAATGGGGTATCGGTGGCATAAAAATGGGTCAATTGAGCAGTTTATTTAGCACTGGTGATTGACCCTCGTACAATAAGTAACGATCCAATCAAGATCGCCGTTATCTTACATATTATCCATCAATACCATCGATGTGAGCCACTAGAGACAAGCAACACGACCTTATTCTATGTACAAGTGGGTGTGTCGCGCTATGGCATACACAGCACAATATGGGCGGTATAGAATACTTAATAACGAGGATGATGAAGATGATGATGATGATAATGATGATAAAAATGCTGCTGCTGCTGCTGATGATGATGTTCATGATGTTGATAATAATGATGATGATGATGATGACAAAGCAGCTATCAACAATGCACAAACGGCTATGCAGATTTCTATAAGGCTCCTATGTCTATTGCTTCCAAGCGTTTTCCAAGCAATTCTGCCTCATTGTTCACAGTTTTAGTTCTATGAATGGAACTATGAAATATTAAATTTATTGTTCAATTTCAGCTGTGGTTGACCTATGATGCGCCGTTAACAGGAAGGTAAGCGTGTTTTAATGCGACCAAACGCCTATTCGCGAGCACCAACATGGCAATGACGTGAAAGAATACGTATAAAACCCGTCTTGTGGTGATAGTTTTACTGACAGCCTCTTTCTATGACCAGTTAGATGTGTTGATAACCAGTAACTACTGGTTATGCCTGCTGCGGCAACCAGATTCCTCACTAAAGCTGTCCCTGCTACGACCATCCTTTACGTTTTTTGGTAAATAAGTTCATACTAATATACGTCACTGATAGTGTTAAAACCCTATGTAAATATGTTTCGCTAGCATGAAGTCCCAATATCCACTAGGGCCTCACACAAGACAAATGACAAAAACTAGCTGTCCTTAATACCAGGCAATACAAACAGAAGAACCTCATTGATGTGCAGGATAACATTATCGCCATGGTTATGCCATATGAGCAGTACACTGATTATATGAAAGGCGAATATATTGTGTGTGGTCAATATGGATAAATATTGTCTCCTTACATGGATGCACTAGATAACGAATGCTATAAACTGATCGACCACAATGAGCACAACATTCATTTGACTACAGATACATCTATGTACAAATGCTTGTCTACATTGGACACCAGCTATTTGTAATGGATTTAGACAGCACAATAGGCCTCATTTGAAATCTAAATGGTGCATCACTGCAGTTGATTGTATAGTATGTCCATTTTTGGAATGACTTCCCTCTCTATTTACTTGTATTGTTAGGTCCTATTTGGGCAACCTTTATTTTGAAGTTCAGATTCGTGCACACGTATTGCTGATTGAGAATGGTGTCAACAGTTGCAGCTGTAGAGACAGTTTTACCAGGTGGTGCTTGTTTGCGATGGGAAAGGTGAAGTTCACCTATTCAAAGGCAACCTGGAGACACGTATTTGTAATTCCCTTTTGTGTCATTACTCAAAAGTAAGCTGTGCATCAGCTGACTTTGTTGAAAATAATCGACAGCAGAGGTGTAGTTATCCAACGGAACTATATTTCCTCATCATACTTACCATTTATGCCATGATTACCCACAGTAAGATTTGAGTCTTTCTCGGCCGTGTTTGGGAGACAATAACGTTTAAATAGTGGCTTTCGTTATGTCCAGCCTACGTACTTTAGCGTGAATTCCATGCAGTTACAGCAGAGAAGCGACACAGAGAAGCTCTATCTGTGACCGTCATGCATTCTTAAAGTCTAGTGTTGAGTGAGACATACAGAGGCATGTAAAAATGTCTCAACATCTTGGTAGACCCTTCCTTCGTGCAACCTGGGCTCCTCAAATATCATCTATGACAAGTCGACCGATCTACTGAACCCTGCACATCACACCGCGATGTGCATCAATCCCATCACTCTCATCAACAAGTATATATTGTGGAATATTCCACATCCTCACAAGCACCAAGCTTCTTCTGCTAAGCACCTGGCCCCACAGTCGAAGCACAAACCCTGCTGTTACCTTTGAAACGCTTCTGAGCCACAGCAAAAATTGAAATTGACATCCTAACAATTCTTATATGTTTGTAGATAATGAATGACATATGTTGTCCATGATTGTTGAGGAACAATCTTTGGAAAACCAAACTACTCACATGACCATGCGGCTTCGTTGGCTACATTGGCGTACGTTGTTGACGTACTTTAAATATTATTTCAGCAAACCAACCTACTCATCCAAATAGGCGACTTAACAAAAACTAATTGTGTGTTTTTAGGTATCAATAAACTTATGTTTGGGTTATTCGCGTGAAATATACATAATTTTATGTAAATAATTGATGACTGTTTCAATCACTGTAGCAATCAGGAATCAGGAATCAGAGCAGTAGCCGATCGTTGACGGTTTATAGATGTTAACTTTCACGCCATTGCCATGTTGGTACTCGAGAATGAGCGCTTGGTCGCATTAAAACACACTCACATTCCTGTTAATAGCTAGCTTGGTATTGCATCTGACGTTAACCACAGCTGATATTAAACAAGATTGAAGAATAGATTCGTTCATAGACGTAGAACTAACATTGTGAACAATGAGGCAGAATTGCTTGGACAACACTTGGAAGCAATAGACATAGGAGACTGATAGAAATCTGCATAGCCGTTCGTGCATTGTTGATAGCTGTTTTGTCATCATCATCATCATCATCATCATCATCATCATCATCATCATCATCATCATCATCATCATCATCATCATCATCTGCATTATCATGATTAAATATTCAATACCGCCCATATTGTGCTCCGTATGCCATAGGTGACACACCCGCTCGCATTTAGAACAAGGTCGTGTTGCTTGTCTCTAGAGGCTCACGTCAATGGTGATTGATGGATTATATGTAAGATAAAGGCGGTCTTCATGTGATCGTTACTTATTGTACGAGGGTCAATCTCCATTGCTTAAACTTAGGCCTACATTTGCACTCATATGAAGTTGGTTATTATTCGTTCATGGGTCCAAGCATCTTAATAAACCGCACAGTTGGCCCATTTTTATGGCGCAAGTTTGCCAACGATACACCATTATTGTCTTAGGTGCAGATTATATGTCTAGCAAGTTAATCATATTGAATTTGACATTTAATGACGAAAAGCTCCATCATTTAACAATCCAGAGAGGATAAAGTTTGTCAAAACGGTGTTTTGGGTGCAAAACTATAACTAAGCACCAGAATGCTAGTTCAAGCACGCACATATGGAAATCTGTTTGTATGCAACTTCTACAGTAGCAATACATTCTACTGTGTCATTGGGACATGACATTGACAACAGAAAACAGTTCCATTTAACAGAAAACCTCCTGATAAAGCCATTCCAATGAGTCGTTTGAATCGGGATTGAACCGTCTTGCGGTATCATACCCATTTCCCTTATATGCGACATCATTTAGTGACCCGCAATACGAATTGACATCGACTAGGATTACTCCGTGAACGTATATTGCCAAACCTTACTGGGGTTGATAAACATAATCATTAATGCCAAGATAGATAAGCACAGTGAATCTGCCTGAAATACAAAGCTGGTAAGCGGCTGTCATTTTATATCAATGCTGGCAGATATATGCGCCCCGATGACATCGGATTGTTTGATTAAAGTTCTACCGTAAAGGGAAACTTTACCTAAAATGCCAATGATAGGTTTGTTCATAAAACAAGGTAGTAAACTTGATTCTATACAATAAGAGATCGCACGTCCTCCTACGAACCTAATTTTACCCATATATGCTTTTCACCCAGGCACAGTGAGGAAAGCTAAAGAAAGCTGACAACAATTTATTTCGCCGAAGTAATGTTTGCCACCGGTACTGACGTTGGGTTTGAGTTAATAAGATGCATTATTCTTACTATCATGGTATAACAGAGATTGATACATAATGAAACAATCCATAGCCAACTGTGCTTTCAACATTCTGCAGTCTTCTTTTTTTATTTTCACTCTTACTTCACAAATGGTGATAGGACACTGAACAGCTAAGAGTTTCCAGGAAGCAACGTCATCTCTGTCATAGTCCTCGATACTATGAGGAGACTCCAGCTTTTTCTGCGTTGGTAGAAATACCAATACACATCTCTGACGGTAGGCGATCTATGTTTTTCTTCTCCTTCATTAGTTGGCTCAGACGATGTGCAGGAAATAACACGCGTAAGTGAAACAAAGAAAAGAAACAATTCTACGTGAGTGCGAGGTGCTAAAACGAATTTGCCAATAAGATTACGCATAAGTCACTCCCCGGTCGCTGATTGGTGTAATTCGTTTTCTAATCTTTATCTTGCTAAATATCACCGACTGTTTTTGGAAAGTGTTTCCGACTGCTGAGCTTTGCGAGCTCATGTGATGAACGGGCGGTATTTGGGTGAGGTCATTCTATTTTTGGCAGTTTTATTGAGAAGTTTGTAAATGGCTATTAAAAGTCAAAAAGCGGTAATCGGTTTGAAAGATTGGGAAGTCAAGGATAGCGTTATTGTTGGCGTGAGTATTCACCTGTTGCTCTTAATATGAAGACGGTCTTTACGAGGTTATTTGTAGCTATTAACTTCCTTTATCCCATGACATGTGGTGATATATTGAAATGGTGACCTTAGAATTGTCGGGTTATGTCCTTAGGGAGGTTAGTGAACTTAGCAACCTGATGTGATGAACGGGCGGTATTTGGGTGAGGTCATTTTTGACAGTTTTATTGAGGACTTTGTAAATGGCTATTAAAAGTCAATTTGCGTAGTATGTCGGTCGATTGGAGTTTTCACGTGAATGAATCTTAATAGCATATGAGTATTCAATTACATACGAGGGCAAATGACAGGTGACTTTAATTTGAAGTGTGTTCTAACTCTCATTGAGAATATAACGCCAGGTGGTTAAAACTTGACCATTGGATATTTCTCAAAATGGGGGGTGGAGTTATGGGTTACAAATAGCTGATGGTAACTTTACTTCCAAATAGTTTTCATCTGAAATATCAAAGATGGAGCACATTTACGCCAATCATTATATTTCATCAGATCCGACAAAGTCGAGATTTTACCATTCCAACTATTCTAGTTTAATTGAACAAACGTCTGCAAATCCGGATTTAGCAGAGCAATTTGGAATTAATAAAAAGGTATATTATAAGCGATTCGAATATACAGTTGGAGTTACAGAGGCGTACCCTTGCTATATATATCGGCACCCACCCGTTGGGTGAAAGTCATCAAGAAGGGTGGCTCTCTCATAACGGCTTATCCTGTACTGTGAGTATTCGCTTAAAACACGCTTTATGGCTGTATAGGTTCGTTGACTTTTGTACCTGTTATAAGTCTATATATTTTTTTTATTTTTGTATGCAGGGACCCTAAACATCTTTTACAAAACAGTGAGTACCGCAAATGATTAAGATTCTTTGGAATTTTATTTTGGTTTATTCTTAGAGATTAAAACAAAAATAATTTGTTTTGTTTGTAGGATGAAGATAGAAGAAATTAGTTAGAATTAAATATTTTTAAAATTTAAATAAATATATATAAATGTTATACTGGTGTTTGTGTTATTAATCGTACTTGATGAATCTGTGGTATAATTACACAAGTTGGTAATGTGATTTGCTTATTGTCGAATTCATGACGCGCTTCTATGGTCATTAGATAACGACTCATTTCAAACGATTTGATAAATTAGTCATTGTGAGTTGCCTCCCCTTAGCGCTAAAAATTACTCAAGCGTATATCATTGTCAAATCTGGGTGTCGGTCGATTTCGCATTCACCTCAGATATTGTGGTGACATCATTCTATTTTGGGAAAGTGTTTCCGACTGCTGAGGTTTGCGACCTTGGTAATACATTGTGCTGTGCGCTATTTGGATGACATCATTCTATTTTTGGAAAGTGATTTCACAATGTCCTCGGATATGTCGGTTATGTCGTCATAGTTTGCTGACCTAAGCTAAGTGATGGGATAGAGGGTGTATATAAAACGCGAGAGTGTCTCAGTTCAGTTATAACCATGGCTGAGAAGAGACAGCTCGGTGCTCTCAATGATGTGAGCAAACGCAGTAGACAGATGAGCGGACTTGTTAAAAGCCGTGGAACAGATTGAATCAGAAAACAGTAAGTATGATTTTATTTTCTATATCTGAATTATAGAATTACCAGGTATACGTCATTTTTTTTTTATTTATTTATTTATTTATTTATTTTTGTTACGCGTGTGTGTTTTAGTGTTGACGGGAGACGAAGATATTTTACATACAGCCATGGACGCGTATGAAATCGAACAGGCCAATGCAGCGCTGGATTCGTTAAACCAAGTTCAAAAAACCCCCCCAACACAAACTGGAAATGGCGCTGCAGTCGACAACGCTAAGGGTAGGTCTATTACAGGGTAGGTCTATTACGGGGTAGAATTGAGGAATGACGGAAATCTTTATGACATTGGTTGATATTTATATTGACAGATTATCGATGATTATGTCGACAGAAGCTGTGTTGGCTGCGAATGAAAGAGCTATACGGACTCATACGCGATTTGGAAGGCTACAAACGGTTTACAATTATAGTTTATCAGAAGATGTGCCCAACCTCAACCAGTATATATTTGAGGAATGCAATTCAGCCTTTAAAATCAACGGGAGTTATGGATTCTTATTACGTCGCAAAGAAACAGATGAATTGCGGTACTTTCACTCGTCAGTTAATAATCATCGAATGCTAGCAACCCCTCTAGTCGTACGGAATGCGACAGGGCAATGGATGAAATAACCAAAACAGACATTTTAACCCACGCCCAGAACCAACGACCAGATTCGAAATGGAGTGTTGAGGAAGTGACTAATTTGACCATCTTTGTGAACCCAATCGATGATCACGTGATCGGCTACCCACCACCTGTTATGCCGGAACACCTGAAAAGAAGCATAGCCATCAACTTGTTAGACCGAAAGAAAACCACGGTAAACCGTATCAAGACCGATTGTGTTTTTTCAGGGCACTAGCCTTGCACAGAGGAGCGAAGATCACGGGTTTAGAGAATGCAGCAAAAACATTGTTAAAGACTGCTTACCCCAAACAAAAGAAAAAAACATTTGTGGGTGTACCTCTTGAAGACGTCGAAAGACTAGCAAAACAATTTGAAGTGAATGTCACAGTGTACACGCTAGACGAGAATCGAGTAAGTGTGTCTTTAAGTGAATAAACAGAAGTAATACAAGAAACGATGTAATCATTTGATATCCAAATGGAAATATGAGAAACGGGATGTGATCGTTTTGTTATATGTGTTTCAGGTAGCTACTTTGGTCAAGCAAACGCGTACAAAATTCACCTTGACCTTGAAATTGAACCTGCACGAAAATCACTTTAGTTACATAAAAATCTTTGACCTTTATTGCAAATCATATATTTGTGGTACCTGTCAGAAGCTGTGGAAAAGTGAGTAAAAACTACAATGCCACGAAAACAAATGTACTGTGGAAACGAAATACAAGTACCAAGGTGGTGTTTTTCATCTACCACCCACTATCTTTGAAGGGTTACGGGATGAAGGAATCGAAATAGAAGACGGTATTTACCCTTACAGAGACACCTATGATTTTGAAAGTTATTTTGAAGAAGACAACCTACCCATCAATTCACCCAAAGTCACCTGGGACCAAAAACATGTGCCGTTATCAGTGAGTGTATGCAGCAATGTACCTGATTATACAGAAACGAAAATGCTTTGTAACGGAAGGAAACGCGCAAACATTGATTGACAGAATGATGATGTACATAGAGGAGATATCAAACGCTGCCTATCTACTGATGCTTGATCGCTATGAAGCTGCCCTAACCCAGTTACAAGAGAAAATCGATGAAGCGTATCAACGTGAGCCGGTCGCCAATGGAGAACACCCATTGCAGAAATTACAGGGCAAATTCGACAACTATTTACAGTCGGATTCAACTCATCGAATTATGACCTCAACGTTGTGAAAATACCGTTGACAACTTACCTGCAAGAACATTCATCAATCAAGTATACCATCAAACGAAATAACTCATTCATGTGCATTGAAACGGACCGTGTACAGTTTTTGGATATCACCAACTTTATTGCACCTGGATATACATACGACAAATACCTACGAGCCTTTCAATGTGAACAGAAAAAGGGGTATTTCCAGATAAAATGGGTGACACTCGATCGTTTGAACAAGAATACGCGGACTTTTAAAGACTTTTTGATATATTACAACAATTTAGATGTCGAACTGTTTCTGGAAACCATAGAGAAACAGAGTCGTTTTTACAGTGAGAGAGGTATAGATGTGTTGAAGGATGGAATATCAGTACCCGGATTAACCATACGATATTTGTTTCAAGACTTGGAAGATTATTTTACCTTACCAGACAACAAAAAACAGCGACATCTATTGGTTGATAAAAAATGGAATAGTGGGCGGACCCTCAATCATCTTTCATCTTACCACGAAAAAGGAAAAAACTTACATCAGGCGTGAACAGAACGGAAATGAAGCAAAGTTGTGTGAAGGAATCGTGGGTTACGATGCCAATGCGCTGTATCTGTGGGCCTTGTCTCAACCCATGCCAGCCAACTTTCCAACCCGGCGACACGCACCTGAGTTTAAACCGGTACAGACCCGAAAACGTGGTGTAGCGGATGAATGGTTGGCTTGGATAGCACACAGCTCACAAAACCAAATACAACACCGACTAAACAGAGGGGAAAAAAGAATAGGTGCCCGGTGATTACCCGTAGACGGTTAGTGCGAAGAAACTCAAACAGTGTATCAATTTCACGGATGTGTATGGCATGGTTGCCCGTGTCTGAAATTGACCCATAGCCCCATCAGTGGAAAACTAATGAGTGACTTATGTGCGGAAACAGAAAGAAATACCCAGTATTTGAGAGGATTAGGTTATGATGTCGTAGCTGTGTGGGAATGTGAATGGACGAAACGGAAAACAGACCCTCAGATCAAAGCGTTCACGTACAGTCGACCGCAACCACCACGAAGCGCTTTGACGGAAAAACAGCTCATAGACAATATACGTGACGGAACCTTTTTTGGAATGGCTGAAGTAGATATACACGTACCAGAAACCCTTAAAGACTAATTTAGTGAAATGACCCCTATATTCAAAAACATTGAACTGACCCGAGATGAAATCGGACCCTTTATGCGAGACTATGCTGAACAACGGGACATTATGAAAGTGAGTAAACAAGGTGACAAGGGGCGTGGGGATCATAATGTATTTTGTTGCGATCATTATGATGTCATAACGATTTTTATTGTTTATTTTCATATAGACGGAATGGCGGAAGTTGATAGGGAGCTACAAAGGTGTGAAAATATTGCTTGCTAGCCCACTACTGAAATGGTACTTGGAACATGGCCTGGTGATCACAAAGATATACCAAACACTGGAGTATGAACCCACAGCCTGTTTCAAACGATTTGCCGAGACCGTATCAGACGCCAGGTATGTACGAATACAGTTATATGTTATACTCTTTCAAGCATTGAATTTTATTTTTGATAATGTTCTTGTTTGTGTGTAGACGTGGGGGTGATGTCGACCCGAGTCAGACCGTTATAACTTTTAAGCTACTTGGAAATTCGGCCTATGGTAAATATACTAAAATGTATTAGTGTAAAATATATTTATTTAATTGTTATTTTCAAATTTATTTCAAATTTATGATTTGAAAAAGAAAAAAATATATATTTATATATAAAAAATACCCGTCAAGTGCTGTTGATTTATACTAATTTGTCTATGTTTGTAGGTAAATGCGTCATGGATAAAACTAAACACCGTGATGTCTGATACGCAGACTACCGAGAGGGTCAGAAATTGATCAACGACAAAAGATTCAGAGCCTTGAACGAATTAACCCCCAACCTGTTTGAAATCGACATGGCCAAAACCATCATTAATCTCAACTTACCCCAACAAATAGGCTATTTTGTTTATCAATACGCCAAATTAAGAATGCTTTAATTTTACTATGATTGTATTGACAAGTATGTCGCGAGATCTGATTTTGCCTATGTACAGATGGACACTGATAGTAGTTATATCGCCCTTAGTAGTAGTCATCTAACGGATGTCATCCAACCCAACATGAAAGAACAATTTTACCGAGATTACCCCCAATGGTTGCCAGCTGTAGCGTGTGATGATCACACCAACGACTTTATACAGTGTAAAACGAACGGAACCCCGTGGGTACCTCAACCGTGCTGTGTGACCCGCCAAAAATATGATAAACGTACCCGGGGTTATTTAAAGAGGATTGGAGTGGAGATGGTTTTATTGGACTGTGCAGTAAAACCTATTACTGTTATGGAACTACGGATAAAGCCTCGTGTAAAGGACTCAATAAGCGTCAAATGAAATATTTGAATGTGCTGAGAGAACAAAAATCGGGTCGCGGTGTGAACCGTGGCTTTCGCGTTAACAATAACACAATGTATTAGTATACGCAAATTAGAGATGGATTAAGTTATTTTTACCCCAAGAGAATTGTGAGTGCAGATGGTGTAAGCACTAAACCGTTAGATGTGTGATACGTTAATATGCTATTTAAGAAATTTGATATGTTTTATTATGTAATAAATTGAAGTTAAGGTGTTATGTAATCGATGGATGTGCGCTCTGTAAGAAATTGATGTTTAAATGATGTGTGAGAAACTAAGAATAAAAACATCGTATATTTTCAACACGCGTTGTTTATTTGGCTTGAATTAAACATGTCACCAGCTTATCGTTGGTTGAATAATCGTCGGTAAATACAGCCAGCAATTGGTTCAAACTTATTCCACGACATAGTTTCTTTAAATAATACAAACAATAAAGTCCACAAGTATTGGAATTGAAGTCTTGTAATGGCTTAGAATTATAAGTCCAGGTCACACAATGTTTGTTCATGTACTTCACAAATACGTTATGAATAGGAGGTAGTCCATAAGAATCAAAATATTCGCCTCTTTCATTATGATCAATGAAAATAGCGACCCAGGGCTTCGCCTCTTTCATGGGGTAGTGACATCAATTTATTCCGAAAAAACAGTAGCTCGAGTGAAAGCGTCTTTTTGTAAGAGCTCGTGTAATTGTCTGGTATCCATTGTTAGGCAGCGTAATCAAACAGAACGTTACGGTTTCGGTCAATTTGAATCATATTTTCAAATTCGGCATACACAATGACATTAATGGTACGTTCTAGGGCCGTGCCAAAACGCATTTCCAAGCGCACGTTTCCTTGTTTCAACAAATTAAAATGAGTGCCGCTATCACCCAGGTCGGGGGTCAGATCAAAAGCGAATAGTGTATAGCCATTGGGATAATCACTCCAACTTATGGCATTGCCTTCGTCTTGATAGAGTTGTCCAGTGCTAATGAATAAATTAGCATAACTGCGGGTGTATATATGGTGATTAAAATCGGGCTGTAATGGTTTTGCGGGCACTTGTTGTCCGTCAACGTACAGAGCTAAAAATGTGAGGTTGTTATGCTTAAAGTTGAAGGGGTTCTGAGTATAATCACCTTTGAACGCCCTATTATCAACACTTCCGACTACAATTCGTTTGGGTAACTGTCCCAAAAATAAATTTTCTTGATTGATCGTCATAGCTCCTTGAGATGCAGAAAACACTTTGGTTTCTATGCGTCTTATGGGGTATTTAGCTGGGCTTCGTTCTAAAGCCTTAATGAAGGCTAGTTGCAAGGTGGGGTTCAACTTTATTTTGCGTACGAATAAGGTCACGGATTGCAGAACTATTTTAGGGGCAAATCCATCTGCAGGATTGGCCATAAGGGCAAAGGTGTCACCGCTGCGTACTAATCGCAAATCTACGCCGTTTAATAAATAGCGTTCTTGACTAAATAAATATAAATGTAATTTGCCCATCATATCCACAATGCGACTCTCTTGAGCTCGTTTCTTTCTAGCTATCATCCCCTTGTTGTCAGTACCACCCACGGCGTCCATGTGCTTTGGGGTGTCTTTGTACCATAAACTAGCTGTTAACTGAGAGTTTTTGGCTTCCGAACCATAGCTCAATAGCGTTTCCATATAAGCGCGATACGGATATGTGTTTGTCGAGGAGGACACAAGTTTTTCGTTGAGAGAGACATCGACTTGGGAAAAGAGTGAGTGTAACCAGAGGTTAACGGGTGCTACAGCACTATCAGCCTCCAAAACCTCCCCATCCTTTTTCACCACTTTGGCATTCACTTGTAAATACGTGTCGTTCAGATCGATATAATCATCACCCGAGCCACTGATGTAGAATTCAACTGGACCCGAACCTAAAGCAGCTACCGGATGGAATTCGATCCACGATGCATGATCGACATTGCTTTGAGTTGGGGGAATCGAAAATAGGTCTAATTCACTTTTGACACAGGGACAAGATTGGGGGTGTACCAGTGACATGATCTAACCGAAAATATCCTTTGGCATCCTCCGAGTTGTTCCATGACGACCGCGTGAACTACTGTTCCTACCTCGTGCGAGTCGTTTTATAGAGACTGGTGGTCGGCGACGCGGTTGTTTGGGTGGAACTATTTGATCGAACACTTCCTCTCCGGTTTGTAACAATCGTTTCTTAGCCGACTGTTTCAGAGACTTCCCTCCCAACAAATCTCCAACCACCCTCACTCCTGTTTTCAAGGCGTGTTTTTTAACGACAGGTAAAACTTTTCGAACCAGCGGTAACACCATTTTATCCAGACCACCAACCACATTACCAAGACCATGCCCACGCTGACCTCTGGCACCGTAAAACACGGGGAGCCCTCCACCCGCTTGGTTCAGGTAATACGGGGTGTAAATATCAGCCATGGGTTTCAAAATATAGCTTTCTTGGTTTTACGGAAATGTAACGTCACTGTCACTTTACCAGATTCGAATGGAATGGGTCGACCCGTGTCATCTCTTATATCGATTTCTATAGTAGAAAAAGTCTTGGTGGCTATCGGGTAATAAAATATCTTTTTATATGTGGAGTTGATCAACTGCCCGCGACGATCGTGATCGATTGGAATGATACGCAGAAGGGGAACCACGGTGTCTCCTACCACCTGAGCTTCGATGAGATTACAATAGACATAAAGTCCGTACAAGCCTCCATCAGGGTCAACAACGTGCTGACCGACTTGACTGTTCTCAAAAATCCCCAATCTTTGGCGCAACCACTCGTCCATGTAAACTACAACTGACTCATTGTCTAGGATCATACTTGCTGTCTGTCGTGTTTGATTGTAGGTGAGACACACTCGCTCCTCATTTTGCTCCTTTAACTTGTCTGCAAAGGCTTCTATCAACGATCCCGTCGTATAAAAACCAGGGTAATGTGAAAATATTTGGGACGGGCCTCTGCAAATTCACTCACAATGTCATATCGCTCACTGCAACAGATATCTGGGGGGAGATTGAGCGCACCAGCCACGCGATCCATGACCCCTCGTCCTCAGTAACATTGTACCACGTGTAAGGGTACTGAATTTCCGCTAATCCCACTTCCCAAGCCCCTTCCAACTGTACAGCTTTGGGGAGTCGAGTTAAGTAAAGTGTCAACGTGTTGTTGGGGTGATAATTCATTGAACTGTTGGAAGGTAGGGTCAGAAAGAAACTCATGATGGTGATGCCATGCGACTCAAATTAAGCTCTTCTTGGTTTCACGGAAATGTAAAGTCACCATCACATGTCCGTCTTCGAATGCTACGGACTGACCCGTGTCGTATCTTATATCAATTTCTATGGTAGAAAAGGTTTTGGTGCCCACAGGGTAATAAAATATCTGTTCGTATGTCTGGGTCACCATTTTGTGCACCCGATCGTAGTCCACGGGAGCTGTGCGTAACAAGGGGGCCATCGTGTCACTGACCACTTGCGATTCAATTATACTACAATAAACGTACAGTGCGTATAACCCTCGAAATACATTAGGCTTGTAATCAGTTTGAGAATCGTAATGGGAAAGACATTCCTCACACCTCAATATTTGACGAAGACCTTCGGTCGTGACAACTTGAAGTTTGGGATCAGTTATTTTTACATTCACCGTCTGTGAGTGGGAACTGAATTGAAATCGAACCACGCCTCTGAGATGCGATTTGCGGATGTGCATATTGAGCCTGTCTATCAATTGATCAGCCTTGTAGGAACCGGGGGTCAGGCGAGCGACCAAGGACTCGACCAAAGGATTCCCTTCCATGTGTCTGTCTTTCGTATGGTATCCAGCTCGCTCATCCACTATGACAAAACCGACATTGTCCCCGATGTTGTACCAGGAAACAGGGCACTGAATTTCCGCTAATCCCACTTCCCAAGCCCCTTCCAACTGTACAGCTTTGGGGAGTCGAGTAAAGTAACGTGTCAGCGTGTTGTTGGGGTGATAATTCATTGAACTGTTGGAAGGCAGGGTCAGAAAGAAACTCATGACGTCGCTTTATGTTTCAAAGTTGGGTTGGGAAGAATGTACCCTAAGCTACTGCTTAACAGAGCAGTCCACAAAATACTATCTCCTTTACCCGCCGATAGATTGTAGATGCTGACGATTATTACGGTATATAAAATGAGGATTTGTGTGAAAAACACAATTTCGGTTTTCGGAATTTCCCGACCAAATAAAGTCCACACCCGATCACTTCTCTGATCTTCAATCCTATTGACGCTTCTGTTCCAAATCTCAGTTTTTATACAGCTCCACACCACTGACCCAACTATTAAAACTGGCAGGGTAGCCAAACCACTTGACAAAGTATTGTTTTTGTCCTTTCCGTTTACGTTCTTTGATAATTTTTTCAACCCGCGTAAAATGTTCCCTCTAACACTTCGTCATTATCATCCTTTATCGTATACACATTAGGAAAGCCTAAGTGAACGTTCTCCACCCGAAACAACTCCTCGCTCCAATTGGAAGTGTAACCCTTTTTAAATTTACCCCCTGCTTGACTGATGCGGACACGATCCCCGATATCATACCGAGCTCGTTTAACCCCATCAGAGCGTTCCCCGTATAATGTCATCCAGGTGTCTTCTTGATTACGCAACGACATCGATATCGGGGTGCGCTTGATGCTGCGGTGATAACTGACGTTGTATCCTTTCACCAGCGAAGCCAGAACCGGTAGATAAACACTGGTGTTGTGTTTGGTAAAATAACGCCACATTTTAGTTTTTAACGTATGATTAAACCATTCGACTATGCCATCTTTGGTTTCTTCGTTGTGGGTGGTAAAAAAGCGAATCCCCTGCTGCTTAAGAAATGTCTGAAATTTACGGTTGATAAATTCTCCACCCTTATCGGTCTGTAAACACAGGGGCTTCCGCCCTTGTTTTAATATACTCTCAAAGGCTCGAATCAAACTGTCACCCGTTTTATTTTTTAGTGGTATCACCAACGCATATTTCGAGAATACATCGATACAGGTCAAGAGCAATTTCATGTCTTTGTTCTGTTTGGCTAAGCGAGCTATGTCCACTAAATCGGCTTGCCATAACGCCCACTTGACAACACCCGGGGATCAACCAACATCATTTTCTTAGCCATAATTTTAGCCCAATAGTTTGCCTAACAACGGACCAGCGATACCTAAAATAGGTCCTAATAACGCCGGGAGAAAACCACCGGTTTGTAATACTCTTTTCTTTTTCTTGACGTTAGTTTTAGGTGAGATCAAAGCGCGCAGACCTTGTTTGTATCGGGCTAATTTACGCTTCTGACCTGAAGTCAAGGATACGTTTCCTTTTAAAACATTGAGTGCACATTCACATTGACAATTTATCAATTCTTTGTCAGCCGTGTGAATCAAAGCCCTTTTGACAGGGGGTTTGGCTTTAGTCAACATTCATAATGTATCAGCGTGTTTTCTGAGACGCTCTGCCATGATCTATGTCTAACGATAAGAATGGCGGTCGTCCGATGATCGACGGTATTTATTTCTGTAGGTATACAACTTGATTGGGTCGTAGTATGTCAGTTCGTAGCCGTAAGTGATCTGGTGTTGCCTGTTTCAAATCGATAAACAAATAACCGTGGGGTTGCGAAGTAGCATCCGAAAAGGCTTCTTGTACATACTTGATGTTTCGCGGGTACATTTGTTTGGCTAAATGCATGATTTGTGAAGCGTCCCGAGGGTTCTTAAATACAACTAAATAATGAGCGTTCAAACTGATTGTTCGATGTTCTTTATTCTTTCCGAATAAATTTTGTACTAAATACAACACGCTAAGATTGCCATGTTGACTCCCTTTGGTCAATAGGCGAGTGACGCGTTCGTCAGTTTCTTCCATCAAATCATCGATGATCAACAAGGTTCTTTGTTGAGGGTCTGTTTCAGAATTCAACCCCTCTACAAATTCTACGTGCGTGTGTACATTGCTTGCCACTCTCCGAAACACCACACAATTTGGTCGGGTGGTGGCTCAATGTGACTATCTTTGATTAACTCACTCACAAAGTAAGTTTTTCCACAGCCGCTTGGACCAGCTATCACGCAACTAAAGGGGTGTTTTAAGGCTCGATCCATTCTTATACTGAGTTATCATTCTCAGTTCCCTGCTCTTTTTATAGATAGGATAGGTAGATAGTGTCGTGATAAGTAGAACTCAAAAAGAAATTCAACTCAAGTACATTATTACCATTTTATTCAATCACCAATCATATATATTCATGCATCTTATAATTTTGTTATATTTACAGTCATACGGTTCCCCCATTAAGACTTTAGACCAGTGTTCGGCGGTCACACAAAAACCTAACATATTACGCCGATATTCTCTAGAGAGCCAAAGGCATAGTTCAGTCATATTATGTTGCTCACACAACAAGCGCCATAATAAAGTGACGTGATTTTCATCCACCTTATCCAAGACTCTTCCAACGCAATGTGAATACATTTTCTGTTGGTTCCCGGCTTGACATACCCCGGTTCCACATTCTTCGCATGGTTCTTGAGCTATGTCAGATAGCATCGGTTTCATCAAACCACTGTAAAGGCTGATTATCATATCCCACCCATCGTGCGACGTTCCTTGGTCATCCATCTTTTGTCTGCGGGCTGTTAGTTCTTCGTAAGCTTTTATGAGCTGCCACCAATTGAAACTATCAAAGCGCATGGTCACGCTTTCACGGGTAATTTCAATATAGGGGACTGGGGCTTTCACTCGACCAATCGCATTGTCAAACACTGTGACCTCCATATCGACGTCTGATTGGCCAGCTTCCACGTCAATCAACGATACGGTGAGTGATGTAAGAGCCGTCCCGCTTCTGAGAAAGGCATTTGAGGGTAATTTTATTTTATGTCCGCTCCATCGATCGCGAATGTGTAAATTATTGATCAAATCATCTGGGTTACTAAACCACTGTGTGATTTGAAAGCGACCACTACGGCGACTGGTATACAACGGTCCATCAATGTAATCATACTCCTCGCTGTTCTCCTCACCATTCCTGAATGAAACAAAAATCGGTCCGTGTTCCCTTATTTATCCCCTGATGGAGCTAATGTCAGCGCTTTTTTCATGATCACGTGTGGACTAAATTAAGCTGTAGTCAGCGCTTTTTTCATGAATTCGACAATAAGTAAATCACGCACACACACACACACCTTGTAATTACAGTGATATTTCAAGTGTTGGGTCAAAAGCACCTTCGTTACAAACCCACATTGACACAGAGGACAACGCCGTAACCTCAGGGTTCTGTGTTTACCCTGAGCAGGTGACTTGGGTCTATATGGTTGTTGGGTCTCAGCGACTCTCTGACATTAGTCACATTCTACACAAGTATCCATGTCGTCGCTTTAAAGATTCAAACTCTACTGCCAGTAAACTTGTTGTTAACCGATATTTATAATTAGATATTTATAATTACTTTAATCCATTTCATCTTCGGATATGAACGCAGTTAACTGACGATCCATTAAACACTCTCTAGCTTCGGTCGCTTTACTAAGCGCCTTATCAAAATCGTAACCTTGCTCCATCAAGCGCTGTTGATTTAATTTGTCTATATATCTTATTGTCTCTCAGTTCTCGAGTTAGTTGTGCATGCATCTGTAACTTGTCTTTTAAAACAGACAACCTGCTATACACATCATGTTGATGTCACTCTCAGACTATCTTAGCTATAAATGACCACCCACCAAATTTGAACTCTTTATAACATACATTCCAAATAATAATTAAAAGAAACAAACACAGTCCTGTATTTTCACTCATTTATTACACAATCTGTTAATTACACATATTTCAATATCTGATTTCACCGACTCCAACCAATATTTCCTATAGTCCACACACAACCATTTGCTACGTTCCAACCACGAGGGGCAGGGGTCGATTAAAGCTATACTCAATACCCATAAACTTGATACATATTGTTCGTCAACACGCTCGAGAGCATCCGCCATACACATCCGAACTTGTTCTTCAGGTTCTGCCATCAAACAAAGATTATGCTGTCGCGGACTCGGGTGGTCGATCTGACATCCGTGGCATTTTTCTGGTATTAGGGTTTCTATTAAATCGACAAGCGTGTCTGTGTACACCACCGTGAGATATTCCTCCATTAATTTTCCTCTCGCCACATGGGTTCCGTAGAGCTGTTTTAACTCCTCTCACGCTTCTACAAACATATACCACGAGTAACCGTCCATTCGCATTGTCACGTGACTCTTCTTTATCACCACCATAGGGGCCGTATTTCGTACACTCATCGTCACGTCTGCACCAATAGAGACTTCGACACGACTCTCCTCTCCCGCTTCTATCTGTTTCAAAGTTTCTGTGACAGCAGCTATTTCGTAACCACAGTCCAATACACAGTTCATCCCCAACTCTATGTGGCATTTCATGAAATTATTTTTCAAAAACACTATATCTTTATTCCAAACCACTATCGAATATTGTGCAAAGTATCGTGTGTATAGAGATTTCACTTGCTCAGATTCAATCTGTTCCACGGCTTTTAACAAGTCGGCGTCGCTCATCCGTTTCCCAGCCATGGTTATAACTGAACTCAAATCATCCTAGCCTGTTTATATACACACTCATCACTTCACTTAGCTTAGCTCAGCAAACCATGACGACATATCCGAGGACATTGTGAAATCACTTTCCAAAAATAGAATGACCTCACCCAAATATCGCCCGTTCATCACATCAGCTCGCAAAGCTCAGCAGTCGGAAACACTTTCCAAAAATAGCGCACCGAATCCGTTGTCAGCGAAAAGCGTCAGCAGAATAAGGGACCTAATTTGCATCAAAAACGATGCGACTTCGGGTACATACACCCAAATCATACACGATCTAATTTGCATCAAAAACGATGCGAGTACGGGTACGTCTTTCTACTACTCGCACACTCATACGCACATACACAAGTTGCATAATAGATGATGATATGTCCATATTTGTCCCGTAATGTATGGGTTATCGTGTAAGCGGAATAAGAGTTCCACGGTGTCGTGATTTCCTCTGAAGCCTTGTTGAGTCATGCTATATTTTTCGTAATAGTAACTTGAAGCATGGATACAAATTGCCTTTATCCTCTTGCCTTATTGATGTCAGTCATCTGATTAGAATGTGGCCGGATATCAAAGATGTCCATCAAGGTATTTTTGCACCATCTTATCCAAAACGACCTGATTTATTTGTACAATACTGATATATGGTTTTGGTATAGCTGACGTGCTGAATACTTGCTGTCATTCCTAGACATAAGGCCAATTATCTATTCCCCTCTGCTTCAGCCTCGAGGCACGTCGGTGTGACTTTCGTCGTCATCTACACCAAATGTGATGATCGATTCACCACAAGCGAGGTTCATTTGCCTTCAACACGAACTATTTCAACAGATACAAATAAACTGCTATGCACAGTATTGTTCTTGTATTGTCAACCAATCGGTAATTTCTTCAACTCGTTGATGATCGTCATCTTCTATAAGTACACTATTAGTTATTTGACTTGTTTAAATTGAATATCGTTTTAAGACATGCACCATTTTCACGTACTAGCATTCACGTACTAGCATTCACTAGGCGCGCTGCGCAGTGCAGTGTTTTTAACGGGTTAGCGATTCACAATATTTGTGAGTTACACGCCTTTCATGAATGATATTATATTCCCCCAATATGCCCTTTTAGCAAGTTATTGCGTAATGCGATCAAAATGCCCAAATTGTATTGATGTTTGCACATTATCACACACTAACTCTATCTGTTCCCCTGGCCAGAAGCCGATATACCATGATAAGAGATCTCTTTCTAACTGATGCTTATCTGTAAAAGAGAATAGTGAGAGGGTAAAGCAGTGGCCACAATGCGTAGGATCGGGAGAACAAATGAAGTTCATTCTGATTTTGATATAACAGAATGCTGCTTGTAATGGTTACCCTGTAATGTAATGGTTACCTCTTTGTACGCATATTAGTCTGTACGATGATGTGTAGTGGAACACATTACCAAAAAACGCGGGGAATGTTGCACGGTTTATATAACGCTATAAATAACGCGTCTGTTGTTTGAGCGTGATATAACGAAGCTCTGATCACCAGACCCAGCCCTTATGTGCTTGTCCCATCAGCCTGGATTTAGCCAGGGCTGCTTCCGCGTGACCAAGTATATCCACGAATGTAAATCGCGTTGATTCGTGAATGAAACGCTACGATTTCATATCATTTTCATCTTAGTATGGAACTTGAATCGTTTTCTTTATGCGGCTGTAAAATAATGTATACATAACTTACAAGCCGGATTCAAATCTAATAGTTAGCAATTGAAGTATATCGTAATCCTAAGCCATTTTAGAGAAACTTAAGTAAAATATAATAGTCGTAAATGAAATGACATACTGTCATAAAACATATACGGTCATGTACATCCTCAAGCCAAATTAATGAAGGGCTTAAGGAATCATCCTTTACTCTTTCATACAAAATAATTTCAACTTTCACATGGTCCTCGCTATCGTTCCTACAAGGCACCAGACGCGATGACCCGCCCTATTCGTTGAGCGAACGAATTGTCTAGAAGCATGTGCGACATGGCTTAACTTCTTTGGCTGCTCACAATAACGTTTGGGCACACCCATCTTGTTAAGGCTTATATGCAGAGGTGTTTAGATGAGACGGTTGCTGACGTCATAGTAGCAAGTCGAGGGAGTCGAGCTCTTATGATTGTTATGGTGCAGTATAAGGGACAAAAACGCAAGGTTGGAGCAAACGTTGATTATAATAGTTGTGATCAAATTATAATAGTCGCGAACAAAACAGAAAGGTTTGCGTACATGTGGACGTTAACTATTACGATCGAATTCTGCACTTAAATGAGTGGGATCGAATTCTAATCACCACATTGGAATTCTTGAAAGTGATCAAATTCATCTTGATTATGATCGAATTCATTTTGAACGCGATCGAATTCATTTTGAACGCAATCGAATTCATTTTTAAAGAAATCAAATTTATTTTGGTCGCGCGCAACGTCATTTTGAACCTGATGGAATAAATTCGGAAAACGAAACGACCAATCAAAATTTGATCGCGACCATTACAATAAACGGTTTGTCGAAAACCTATCTTTTGCCCCCTTTTACTGCGCTATATTTACCATTACGTTTGAATCAGGATGGAGCTGCGTTGCTTTAAATGACCATCGGTTGTGTGTCACATTTTCGACCGTACTTTGCGGCACCTTCCCTATTTACCTTATATGTGAACACATAGAGTGACGCAAAGCAAAATGATCAATTATCAATATTGTACGTCGAATGTATCATAATTGCGATGTTTCTTATTTAGCAGGACTGATTGACACAACTTCCGTTATTGCTCCTGCCGCTCGTATTTGCGCTTCCTTGTTCTATACCTAGGTGCTGCTGCTGTATTTGTCCGACTTTAGTCAATACTTCACCACCTGCGGAAAGCGCGTGTCTATATCAATCAATGTACTGTACGCGGCATTGTCAACAATAGTTAATGGGTTTACAAAAATGCCGATTGCATTGACTTTGTCGACATTCGAGAGGAATCGATACATTTCATTCGTGTTTATACACAAGGCATTAATGCCAATAATAGCTGAACATTGCTAACTTAGCCTTAGTGCAATGTGTGTAAACAGGAAACCGGCATCCATTATCGTGTAAGTCTTCCTGTATAACCTGCATTCGACGCAAATATCTTTCAGTTACACCCAAGGCGCAGACGCAGAGGCACTATTGATGCGTCGTAAGAGATACCAATGTACATACGTCGCAGTAGATCTAACTCGTCAGTAAACGCCTTCGTTAGTCACGTGGTAATACTGACGATCAAAGAGCGAAAATGGGGAAGCAAAATAACGAAATATTCTAAGCAGATTTAAGTTTTTAATTTCAGTGCCACGTAATCATCAACAAGCACTGACATGTCTTGGCCATTTAGATGGCGCAAAAATTCCTTGATGCTCGCGGATTATTGTAATTTACATTCTCATCAACATCTAGTGAACTGCCACCCACTCTCGGAAAGAATTAAATTGCTTCTCTCGTTTGCATTTAGCAAACCTAAATCTGTCTTCCTTAAAGATGATCCTCCCAAACTCACAAATACCAATCAGTTTTTTTTTATCTCATCGGTGACATCAAAGCAATCAATTACCAACCATATATGCCGCGACATTAAGCTATAGCGCGAGGACTTGATATGCGACGTACCTAATGTATGATATCATTTAAGTGTTATTGTCTCGCCATTTGCGTCACAGTATCTCTTAAAGGTGCATGCAATGTGTCTAGCCAGCTATGACTGTATATATCGTGGAACAGTGCGCTATGTGCTAGCAGTAGCTGAATATGTAAACAAATATTTACTTTTATAGTTGAACATAGGGCCGCCAGACGTTCTTGTATTTCTATATATGTACTTAAACATAACAGTTATTGTACAACCCATTAAAACTTCTATTACAGTAGTAATTGCCAAGGTTTAACACCAGAGACATACTGTTTGTTTGTTTGTTCGAATTATAGTCGTTTTTAGCAATGTAGACTATGTACGACTAGTAGTGAGTGTATCTCTGAGGGTGGTCACTGCCAGGGAGCACGTCATCCTCAGAGGATCTTTTACTTCCCCTTTCAGAGATAGGACTGCCATTTTTACGTGATCATCCGAGTCACGAGTAACCATTCAGGTTGTCACACCTTGGAGTCGAACCCACAGCCTGTGGGTCGAAAGGCGAGGCATAAAACCACTACGCCACTGGGACCGGCTTAGAGAGAGACAAACTGCATTTTATGCGTTGAAACTAATTTCCGTCTATCAGCTAACTTCAGGTGTGTAGAAAGTATATTGCTTCTGAGTTGATTGCAGCTATTTGTCCTACTGCTGAGTGAGCTATTACATTTAGTTTGCGACTAATTGTAATTGGGGTTACTCATCATGTGATGTGAGTAAAGTGGGGGGGGGGGGGGGGGGGGGGGTGGCTGGTGGCTGGTGCAGGGTAAAGCGACTGTTTAGGGCATTTAACTGTTTTGCTGGAAAGCCTTATTCTCGTAGTTGTTGCCTAGCCATGGATTGCGTATGTAGTAGGAAGTTGATTAAAAGTTAATGGCGTTATCTGCTGTGTGGAATAGGTTGTTTTCATTGCTACTTAAACCTTGATGTAAGTGCAGTCATTCCCAGCATTCTATGGTCCAACAAGGCGGATGAAGATAATGCCAGTCTACGACTGAGCCTAACGTCTAACTTTGTTGTTTGCCTCTGATCCCTTTTGGCTCACTCAAATTGAAGAAATGTCGCTTGTGTCTGCATTTCGTATGGCAGGTACGATATAATTGGGTGAACAGAGATTATGCCACACAATGGTCATTCTGCTAAGGATACCAGAAGCCAATGAAGGCAAATGCAGGTCAGCTACTAGGAAATCTAGAGAATGCAAAGCAGCGGCCACTAGAGGTAGGATAGCGGCAGCAGTTATAATGAACCATCCTGATCCAATTGATAGAAAGCCGAACGTTTCGCTTTATCCTCATGGTAGCTATACATATGTTCGTTAGCGCGATGGTGTTGTGTTGTGGCACACATCACCTGGAAATGTTTCGCTTGGTGTAAAGAACGCACCTATTAATCAATGTAGCTGTCAGAACAGAACAAGACTTACTGAAGCTATGATCACCAGACACCTTCCCGCTGATTAATGCAAGCATCATGCGGTCGTCAATTAATTTATTCATCCATTACTAGCCATATGTCTCCTAAGTCATTCCTATAAGTTTTCTCAGTTTTGAATGTCATAGTAGAGTAAGCTTGAGTATATCGCAATCTGAAGTCGTTTTCGCACAAGCTTGAATAGATGAGATGGACATACATGAAGTGACACCATGCAATGCATTAAAGTAGTAAAATATACCAGCGGTCGTCTGGAAAGGGTCACCAGCGTTTATTGCGAAATGATAAATTGCATTCCTTGAGGTGTGATTATAGGACAACCAGGTGTTTATGTTGTGGGGAAAAAAAGATTATTTCCGTGTTGGCTCTTTTCAAAAACATAGCACGACCTGTCCAACGTTATTTAAGGCTCATTGCAATGTCGCCATTTCCACTTCCCCTAGATTAATGAAGAATGGACTCAAGGAACCAACATGTATTGTTTGATTAAAAACAAATAGTTCTAGATATAGTGTAGATATGGAACCAGACGCGATGATTCGCCCCGTTCGTGTATAGTTCATCAAAATCAAGCAGCATGTGCGACCCTGGCTGAACTGCAGAACAGACAAATGGCAATTACTCCAATACAATAGTCTACGAGAGGTGTTGAGATGCACCGGATGCTGGAGGTCAAGGAGGCCATTGTAGTCAAAGGAAGTAAGAGTATTATTTGGCTTGACTTGGATTTGAGATTGATGTTGTTAAAAATTATCTCCGATTGTGCATTCTGTAGAATGGCCATGCCGCATCACCCGAGATAACCTTAGCAACACCTGATAAAGCCATCACAAATAATTGTCATTTTTTAATGGCAAGTGTATCATTAATATAATGCTTCATGTTTTGCAGGCAACACTTATACAACTAACAATAGGGATCATAACGCGCTCATTTGCACTACATTGTTCTATAGCAGAATGGTGTTATTTTTATTCAGCCGACTGAAGTCATTGCGTCAGAGAGCTTCACCGCCAATTTATATCGTGTAGCTATATCAATCAATGTTGTGTGCGTGGCATTGTAAACAATAATAAGCTAATTGGTTTGGACTGGGGTATTCACAAGGCAGTGCCCATGTTTGTCTTCATAAAAAAAGGGGTGGGGGCAATACTCTTATTCAATTAACGCAATAGGGCTTGCCATTGTACGCTGCATACCACGATGTTAACGGGATATACTGTGTGACTTCATGCTTATCGACACAGATAGTTGAATGAACTCAATCTGCCATAGCCATTCCATGGTGCTATGATGATGATACATATTTGTATGCTATTATAATGGATAGCAAATTAATATTGGTTATACCATCAATTTTACTTGTCTGCCTCATACGACGACAAATTCGAATCACATAAATTACATTTACTAATGGTATATTATGTAGGTCCCCTCATTTTTCTCAAATGTCAAATTAAAATTCAACAATATCCCAGCAGACAATGTGCTTTGATCATTTATTGCTGAAATTTACAGGAGCTCATGTGAATAGATTGCTACATAAGGTAAATCAATCTTTAGCACAGAGCAACTAATATACATTTAATGTACCCGCTATCGTAAAAAATCAGAGAGGCTTTCTTTATAGCATGCAGTTGGCGCAAATATCGCTCAGGTGCACCACTCGCAATAATGTACGATTATTTTCTATATTATTATAAAGGAAAAGCTGTACCTAATCGCTTATTATACGTAATGTGACTACCTTCATTCCAGATTTTAGGAGATGTCTTTCCATTAATGTAATTGTTCAGTTTCACGCGCGTTAAGATTAGCCAGGTATGGTGTGGGTTTGACACATTAGAGGAGACATTTCGACGAAGCCATATTTGCCTTTGATACTGACGGACATTAAAACAAGACGTCAAATGGCTACAAGTAAAGTAATGCAAATGTACCATCATCGGGCTGGTCGTCATGTAGAAGATTTATGTCACCAAACACATAAGACGAGGAAGATTATGCCGTAACATATCAAAGATTGTCTAAATAATGGTCACTACCGTGTGCTTCTGAAAAACAAGGGGTCGCTATCCCAACGTCTTGAAATTTTAACCGTATTGATCGAAAATGTGTACAAGCATAAAAACCAATACCTCGAATCAATAGCGAGCAGCATAAATCGATACAGCTGATATTGTCAAATCTTGGATTTACATTGTAACCTGTGTGACTGTTACATGAACATAGTGAGCCGAGTTGGTTCCGGTTTAATTGTTATGGTAGTTGATGACCAATTTGGCAAGTTAAAGCCACTGACTGCGGTGACGTTATGACTACAATGAACACGTTCGCTCCAAATTCGGTCTATTTTGCTATGCTTGATTTATGTTCTACGATTAATGGACTCAATCATCAGTGAACTCACTCGTTAAAACAGAAGGGAATAGCATGATAGTTTGTAAACAGAACTATTGTACATTCCACATTCTAATTTTACAAATATATTCTATGATCCATCAATTGTTCCATCAGTTTTCGCGACTAAGTCTTAACCTCCAAAAGTCCTGCACTTTATAGCCACTTGAATACGTTAACCAGCTTTTACGTTTTTACACAACGCCAACCAAAACATTTTTGCATCCTTTCATTTCCAAGTTGAAGTGTGTGGAAATTTATGAGATGTAGAAAATAAGAACACTAAGAGCTGAGCCATATGCCGGGGATGCGATTGCTGCATACCTTTACTGCATAACCAAATGATGACTTTGCTGTTGGTGAGACCTGAACCCTCGTTATCACCGGAATAGTTCGTAGGCTATTCAATGTTACGTTTATGCTGATATAATGCAAGCTAAATGACTACAAAAGTTACTTGGTTATAGACGTTTTTAACGTCGAATGCTACCATGACGCGTAGGTATATGGCGATTGCAGATATCCTTATCGTCATATTTAATTAAAAACTTGACCTCGAGGTGACCCGAAGTACTGAGATATATTTAACGTGATCTGCTTCAAACGGAACATCAGCTAGTACCCAGCAGTATTTTATCGGCTAAATAAAACTGTCAAGCTCTTTTAGTACGTCACTGCAACATGCGACATTACTCTTTATTCCATACAATACAGGTTTGAAGGTGCTTAAGCAGTTCGCAGACATGTCATACAATGAAGCCAATATAAAAAAGTATATGTACCCATGCGTATTTCATAAGATGTTCGCCAAAGCATAAAAATGCTGCTTAACATTAAAATATATGAAGTGGGTTCAGTAGCATTCCCCAATACAATCAGTATTTGCGCTTTTTTTCCATATTTATTTTTGTATAACCTTAATATAAACCTTGCAGTATAATTTTCCTAGTTCAGTACATTATCACATTCAACTGTAAAATTAAACGTCGCAATGCAATACACTTGATACCACGACAACAGCGATACCATATAGAAATTTCAAAACATCGAGATTTTCGATGTGTCTATGGTGCCATTACGCTAACGTTCTGATTGACAAGGAAAGACATGCATGTCCATTGCTGATGTCGTTTTGTTCCCAAAAAAGAAACCGTTTTTATAGCTGGGATATCATTGCGCATTTGTTGAAATAACTACATATGTGACACAACCATTATAATACATAGCGTAATATTTGCCTGTGAGATGGCTGTACATATCCGATTTTCCAAACAAACATGTCCATCTAGCTTTACCAAGCTGTAATTTGATTGATATACAGTAAAACTGCAACTATCATGCTAGAAAAAAAACTTTTTCGAACACTTTGATTGTGCTCCAGGTGATTTTCCAGCACTCAGCATTAACTGTGTATATGCTGGCGCAATTGTTCAATATTGTAAGAGCATCAGTTGTAAGCCCTTGGGCGTGAAAGAGCCAAGTTAGGTCTGTTTACGTTGGGTACAATGATATTCCTTCCAATAATTGGTAACTGAGTCGTGAAATGAAATGTGTACCTTGTTATGAATCGGGATCGCGCTGTGATATGAATCAATTAGGTTCTGTGTTATGATGTTCTTGGTTATGAATGGTGACCGAGATGTGGTATGAGACAATTAAGCTCTGTTTGTTGACGGTTGAATGACGAACTTGGTTGAGAATGGTGACCGAGATGTGATATGAAACAATTAGGCTCTGTTTGTTGACGGTATAATGACGTACTTGGTTTTATATGGTGATCGAGATGTGATATGAATTAATTGAGGTATGTATATGTGTGGCAAGATGTCTAGCTGCAGTACCACTGCCACCAACCTGCTTAATTTACATAAGCAAATATCAACCATACACTTCATAGGAGGGTTTACACCTACAGCAGGCAACGCACAGCATAGGATAGCAGTACACCACACAGAACAGCGTGGTATTGCGCAGCGACCCTTGAACTCTGGAACCTTTGTCAGGAAGTGCTGTCGTAGCCCCCCTTTCTAACGTGTTTGCCTACAATTCTCTGCCTTGACCCCTTTATTACGTCTTCTTCTTCTTTACCGTTTGACGTCTTCAACCTTTGGTTGCCTACGCAACCATCTTTCCTTCTTTCTCCTATACATGAAGTCATCTGAAGCGGAGGGAGAGCTTAGAGCTCTTTGGTTATGGGTAATTGAGCCCCAGACTGCTGCTGTCATGTGCTAAACATGTTCTCATAACACCTCTGGGACCACAAAGTCTACATCATAGAACAGTCTATTCGGTTGTTACGTCAACAGTTGCATTAACATTTTCAAACTGAACTGCTACATCGAAGTTCCATACTTTACAAATCCTGGTTAAGAGGTCTATTTTACTCGCAAAGTGACCCTCAGAGAAGTAAAAGGTTGCATATGACCACTCACAGAGTGGCACATTATAATACAGTGGCTACTTAGTCGGCAGTCTTTGAGACACACTACATGGCCGGCTCATTTGCAATACACGTAAGAGGCATTCCCTCAACCATCGACCGGTCGGGGTTACACATACAAGCTCCATACTATGAGCATTAACCTTCCTTGACACGATATGAACTAATTGAGGCTTATGTCGGGGATGATTGCATTATGGTGTCATGGACGTCAGATGAAACACGTACTGTCTGTTCACTGGCCGTATAACGACGAACCATGCTGTGATTGGTGACAGAGATATGAGATAAAACAAGCTAGTTCTGTGTATTAGAGGTATAGTTATGAATCTCAATATGAATGATAATCAGGAGGTGACATGAAACAAGTAAGGCCTGTTCAGTAATGGTATAACGGCCTAACAAGCATTGGCGGGTGCTGATGTATATCACCCAATGCAACATGCTCAGTGCTGCTGATGATAATCGTTGCCTCAGAACTACATTCATGCGGAGGTAAGTTTACACTCCCTTACAAATGCCATAAGCATATTTTCAATCCCGATGCACGCAGAAACGTAGATTTGAAGATGTAAAAGCATGCCACAATCTACGCCGATGCTTGGGAAGTAGAACGGACAGTAAGCAATGTGCAAGCATATATACTGGATATAGCAGTATATGTTGAGCACAGAAATTCGCTGCAATATTCTTGGATTACATCATTCTCGATGACCGACACTTGATAGAGCGGCATTACCAAGTTTGTCTATCCTAAAATTATATGTGCAATGTGATTGTTGCATCCTAGGTGTAATAACAATAAATGGTGTGGGTGTTCTAATGATTAAGATTGATTAATAAGATTTACCACTAAAGCTCCTTTCCTAACTCCTCGCCCTGCATCTTTGCCGGACATATTGTATAAAGAGACGCCGTGTATGACCAGGCGGCTGCCGGTAGGCGGCTAACGGCTATCTCTTGGTTAAATACTAATACCGCATTGTTTGGTCTCGCTTTGGGATGACATCATTTGAAGCCATGAGCGGCATTGGTTTTAATTCCGCTTGGCTTCAGCAATCGCCTATGGAACAAATGAATGATACAATGTATTCAACCGTTTGTTCCTTTAATGCGACTACATCGTTGTACATCTTGTCATCATGCTGCCCATGGAGATCGGCTGGCATGCTACCGTAGCATGGTAGGCTGGTGACACAGCTTGTCGACTGCTCATGTTCTTCAGGACATTTGGTTTTTACCTGTCCTCCTTCATTCTCATCGCCATATCATTAGATCGCTACTTCGCCATCACCCATCCACTCAGCGTAGCCGGTGCCAGTGAACGTGGACGTATCATGCTCATTGTCGCGTGGCTATTCGGGATTATTGCCAGTATTCCACAGGTGAGTAGAGCCTATGGATAGAATCGCTTACCCATCACCTCTATACTCATTTAATAAACTCTGCTATAACCACTGCCTTTTTTCCCCAATCGTTGACGTCATCTAATCCAAAGCCCAAAAATATGGCGCGCAAATGACTATATCAATTAATACCGAGGTAAATTTCCTTTGATGATTTGAGATGATTGTAATATTGAGGTTGTTTATGTTTATGGGTTGAGGTGATGTTGACACTGCTAATACATTTCGTCATGCCAGGACACAAATCCCAGCACACATCGGTTTGCAAACCCCCCTTGGATTTGTCAAATAAATATTAATTTTGCATGTAGAGTTATACTTGCAACAGAGCCTGTGTTTCTTCTAGTGCAGTTGAATGCACCTTCGAACCTGGGCCCTTTCTTTAACAGTAAAATATGCCCCAGGGCTTCTTTCAATACAGTTCAATGTGACTCTATTAATACAATAGCATGTGCAATGGAGTATTCATTTCTTTATGTAGAGTGAAATGTGCCTAAGAGCCACGGTTTCCTTTTGTAGTTTTATATGTGCCCCTGAGTCGCGGCATCCATGAGTACATTTAAATGTGCCATCGATACTGGGCTCCTTTCAGCACGGTTAAATATGCCACTGCGCCTGGGCACCGTCAGTACAGCTAAATGGCCCAATGAGTCTGTCTATCTTTTTTACCTATTCATATTTGTGTTACTCAAATGTATATATGATATGAATGTTTCAGAGTGTGATATTCCATGTGGAGCGCCACCCTAAATACCCCTGGTTCAGCCAATGTGTGACATTCCATCTTTTTCCTACTCTGCTACATGAAATGGCATACAACCTGTTCAACGTTTTCATGCTGTACCTGATTCCACTGACCGTGATTCTCGTCTGTTATTCCCTGATGCTTCATGAAATGAGTCGCAAGTCACGTCCAAGCCAACCCTGTAATTGTAGTGTTGCTTATACATTTTGCACATATAGTTAATATTCAGGGTTTCTTAATTAGTTGGCTGTCTGTTCTGTGAACGTTTTGCTTTATTCGCAGCTAACAACCCGTCATCGAGGTCAACAGTTTCTTGCACTGAGTCAATGCGGCGTTTGGGTGTTGGTCAGATGGAGAAAGCCAGAGTGCATACACTCAAAATGACCATTGTCATTGGTAAGTAGGCAAGACATGCTGATACAGTGATAATCCCTCTAATTTATTCACTGTTTAATTCCAAGTTAAGAAATTGTTAATTCTCGGTTTCAGCGGCTGTTTTTATAATATGCTGGACGCCTTACTTCGTAATACTAGCGTTATGGTGGATCGACGAGTAAGTATGTGGTACATCACATGTTCACACAATTGATAAAGTGTCGTGTATCTGTGAATGCATATTTAAAATTGCTAGAGAGACTTCGCTGGAAAAATTGACAAAAAAATACAGAGGGGCCTCTTCATATTTGCTGTTTCGAACTCCTGCATGAATCCCATTGTATATGTTAGGTCAAAAGCATGTGTGTTGTGGCATCGTTTAATAATGAAATGTACGATTTTTATTGAAATGGAATCATACAATTGTTCGCATGCTTTTCAAATGCTACGAAATTACTCGAGAAGCATGATGAGCAATCGCTCATGCTGTTGCTTCTGACTGCTTGGACGCACAACCCTGCAGGTATGTTTACCAGTTTTTCGCCGATAGGTGAAACGGAGGTTCCGGCATTTTGTTGACACCATATGCCGCCGACGCGATCAATCCAGTTCCGCCAGAATCAGTTTGAATTATATTACTATCAAAATAAGCACAAATTGGGTTCGAACAGCAAGTGATATATTATCAATTATGGCAAGCAGTAAATTTAAATACATAGCATCAATAGATTATTAATACTCAAGCAATTAGGCGTGAATAAATTAAGCGCCAGTATTACTTTCCTGTGATGTAGTGGAGTATTATTGGTCGGCGGTTTACATATTGCAATTCGTATTGTTCGAATAAATGATGTTAGCTTTGTGTATGGTGCATTACAAGCTTCTACTGCAGACATTGCACCTTTGGGTGGTATTTATATGCATAAATATATGTATATATATATATATAAATATATAAATATATATATATATGTATATATATGTATATATATATAATTATATATAGATATATATATATACTTTTCATAGACTTACGTGACACTCTTCGGCGGTTTGCGCCTTGGGGTGACTGACGAGGCTCCGATCACTTCATGACGATCGCCACCCACACTGTTTTGTCATTCTTAATTGGTTTGATCAGTTAGTCCGATTAATCCAACATTGAGAACACGTTAACGCAACCCATCACTGATTTGCACTTAAGTATATATTAGTTCTGTGATCAACCTCCGTACGAGGCGTAAAAGAAACATGCTTGGTAGCTCCTCCTAGAACGGTAAATGGAAACGTTTTAGGCAGCATTATTTGGCAAAACTGTTCATCTTTAGCGAAAACGACCAGCTCATTCTGTGATTACTTAGGAAAAAAATATCATACTTATGCACTACCTTAATATCATGTTTCCGCGCATGTTTCCATCAAGTCTGCCGCGCCATAGCTTAAGAATTCGGCAATCCATTGACAAATTGTCGGTTCGTAAAAATAAGATATATCACTCATTTGCAACCTTTTGGAATAAAATTGCCATTAATGCTGATATGTTATGCATTGACCAAGCAGTAAGGCTTTATAGCATTAGTGCCACCACTGTCTTGACATATACATCTTTAATACCCGTTCTGACATGGATATGCAATAAAGAAAGTCGGTAAGGACATTTTTTCCCTTCTCGAACGAAAACCCGTCAAAATATGCAACGCAAACACAAACAATATTCAGTGATATTACCTAATTTAAAAAAAATGTACGGTGTTGTCAAACTGCACTGGAACACTCACTGTCCTTAAAAATAAGCAAATTCTAGAATACCTGCTTCATATATTGCATGATAGCTCTACACGACCATATTCTATGATATGATATTGTGACCTACGTGACCTTGCCATGATTTACAATACTTTATCCCACTTGTACTTCTATCTCTTGCCGCTCTTAATACCTTAACAACTCCGCATCACACGGACCTCAACGACAACCTTTTATTCCCCTCTCTAATATTCGCTATCTTTTCTTATACCCTGCCATACTTTGTACACTCAACTCTAACCCCTACCACTCCCTATCATACACTCAATGACACCTATACCATACTTTCCTCACCCTACCGTAAACATAACACAGCTTTCCAACTAAAACGACTGCAAGCCAACCAGATTCTACCCATCCTTACCATTTCGGTGACATCCAAAAGACATGGCATGTTACAATATGCGGAACAATGAGGCCATGCTTCAAACGTCGCCGTGCCTAGCATATATATAAATACAATCTCTCCTCTGTAATCCCACATATTCCAGCAAGCTGTTACTCGGCAGTAAGTTGCTACCGTGACAGCTGGGAATGATCGCAGTGAAACATGTTACACTCCCTGCCGTACATTCGATGCAGCAAACAATTATAATGTTTAGGCATCAGAATATCGTACTTTGATCCAACTTCATAAAGGCGTTTTATTGCTTCGTGACAGTTTTATATGCCAGCTCGATGTGTATATGCATCAGTGAAAGTCAGACATTCACCCATTTGAAATTTAAAGGTAACGATAACTATTATCCAATCCCAACATATTAAGACTTTTATCTATTAGAAATACACACATTCTAATCAGAAGGATATTCCAAACTGCGCTGCAGTACCTTATCTGCCCCAATCATTGTCCCAGCAAAGAAATAACGTCGGGTTGGCTGCTAAATTTGGACAAAAGCTAATGTAATTCAAATCATCCCGCATTTCACCACCAAGTCTTATCTTCATCGTTATCATAACTACCATTATCATCTTCGTCGCCGTTGTTACAAAGTCATCCTCAAGCAACGAGTTTGTTGGCTACTTACATATTTAGGATTTCCCGTTCGAGGCGGAATGGATCTGTTACCTGTTTAACGCCACTAGCTTATGGCCCGGTGGAAGCTCTGTCGCATAACAAGCAAACATAATATGACGCAATGCATGAATGGTTGATGACAGCATACAAAACGAACAGCAGGCCTACATTTTGACATAGCTATATATATGATTGTTTTTATTATGCACTTTCTGCATTGTCCAATAACCAATCAGGATCAAGTGTCACTAGAGGTCCTCCGTAAACATGCATCTTTCCTCGCCTGCTATTTGCGCACCCACCATTGACACGTTTCCTTCTGTTGTATAGACGTCCGTGATCAGTCGAGCCATAATCAAAGGCCTTTTCTTTCAAATGGTGATATGACACTTAACAGCTAAGAGTTCCCCGGAAACAACGTCATCTCTGTCGTAGTCCTTGATACTACGAGGAGTCTCCAGCTTTCTCTGCGTAGGTAGAAATATCAATACACATCTCTGACGGTAGGCGATATATGTTTATCTTCTCCTTCATTAGTTGGCTCAGACGACGTGCAAGAAATAACACGCGTAAGTGTAACAAAAAAAGAAACAATTCTACGTGAGTGCGAGGTGTTAAAACGAATTTGCCAATTAGAATACGCATCAGTCACTCCCCGGTCGCTGATTGGTGTAATTCGTTTTCTAATCTTTATCTTGCTAAATGTCACCAACCCTGTGGAGTAGCAGTTACCCCATAACTGCAGCTTCTCTAATTTGATCCCAATCCTGAAGTCACCAGACTTCAAGATTCTCCTCCCCATCCTATAATTGGTCTGTCTTGTTCAATTGAGAACTAGTATCCACACACACACACTACACACACACACACACACACACACACACACACACACACACACACACACACACACACACACACACACACACACACACACACACACACACACACACACACACACACACACACACACACACACAAACACACACACACAAACACACACACACACACACACATAATCTCTGAGGACTTGTTGAGTGGTGCTATAGTTTTGTGATAGTAACTGAAGAATGAAATCATGTTTTACCGTAACTCGAGAAAATCATTTTGCCTTGAAGCATGGATAAAAATTGCCGGCATCATCTAGCCTTAATGATGTCAGTCATCAGATAAGAATGTGGCCGGATATCAAAGATGTCCATCAAGGTATTTTTGCACCATCTCATCCAAAACGACCTGATTTATTTGTACTTTTATGATATATGGTTTCGATGTAGTTTACGCGCTGAATATTTAGACATACGCCCAATTATCTATTCTTCTCTGCTACAGACTCGCAGCAGGTCGGTGTGACTTTCGTCGTCATATACAGCAAATGCTATGATCGCCTCAGGCGAGGTTCATCTTCCCTCAAAACGAATTATCTGATCAGAAACAAATAACTTTTACGCACAGTATTTTTCTTGTACTGTCAACCAATCGGTACTTTCTTCAACTCGTTGATGAACGTCATCCTCTATAAGTACACTATATATGGTTGTTTGACTTGTCTACATTTAATATCGTTTGAAGACTGATTTACACGATTGTCACGTACTAGCAATCACTAAACGAGTATGCGAGTAGCACGCCTCTCATAAATGGTATTATATTCCCCCAATATGCCCGTATTGCATGCTTTTGCGTAATGCAATCAAAATGCCTTAATTGTTTTTATGTTCGCACATTATTAAACGCTAACTCCATCTGTTACCTGGCCAGAAGCCGATATACCATGATAAGAGATCTCTTTCTAACTGATGCTTATCTGTGTAAGAGAATACTGAGAGGGTAAAACAGCGGCCACACGGCGTAGGAGAGGGAGAGCAAATTAAGTTCATTCTGATTTTGATATAACAGAATGCTGAAGTAATGGTTACCATGTGTGTTTTTTATATACATAGTTGTCTGTGCGATGATGTGTCGTGGAGCACATTATCATGAAACGCGGGGAATGTTGCACTGGGTTTAAATAACGCTCTAAATTCTCGCGTCTGTTAGATGAGCGTGACATAACGAAGCTCTGATCACCAGACCCAGCCCTTATGTGCTTGTCCCATCAGCCAGGATTTAGCCAGGGTTGCTTACGCGTGACCAGGCATATCCAAGAATGTAAATCGCGTTGATCCGTGAATGAAACGCTACGATTTCATATCGTTTTCATTGTACTATGGAACTTGAATCGTTCGCTTTAAGCGGCTGTAAAATAATGTATACATAATTTACAAGCCGGATTCAAATCTCATACTTACCATTTAAGTATATCTATTTTAGAGAAACATAAGTAAAATATAATGGTCGTAAATGAAGTGATATATGGTAATTAAACAGAGGTGTTTAGATGAGAACGGTGTTGACGTCATAGTAGCGAGTCTCTTATTTTTGTTATGATGCGGTATAAGGGGCGAAAATGTATTGTTTGAGTATACTTGATTATAATAGTCCGATCAAATTATAATGTTCCCTAACAAAACAGAAAGGTTTGCATGCAAGTGGACGTTAACTTTAACGATCGCGATCGAATTCTGCACTCTAATGAGTGGGATCGAACTTAAATCACCACATTCGATTTCATTTTGAAAGTGATTAAATTTAAAGTGATCATTTTAAAAGCGATCGAATCTATGTTTAGTGAAATCAAATTAATATTTGTCGCGCGCAACGTCATTTTGAACCTGATTGAATAAATTCGGAATACGTTCTGGTGTATCCATGCAAACAACTACCATTCGGGTCTTTGAAACATAAAGGCACAGAAATCCAAACATTATACACATGGCTCTTATTCACCACATCGATAATATTTAATAAATAATGGTACCATAAATATTCCTCTGATAATATTGTCACCTACTAACCATGTTTAATAATAATAATATCTTAACAATAAACGCACACACGCACATATGTATAAATATATATATATATATATATATATATATATATATATATATATATATATATATATATATATATATATATATATATATATATATATATATATATATATATATATAGTTATGTATTATTTTGTACGACGATATACCATACCCATGTTAAGTAGACCATTCATCAAGACCACTGTTTGACAGCATCACGCTATCAATTACCATCGACATGTTTAATGTATCGTTCATGATATAGAACAGACTTCATTCTCGTGATGCAGGTGCGCTTTCAAAAACAATAGCATGTTTTTTGGGTTAATTAGTGCGCGTCAATCAATTCCAGATACATTTCTTTTAGGCAAGTGTAGCTGGTCTCATCCAAGACTAACGGTTCGTTAGGGGCATCAGCGCATCTGTTTCCTGCGTGATCGATCTTGATATAAATGTAGATTCAGAAGAAAACGGGTCGTAGCATTGAGACTATCTTACTGGATATATGTTAACTGTACGTCACCAACGCTTAATAGTGATTTCACAGAAATCAGATTAAATATCATTAAAGCGAAATCGGATATCAATGCAAGTCGGGATAGGAAAGCATGATAGGCTGCGATGGGGATTTCATTTTTCTCCTCGAGCAAACGGTTTTAACATTTTTTATACACTGACCACGAGCTGTTATAGGAGTACCAATATCGACACAAACCCTGTGTCAACACAATGTTAGAGTCTATAGTAGGTCTTATTGTATCGACTTGATTGACAACCGAATTTAATCGAAGCGATACACATATTCCTGAACGCAGTAAGAATTGAAATGATTGACTTGTTGAATGCGGTGTTAATGCCACGGGTGTTCGTCTATCATGTCACTAACGGTTCTGCTCGGATAGCTGAATGAACTGGTCCTCCCATTGTCTCATCTCAAGTTTCTAAGATGATGCATATTCGCATGTAATATCATGGGATAATCTATTCATTATAACATGCATCGGCGTGCAGAATGGCGGAACAAACGTGCCGACGACCATTGGAATCGCGTATAGTTGACTGATATGTCATTTGCTCTTGCATTGTTACATACATTACGGAATTTATTACTGGTCTTATCTATTCCTATGATGTTACAGCTATCGTGCACCAGTTCTCAGTCTTGTTTTGAAACTAGCATTCACTCAGTAGCACCACTCTTTATTACGTCTGGTCATTTAAGGATCTACCATAAAGATCATCTTTACCTAAAACGCCACTGCTACCTTCACGTTTGTGGTACGCTTATGTACTTGGGTCCAGATCTTCGATGATCACCGGCTTTTCGTAATCATAAGATTGGCGTTTTTTGCACGATATCCACAGGGAGCCTGGTTAGCTATAAACATGATCTTACATGAGAAATAGATCAACAAGTTGAAATGCCTTCTCCATGTTACCTCTACGAAGTCACGTTACTATTGATACTGTCGCAAATTAAGTAAAATCAATGAAAGGAAATAAGGAATATTATTCTAGATATTATGTCGCAATGCAACATTTGTATTGTTTTCTTCTAATTTCATAGGACACCAAGCAGCTGAGAGTTTCCAGAAGCTGATCATTGTGATGAATTATTCAGCCTAAGGTTCCCTAGAAGCAGATCATTGTGATTAATGATACCGTCGAGAGTTCCCCAGAAGTAGATCATTGTGATTAATGATTAAATTGCTTCGACAGAGTAGAGTTATGGCAGGTACATAAAGAAAAGATCATTGATTAATATATTGCTCACTTTATGTCTTCCAAAAGAGTGTATCACTCTTCTGTTGTGAATGAATTGCATTTGGTGTCTCATCTAAATCCAGTTAACTGCCAATCACTCAAGGGAGTAACCGTCCTAACACATGCTGCTGCTCAGCTCATTTTGTTCCAAACCTAAAGCAATTAGCCTTAAAGATAATCCTCTCAAACTTTTAATTAGTCATCAATGTTTAATTTGTCATGGGTCAATATTATTTGTTTTTACCATCCAGCCAATGTCGACGCCTCAGTTTGACACGCATATCCTCTCTTCACATCGATCAACCTCTGCAGCAGAAGTAAATGCTCCCCTGCACTTATTATCACTTATGTTAACATATATACACACTACCAGGCCATTACCCTTAAAGATCAATGCTATGGCATAAAGAACTTATCATAAAGAAACTATTGCGTAGAATGCAACGACATACTTAACTATGTCGATTTCTAGGACAATGTACTCCTTATATTATCATACCCTTGATGTATTGTAAGGCATGCCAATCGGACATTTTCTCATTGTACAATTGTTTAATAAAACAAAGAGCACCATTCGTATCTTGATTACCACACACAGAGCAATTACTGGCCTCACGGCAAGTTAGAACATATTACATACGCAAATGGTGTAAATGGATGGCACTTTACAATAAAAATACTGGGCGACAAAAGACAAATTGAAAGAGACGATGATTAGAAAGGCGCTAACGTTACTCTTGATGATTGATAGTTAAAAATAGACGTGTGATTCAATCCCGACTACAAGGCTGCTATTCCAAACCTTAAAAAAATCACCGTATTTGGCAGAAGAACAAAGCAATGGATGTTTCTTGTATTAATCGATCTGATAAATATGTACTAAATATTTGCTTCTGCATTCTAAAACTACATGAAAATTTATGGCTACCAAGAATTCAACCCACCTTTGACAACTTGATTTTACTCAGTCATAAGAAAACAATAACCATAACTAGGTTCCGTGCTAGCGGCAATCCAACGGCGCCGCTTACCAATCAAATCAGGGCAGAAAACAGTATATAGTCAGGGTTTGCATGGTCAACTTTGAGCCGATTAAATCCATCTGTACGTTTAACGAAATTCAAGGTCATTTATCTCATATCAGGAAGCAGTCAGGTAAGACTATGTTGCGCTGCTGCTTGATAATCATGTAGGATCAATCAGCAGATTGAACAATACGTCATCCAAGAAGACATACTCCTGGCTGATTACTATCAATGTAGAGGCTGCTGCTTCATTACGAATAATGTGCACCATTAACGAGGTAGTATGCATGACGCTGCCATATGTTTTCTATGTGAGCAGTTTTATCAGGACGGCGTCGATCATCTCGTATATGTAACGTTCATCAGAATCTCAGTGCTTTATGAAAGGCAGGAAGTTAAACATGCGTGTATCTTCACACTTGCCTCCATTCTTCCCATTACTCTGCCACCAAGCATAGCTAATGAGCTGAAGTTTGGAACAAAATAAACTTAGATGTCCTCTGTACTAACATTTACCAGATGTTGATGCCTCTTACCTCATAAATTCATCCATAGCACATTTATGTCACATCTTCCAATGAGGACAACGGGTTGGCGCCAAGTAGACAATCACACCAGCCCGAGCATCACAATCATCCTCATCCATTCATGATATTCCCTCGTTGAAGGTTATGCAAAACCACCGCGCTTGATTGTCCCTGTTCGAACTTTTGCTGGCTCTGCGATCTGTTAAATCCGGAACTTAGACCCGGATGTATGCAGACAAGTCGTTGATCTGAGCTTGATCCAGAGAAGGAATAAAAACGCGACTTATAGAAGCATCCATACATCCCAACAATAACTCATACATACCTTACAACAATCATTTGCAATGGACATAATTTTGGTTGCTCACGTTCCGTTAATGATTAATTATCCATCATGAGCAACCAAAAACATGAAATGAGCTAAAGCGACAACCTCCGCTTGCCATCCGTTAAACTGCGTTCCAGTCCGTGATCAACAATCCAGTATGAGCAAACAAACACTTCAATATGTGCATAACCAGCCAACCTTCTTCTTTTCTTCAGTGCTGTGGTACCTTCGATGAAGCTGATTCAATCGGAGCGGATTCTAGCAGGGAGTAAATCGTGACCGCGAATGCATGAGACAATTCTTAGTCTGGCTCGTAGCACATTAGTGTCAGTTGTTACACTACGCCGTGTTAGGCAGGCCAACTGTTATTTATAGAATGTAGCCTAAGTTTAACAACAGAAGCGCCCCGCACCATCTCTGCGCACCTAATGTAAAAGCCACAGACAAACCTTGCTTTGGCAAATTGAATTACTACCATTAGATCCTCTTTGTTGACTGCGTAATTCTTGGGAAATCAGACAGCTAGCACACGATAAAATCCATGCACTTTTACTTCTGAAGGTAAGTTGGTACGTAGCTACAGAGGGTGCTGCGCTGATCACAAAGAAGATCACACCTGCCTGGGATCTTACCTGTTTGTGCAGATTCACAGCAACCGATCATGTTTTCTCGCGCAATATGTGCTCATGAAGCCTCGTTTTCGCAGCTGGATCGCAAAACATATTGCGAATAAGGCCAGTGTTACGTGTGATTATGTTCATGACTGTTGGTGTCACGTCCCAACTGTTATGTTTTAGTCGACATGACATGTGACCTGTTTCTTCAGCTCACCAACAGCGTTGATCATCTTTATGAAATGAGAAGTTCTCTCAGTGAAACATAGACACCTAATAACTGTGATATTCCTCTCATATATCCACATCTCGATATATTCTCGGAAATATTTACATCGCAGGAAATTATGTCTTATGGCTTAAGGATTTTTTTTCACATACTACTATTATAAATGATGCTGCTGTTTGAAAGTGGAAAATTTGTAAAAACAAACAGAACTCCAGGTGCGCGTGTTTGAAGCTTGGACCCATGGAAGAATACAAATAAACTTCATATGAATGTAAATGTAGGCCTAGGTTCGTTGTTACAATCAAGCGTTCAAAACCACCGTTTCGAAGTTTTGAATTTGATCCGCCCTGGATTGATAAATGATGGAATAGGCAGTAAGACAATGAGCTATTCGTCAATAAAATGTCCAATTCAACATAATTCACGAGATTAACTGGTTATGCACATAATCTGCACCTAAGACTATAATGGGGTATCGGTGGCATAAAAATGGGTCTATTGAGCAGTTTATTTAGCACTGGTGATTAACCCTCGTACAATAAGTAACGATCCAATCAAGACCGCCGCTATCTTACATATTATCCATCAATATCATCGATGTGAGCCACTAGAGACAAGCAACACGACCTTATTCTACGTACAAGTGGGTGTGTCGCGCTATGGCATACACAGCACAATATGGGCTGTATTGAATACTTAATAACGAGGATGATGAAGATGATGATGATGATTATGATGATGATAAAAATCATGCTGCTGCTGCTGCTGCTGATGATGATGATGATGATTAGTATGATGATGATGATGATGATGATGACAAAACAGCTTTCAGCAATGCACAAACGGCTTTGCAGATTTCCTAAGTCTCCTATGTCTCTTGCTTCCAAGCGTTTTCCAAGCAATTCTGCCTCATTGTTCACAGTTTTAGTTCTACGTCTATGAATGGACCTATTACGGATGAAATATTAAATTTATAGTTCAATTTCAGCTGTGGTTGACCTATGATGCGCCGTTAACAGGAATGTTAGCGTGTTTTAATGCGACCAAGCGCTTATTCGTGAGCACCAACATGGCAATGACGTGAAAGAATACGTATAAAACCCGTCTTGTGGTGATAATTTGTCAACTTAGTATAACCGAATGGCAATGAATGCAGTAAGCTACATACCAGGAAACATAACAGTCATCAATTATTCACATATTATTATGTGTATTGCATGCAAATAATCCACTCATAAGTTTAATGTTACCTACAAACACACAAATAGTTTTTGTTACGTCACGTTTGTTACATTTTACGATATATATTGCTGTTTTACTGACAGCCTCTTTCTATGACCAGTTAGATGTGTTGATAATCAGTAATTACTGGTTATGCCTGCTGCGGCAACCAGATTCCTCACTAAAGCTGTCCCTGCTACGACCATCCTTTACGTTTTTCGGTAAATAAGTTCATACTAATATACATCAGTTATAGTGTTAAAACCTAGTCAAGGTCCTCTAGCCTGATGGCTGCGGGCGCTGTTTACATGTTACTAATATTCAATAGTCTCGCCTTCAGGTCTAGGGAAGCTTAATGTCTTGAACTGGACAGGCATCTCAGATTTGGGATGCTCCAATCACAAGCTGTGTCTCTCAGTCACTCTCGGGTACTTTTGAATCGTTTTCTCTCATTGGTTAGTTCTACAAGTTCCGAAGAATTTGTCCAACCGGATGAGTGATTTTTATGAGCCGGGCACATATTCTACAACACTCCGATTTGTTGTTTCACGCTGAGTGGCACCGTTAATCACACAGTCAGCGGGAGAAGCAGACACACAACTGGTTCTTTTTAACTGACTATTACGTAAACATACTATCGTGCAGCTAAGTAATTAAAGCGCTTGTTGTGGTGCCAATTTGAACTTTTGAGACGCCCCATAATTCCAGAACACATTCAATGTGTTCTCATTGGACGCAGACCATTACAATGTCCATGACGTCACATAGAATCGAGGGTGCGTATCATAAGCCAGACACGCGCAATTAAGGTCAATCCGGGTCACAACCTTTGCTTTGATTGGCCACGAAGATTAACGAACATGTCTAATGAATATTCGGACGCCGACTAGTTTAAACCCTATGTTTCGCAAGCATGAAGTCCGAATATAAACTATCCACTAGGGCCTCGCACAAGACAAATGACAAAAATGAGCTGTCGTTAATACCAGGCAATACAAACAGAAGAACCTCATTGATGTGCAGGATATTATCATCGCCGACCTGTTGGCTGTAATCGCAATGAATGTACAGGCTTTGTGGTGGTAGTTTGTCAACTTAGGATACCCAAATGGCAATGAATGCAGTAAGCTACAAACCAGGAAACAAACGCCTGTCGACAACTGCATGCTTATGCCATATGAGCAGTACACTGATTATATGAAAGGCGAATATATTGCGTGTGGTCAATATGGATAAATATTGTCTCCTTACATGGATGCACTAAATAACGAATGCTATAAACTGATCGACCACAATGAGCACAACATTCATTTGACTACAGATACATCTTTGTACAAATGCTTGTCTACATTGGACACCAGCTATTTGTAATGGATTTAGTCAGCACAATAGGCCTCATTTGAAATCTAAATGGTGCATCACTGTAGTTGATTGTATAGTATGTCCATTTTTGGAATGACTTCCCTCTCTATTTACTTGTATTGTTAGGTCCTATTTGGGCAACCTTTATTTTGAAGTTCAGATTCGTGCACACGTATTGCTGATTGAGAATGGTGTCAACAGTTGCAGCTGTAGAGACAGTTTTACCAGGGTGTGCTTGTTTGCGATGGGAAATGTGAAGTTCACCTATTCAAAGGCAACCTGGAGACACGTATTTGTAATTCCCTTTTGTGTCATTACTCAAAAGTAAGCTGTGCATCAGCTGACTTTGTTGAAAATAATCGACAGCAGAGGTGTAGTTATCCAACGGAACTATATTTCCTCATCATACTTACCATTTATGCCATGATTACCCACAGTAAGATCTGAGTCTTTCTCGGCCGAGTTTGGGAGACAATAACGTTTAAATAGTGGCTTTCGTTATGTCCATCCCACGTACTTTAGCGTGAATTCCATGCAGTTACAGCAGAGAAGCGACACAGAGAAGCTCTATCTGTGACCGTCATGCATTCTTAAAGTCTAGTGTTGAGTGAGACATACAGAGGCATGTAAAAATGTCTCAATATCTTGGTAGACCCTTCCTTCGTGCAACCTGGGCTCCTCAAATATCATCTATGACAAGCGGACCGATCTGCTGAACCCAGCACATCACACCGCGACGTGCATCAATCCCATCACTCTCATCAACAAGTATATATTGTGGAATATTCCGCATCCTCACAAGCACCAAGCTTCTGCTAAGCACCTGGCCCCACAGTCGAAGCACAAACCCTGCTGTTACCTTTGAAACGCTTCTGAGCCACAGCAAAAATTGAAATTGATATCCTACCAATTCTTATATGTTTGTAGATGCCCAGATAATGAATGACATATGTTGTCCATGATTGTTGAGGAACAATCTTTGGAAAACCAAACTACTCACATGACCATGCGGCTTCGTCGGCTACATTGCGTGCCCTCTGTCAACCTGGTGTGAATAAAACTTTTTGCTAGACTTCCGATCTGCTGCTTTTCCCCATGTGCGGCCTGTTATGACAGTACTTTTAGCCAGACTAATCGTGCGGATACAGGTTGTCCCTAGCCTGATAACTAACCTACGCTGCTTATCCTGGATGCACAAGATGGCCAGACTTCTCATCGTCTATTTGTGTTGGTGGGTTATGTATTAAAATTTTGATAGGTTATTGACAGTTTAAATTATGACAGGTTAATAAATGTTAATAAGTTGTTTAATCCTTTTTTCCGTGACAATGTTTTATTTATATAAAGAAGAGATTGTCATTACCCTGTTTAGCTAAGACTCGTGCTAGTTTCCTATTATAAATCTAGAGGTACAAATACTCTTCCTGAAATGTCCAGTAAAAAACAACCAAGCATATCACCTCCTGACATGCCTGGCCCATCCGATTCCAAAGAGCCATCCCCCTCCTCTCCTGAACAATCGTCCTTATTCTCTAATTCTGAAAAGCATGACCCCGAATTGTCCTCTGAACCGTCATATCCTTATATTAGCGATAGTAATGAGTCTGAATGCGGGACTGAATCAGGAAACGAAGGCCTTACGCAAGATCAAAGAATGGAAGAGAATTTTGCCCACAAACGCCTGGCCCATTTTGCAAAGGACATTCCTTCGTGCAATGATGGAGATTCCACCAAAGGATTAGCTTGGCTGCTAGCTGTGCATATTATCCAATCGCGGTGTTTATGCAATGAACCACACCCCCCCCCTCTCCCGTCAAGCCATATTGGAAGTGTGGTGGCCGTCATTGGACCTGTGAATGTGCAAAAAAATAACAAGGCAGACTTTTAGAGCCAGGGGACGCCTTGTCAATATAAGATCTGCTACTTCCATTCTAGACCAACGTTCTAGGGTTGTTTTAGAATGTGAAGGAGTACGTTTAATTGCACCAATAGATACAGATTCAACACATACACTTATAAGCAACAATACTCTTTTTAGTTTTTATGTATAGTGCCGCTTAAGTGTGTACTATTGATATGATAGGGTATCTGGTTACCGTAATGGTAGTTGATAAGCCAGATTGGGATCTGCTGTTAGTAATAGACTTCTTACATAAATCAGAAGCCGTGCTAGACATACGACAAAATCGTATGCTTCTTCACAATAATAATTCTTATCATATCTTTGTTCCGAATTGAAACTATAGGTAAGTCAACACAGTGTAGCCACAGAAAGGTAAATGGAAGCGAAGGATTAGCGTCAATCCTCACTAATTACCAGGATATTTTTATTGAGAAAGGCACTCCAGTTAGGCTTGCTAATATTTCTCCCGTTCTAATTAACACTGGGAATATTGATCAAATTAAGCAAAGAGCATATTGCATTCCTGACACTAAGAAGCAAATAGTGGAGGATTGTGTTAGTGAGATGTTGAGAGATGATATTATTCAGCCCAGTGATAGCCCATGGCCCAGTCCTATTACGCTTGTCCCTAAGAAAAATGGTACAACACGTTTCTGTGTTGACTACCGAAAGCTGAATGCAATTACTCAAAAGATGCGTATCCCTTGCCCAGAATACAAGAAGTATTCGACTCGTTAAAGGGTAATGCAGTGTTCTGCACCATTGACCTCAAAATTGGTTATTGGCAAGTCCCCGTGTCTGCTGAATCAATGCCTAAAATCGCATTTACTTGTCATTTAGTACTATTTGAGTTCAAAAGAATGCCTTTTGCATTGACAAATGCCCCAGCGGTTTTTCAATGAAGTATGATGAAAGCATTACATGGGCTAATTGGCAAGATTTGTATGGTGTACATTGACGGTAGTCTTTACTAAAAAACTATTAAGAACGCAAGGTTCATCTCAGCATGGTATTCGATCGTTTACGTGAGATGTAATAACAGTTAAAGCCCTTGAAATGCACTTTTGGCAAAACGGGAATCGATTTATTAGGTTATAGAGTCAATGCTCGAGGAATTTCCCCCCTTCCTGACCGTGTTGAAGCAATTACGCAATTGCTACCCCCTAACACTGTTAGGCAGTTCTGATCGTTTTTAGGATTAGCAGGTTATTACTGGCAAGCAATTCCAAAGTTTGCCAATGTAGCCCAGCCCTTGACCGACCTTTAGTCTGCGTCCCAGACTCCAGGTGTTCCACTACGCTTCACGCCATAGAGTCTGCGATAAGATAAGGTCTTAAACTGGCGCGTCCAAATATTCATTAGAGACGTTTGTTAATCTTCGTGACCAATCAATGCAAAGGTTGTGACCCGGATTGACCTTAATTGCGCGTCTGGCTTGTGATACGCACCCTCGGTCCTATGTGACGTCATGGACATTGTAGTGGTCTGCGTCCAATGAGAACACATTGAATGTGTTCTGGAATTATGGGGCGTCTCAAAAGTTCAAATTAGCACCACAACAAGCGCTTTAATCGCTTAGCTGCACGATAGTATGTTTACGTAATAGTCAGTTAAAAAGAACCAGTTGTGTGTCTGCTTCTCTCGCCGACTGTGTGATTAACGGTGCCACTCAGCGTGAAACAACAAATCGGAGTGTTGTGGAATGTGTGCCCGGCTCATAAAAATCACTCATCCGGTTGGACAAGTTCTTCGGAACTTGTAGAACTAACCAATGAGAGACAACAACTCAAGTACCCGAGAGTGACCGAGAGACACGGCTTGTGATTGGAGCAAGCCAAATCTTGGATGCCTGTTCAGTTCAAGACATTAAGCTCGCCTAGACCTGAAGGCGAGACTATTGAATATCAGTAACATGTTAACAGCGCCCGAAGCCATCAGGCTAGAGGACCTTGACTAACCGACCTTACTAAAAAGGGTCAACCATTTGTTTGGGATGAAGAGCAAGAAATTGCTTTCAATGAGTTAAAGAGTTAAATTAACCACATCAGTTGTATTGGCACATCCTGATCCCAATCGTGAATACACATTATATACTGACGCCAGCAATTATGCTGTTGGCGCCGTGCTTGCTCAGAAAGATGACTATGGTCAGGAGAAAGTTGTTTCTTTTTGTCTTGTGAGCTGACTACTGCCCAGCAGAAATTGTCTACGATTGAGAAAGAAGCGTTTGCAGTGATTCATGCGTTAAAGAAATTAGATGCGTATTTACATGGCACTTCTATAACATCAAAACCGACCATAAGCCATTGCGATTGCTTTTCCAAGCAGAAATCAAAAACACGAAACTCCAGCGCAATACAGATTCCTGAGTATAGTCCAAAAATCGATTATCAGCCAGGAAAGCTAAACCAAGCTGCAGATATGTTATCTCGGGTAGCATTAACGGAAGGAAAGCGAGGTGACTTTTATGATGAGTACCTGGAAGCTGAACAGAATAATAAAGACTCGTCGTATGCATGTGTGAGTTTTATATACTATGGCCTCGCCAACCAAGGCTGCCGATGCATATCTCCGTGTTTTATTACCCAGGCGGCATCGGGAGCGAGTAATAAAACGCTGTCATGAAGAAACAGCTTTGTGAAAACTTCGGCTTGCATTCAAGAAACTTACATCTGGCCTGAAATGCGAAAGCATGTCAGAGAATTTATAACGACGTGTGTTCACTGCAGTACGATTACACCCCCTTACCCAACATCAATAACTGGAGATATACCAGCACCACCTCGCACATTTCATTCTTAGGGCATCGATATAGTTGGTCCATTTCCCAGTAGCAAGCATGGAAAAAGATAACTGTTAACTTGTATCGATCATTCGACGAGTTGGGGGGAAGTAATTCTGTTAGCAAGTAAATTCTCTGAGTTAGTCAGAGAGGCCTTAGCAATGCAAGTTATCAGTCGTTATGGTATCCCTGAGGTTATTGTATCAGACAATGGTGGAGAATTAAACCTATTGAAGATTGGATGAGAGAATGTGGGATTGAACATCGTAAGACATCACCTTATCATCCCCAGAGTAATGGTAAGACGGAACGATTTTATGGCATTATCCTAAAACTTTTGTTGAAATTAACTGGAGGTGATTCACGAAAGTAGACTAAATATTTAGCTGAAGCTCTGTATGCATATAAAATCATCATAGGTCCCTATGGAATCAGTTCATATAAGGCTATATATTGAACTTGTCCCGGATTGCCTAAAATTAGAGAAGCTGAAGTGTTACTAAATAAAGTAAGGAGCTTAATCCTCACAATGGACAAGCATAATGGAAACCTGGGTATCAAGTGTTAACAAATTATAAGGGAGGATTGAGACTTCTGGATCTCGAACCGAAACAAGAGATCCGCTTAAATCAAAGAGATGTGCATGAAATCCCGATCCAAAAGCCTTATGATGCAATAGATCCACCATAACAACGGGTGCGTTCTAAAAATGAGTCATTACCAGATACGGTAATGCCAATTCCCTTGCCGGAAAGAGAGATTATCTCCCATGTGCCACAACTCGCAAAACTTAATCCGCATACTAGTGAATTTTATCCACCAATACGCTGAGAATCCAATGAGTGGCATGCATGGTTGTGCACCGTTACCAGTGTAACTACTTAGCGTATATTGTCAAAGTATACATCCCAACAGCCTGTGTGTGAGACGTTATGTATGCAGCTGTATATGGGACTTAAGAAGCTCACAAACCCTTATTATGCTATTCAACAGATTTAACTTACACAGTATGAACAAAAATGTCGACATTATTGAACTTGCTTTACGCTATTGCACA
>CM067354.1:5290673-5323173 GCA_034190875.2 Urechis unicinctus
GAAAGTAGGTACTCCTTTATGCATATTGACTTCATAAGTACATTGTTTCTCTGCTTGAGCGAAAACCCGTGAAAATATGCAACGCAAACACAAACAGTGTTCTGTGATTTACATAATTAAAAAAATGTACTTTGTTGTCAAACTGCTCTGGAACACTCATTGTTCTTGAAAATGAGCGAATACTAGAATACCTGCTTCATATATTGATAGCTCTACATAACCATATTCTATTCTATAATATTGGGACCTGCGCGACACTGCCCCGATTTACAATACTTGGTCTAACATGTACTGCCATCTCTTGCCGCTCTTATTATCTTAGCAACTCCGCATCACACGGACCTCCACGACAACGTTTTATTCCCCTCTCTAATATTCGCTATCTTTTCTTACCCCTGCCATAGTTTATACACATGGCACAGGTTCTGTCTGAAAGCAAAGCATGGTCAATGTGAGCAAGAACTAAATTACAATATGCGGAACAATAAGGCCATGCTTCAAGCGTCGCCGTGCTTAGCATACAAAATCTCCCCTGTAATCCCACATGCCAAGCTGCTACTCGGCAATAAGTTGCTACCGTGACAGCTGCAAATGATCGCAGTGAAGCATGTTACACTCCCTGCTGTACATTTGATGCAGCAAACAATTATAATGTTTAGGCATCAGAATATCGTTCGTTGATCCAACTTCATAAAGGCTTTTTATTGCATCTGGATAGTTTTATTTGCCAGCAATATGTGTATATGCATCAGGGAAAATCAGACCTTCTCCTATTTGTAATTTAAAGGTAATGATAACTATTGTCCAATATATTTCAAAATACGCTGCAGTACCTTATCTGCCCCTTTTATTGATGTCCCATCAAAGAAAAAATGTCGGGTTGCCTGCTAAATTTGGACAAAAGCTAATGTCATTCAAATCCTCCTGCATTTCACCACCAAGTCTTATCTTCATCGTTATCATAACTACCATTATCATCTTCGTTGCCGTTGTTACAAAGTCATTCTCAAGCAGAGAGTTTGTTGGCTCGTTGGATTTTCTGTTCGACGCGGAATGGATCTGCTACCTATTTACCGCAACTAGATCATGGCCCGGTTCGGCAAATAACACGAACAGCAGGCCTAAATTTTGACACAGCCATATATATCATTGTTTTTTATTATACACGTTCTGCGTTGTCCAATATCCATTCATGTTCAAGTGTCACTAGCGGTACTCCGTAAACATGTATCTTTCCTCGCCTGCCATTTACGCATCCACCATTGACATGTTACCTTCTGTTGTATAGACGTCCGTGATCAGGTGAACAATAATTAAAGGCCTTTTCTTTTAATCGATCTTGTCTCTATGTTTGAGAAAATTAGGTTGTTTGTTTACCACTTTGGTGTCCAAAATACATCAATATATGTTTCATGTAATTGAATAGCTGTATATGTGAAACACATTCTTGTCACTGGTGTGATAAATTAAGTTTGTCAAGCAACGTGCATCAGTTCTGAAATAAGATCACAATTCTACCAGACATAATAGATATACAAACATCAAAAATAATGTAGATGAATCAGAACAAATTGTTGATATATGAATCCAACAAGGGGGAATAATTTTATGTCTCAGCATAGCGTTGGCTTATTTTTAAATACATTTATTAAAAACGGATAGGACATCCAGGGCGTTTTAATCTGCAATACAGCGCCACTTAAGACCTACAACATGACAAGACAACCGCAAGTAAGCAAACAAGACTTTCCTCGAAGGGCGATTATAGTATCACATTACACCAAATGAGACAAAGAATAAAGTGAGCGATTATAATCAATTGCATTACAACTAGCAATGATATTGTGGCCCGTCTACAATATTGCCTGTACACAAATCAAAGGTGAGCTGAAACCCATATTTATGTCCCAAACATAGACAACACGTACATGGACTGTCTTCGCTCAACAAAAGACATACGCGAGAAGATCAGATACCTAATGAGGACAATATTTGGTGGAGATAATATCAGGGAACATTGGATTCTGTAGCTGTCTCCACATACTTAAAACGTGATAAGAAATAGTGACTAATATTATATGGGCATATGCAGTTACCCTCGCCTGGATGCCTCATTGCCTTTCGAAATAAAGCAACATCCATCAAAGTATTCTGCGCGTCTGATGAACTCATCCACCATTTACATACTGGTAGCACCAATTATTACATTTATATTTCATCATCGCGATTGTTTGTTCAAAGTGTGATACATATGTAAAGAGTACATGCATTACGGGATAGTTATTGGAATTATATGTTTCTCGAGCGACGCCAAGTGCGTGTCGATTGTTCAATAGTAAAAGCCATACAACATTGTATTACAACCAGCATAGATGTGGTGAAATGAAACAACGATATAGTATACTAAAGTAAGGTGATATTTTGACGGTTATAGGTTATACTGGTTGCGATCCTAGGTCAGTGCATCTTAGCTACTTGCCAGAATGACACTAATACGTTGCCTTCGCCGGCTGAAGAACCCTTCATCGTCTAGGTATCAAGAGCGCATTCATACCAGTAAAATAAATTGAACCTATGATGTTTTAAGAGAACCGACATTGTACTGTACAGTTTACTCCTTTTAAAAGGCAGTTCGTGCACTTTTAGTGAGGGGTGTTGTAAAAGATGCTCCGCATAAGGCGAATCAGCCAAGGGGGATTTAAGGACGGGATGGATTGATGACGCAAGCAGGGTACTGTTCGTGCAAGACATGCTGACTTGATTGGTGATAAATTTTTCACCGTATTCTGCTTTTCTACACTGAAGCACCTGCGCTGTACTCGCCAGTCATCACGCAGTAATGAGATCTCATTAGGGGTTGGAGTTCTACGAATAATTATGCTGATGGACAAACGAAGAAGCAACTACACATGGAATGTATTGCCAACCATCCACCTAGAATGCGATACGGGGCTGTTTTTTGCTGACTCATTGCTTATTTTTGCGACTATATGGAAATACAGTTCTTTTGCAGAGTGGATTTGATTACTCACTCACTTCATATGCAATTTTTATGAATGTATATGCATTTGGATCACACGAGCCGAGATACGTATCCATTCTTTATATTACTCAGGAAAATCATTTAAGATTTTCGGTACGGGGGTCACAGAGGTTGTAAGAACCACCGGATGCTTTTCCTACTGGAAATATCAGCAGCTTTGCACACACTGTAGTATGTGATATATTATCCTGATGCATAAATAACGCATGTGTTATGTTTATTCCAGTTACTATGTATTGCAGTCATGTATTGCACGACAATAACGTGGAAAACCAAAATCACAGAGCGCCGACTGCGCTGCAACACAGTAGTATGATGGGGGAATGTCATTCACACTTTGTTTGAAGCGGTAGACTATTGTTAGTGAGTGACCATTGCATTATGTAATAGTAATAAGATTTTGTGGGCCATGGGTGGCCCTATTGATAGTACATATGGGATACCAGGTAGTTCATTTAAATAAAATATCTGCAAATTGAGTGGGCTTAACAAAACGCACTAATGCCTCGGTAATGCACTATGCTGCACGACGATGCTCTGCTTTGGGAGATAAGCAGCTGGAATGCTCACGCGCAAGTATCCACCCCCATCCCTCATACCTCCCCTCTCTTACATACACGGGTATGAAAACATTGAAATCCATACTCACAAATCAACTCATGGACAAACATTCGAATACGCTTCTATATTGACTTGACTTGCGCAATAAGCCTGAACAAGTGACCAGGAAATGAATCCCACTTATAGTGGAGCAACTATGTGCTGCGTATAGATGTTTTACGGCAAACGTCCCAGTATATGCCTCACTGCGGAGCTTTCTAATACAGGTGCTTAGCTTTTTAATGACCAATCTAAGAATAATGAGGCATCGGTAAAGGGTGTTCTCCGGAATTAATTCGCTACGAGACGAAAGAGCTGCAAATCCATAATAATGATAAAGCAAGGCAAAAACCGGAGCCAGTGGATAGCAACGAATTACCTCATGACGATGGTCACTGTTGATATTTTGCGTATGTGTTAAGCCGGATCCCGCGGGGTAACTTAACAGCTACATAACGGAGATTGAGGAGATATAGAAATGTGCAGCGCAGATGTACATTTCCATACAATAGGCTAACAAGATAATACAAAGTGGTGCACGGAAGCGTGTAACTCATAACGAGCCATTTACTTGAGATTAAGAAAGAGGATTAACCATGCCGATGAGGCTGTTCCGAATCAGTGAAGCTCGTGTAAATAATAATGGGCAGTTTATTTTTTCGTCGGCTACATAGTCGAATTGTGGTCAACATGTGCATAACATCGGCGTAATCTAGATTAGAATCAGAATACGTGCTCAATTACTACTTATATGGATGCATTTGCCGCTATATACTCAATTAGAATGACGTTTACCTTAGCACTGTTAATATTGCTTGCATTCGCGTATCCAAATTGCTCGATTTGATATATATATAATTATATATATATATATATATATATATATATATATATATATATATATATATATATATATATATTTATATATAAATAAAAAATTATCTATATTTATATATATGTATATATGTGTATAGACATACATATATTTATACATATAAATATATATATATATATGTATTTATATATATAAATATACATATATAAATATATATATATATATCTATAAATATATATATAATCTATCAATATATATTTATATACATAATATATATATATATATATATATAAACATATACATACACACACACAATCAAACGCACACGCGCACATGCACACACACTCACATGTGCACACACACGCACATGTGCACACATACGCACATGATAAACTACATGGAATAGCTTCTTATGAGTATTGTACGATTTGCTTTGCGGTACTGATTGGAAATAGGATGTTCGTATGATATGCATGACGCGAAAACCGGTTCTTTAGAGTTGGAATCGTACCCATACACCATATGCCAAATCGGCGCTCAATTGTTTAATCGTAATCGATTCGTCAAGCGCTATTTATTATGTCTTTAATAAAACATGTTAAGATGCAAATGGATATGATATTTTCCAATTAGTTTACGATTCGTATAATTTGCAAGCGTATGCGTGCATTAATGTCTGCATGTAAATGAGAGACACACTCGCAGGAAAACATTTATGAATTAATGCCGTACTCATGCGACATATATAGGTCAACACACTTCAATTTCACCATAGAAGCGATGACTGAGGGTTGCGTAGCCGCAATAATATATTTGTAAAGTAAATACACTACTTCAAAGGGATAATACCTGCCCCAATCATCCTTCACCGCAGCCGATTCTTCTAAGCCATTTATTCTGATAACGCCGAAAATAAAGCTGTATTGTCCGCCAGTTTACAGCTTGAGAGTGTGCTTGTGAATAATTGCTAGATCTTGTATTTAACACTTCAATATGTACACAGGGCATGGATCCCTGCACAACTGACTTATGGTACAATTGGATGGCACAATACCTACAATACGGAGTACGGACCAATTTCCTGGGATCCTGCACTGCACTTGTCGACATCAAAGTGTGTGGGAGTTTGCTGCCGAAGAACCCGTGCATTGAATTACCTACCACCGTAAGAGTGAACTGATTGTGAACTTGCTCCTGTCTGACACATTTGCAGTTGCCTGAATTAACTTGATAAATGCGACAGTTGATGGCCCGGGGCAATATTAATCGAGTTGCTGTCAATGACATTGTAAACCTTAATGACTAAATGGACCAGGTTCAAATCAATTTTATGTAACTCCGATAATGCACGGCAGTATGTTATAATCGAATACGCCATTCTCATAATTATGTTATCAATAATGTCGAGATAAGGATATCAAATGGTTTGCGTCCTTCAACCTACCGCTGTGTGCGCCGCCAATCACTTTGTTCACTATTAGATAACGAGCAGGTGATAAGTTGTACATTGTAACATAAGCAGTTAGTATGTTGTGCATCGTCACACAAACCAATTTCATTTTCTCTTGTGTTACTCAAAGAATGTGAATCATGCAGCTTGTGCGTAGCATCCTACAATGCCTCGCTTGCTCGGCTGATTATTGCAGTAACTTGAGGGAAATAAAACTTAGGGCCAGATTATGTAGTGCATAATTCTAGTTAATACATGCTCAAATGTTTTACTGCCCATCGAATGACGTAAATGATAAGTTTGATAGAGAAGGTACTTTTGTACGTACGCGTCTGCTGGTAATTATGCTGAAGAATGTAAGTTCGAAGTACAGCCATCCTATTCAGTAATGATTATTTAACACATAGAATAATTATTCAACACATATATATGTATATATTTATATATAGATATACATATATAAATATATATACATACATAGATATGTATTTATATATATATATATATATATATATATATATATATATATATATGTATATACAAATATATATATATATATGTATATATATATATATATTCATATATATATATACATATATATATATACATATAGTGTGAATTGTCGCTTCATACTATTTAGTAATGATTATCTAACACATAGAAAATGTATAAATATATATGTATATTTACATATCTATATAGTATCGGCCGTCTCTTCCCTTGCTACAGAGCAATTCATCAACGTTCAGCTCTCTCGACAAATAGGTACATTTATATCGCTTATTATTCAACGGTACAAACGGTGAACCAATTGCAGTGGTTAATAATATTTGCAATGGACAGCAGGCATACTCCCTACTCATCCTCAGCTCGATGGATGTCAGAATTGAGTCTAACAATACCTTTCTGTAAACATATAAGTCAGTCAAGCCATGCATATGATATAGAATCACCAGAGGTTATTCATCCTGATTTTTGTAATGGGGTTAATTGCATTAGCTCTGACGATTCAAATGATAGCAATGTTTACAGATATGTTTGTTTGCGTACCACACCTACACGTAAAACAAACTATGCTCATTTTAATCACCACAAAAATGAACTTTAGATATAGTTCTTAACATCTGAGAATTAATGATATTTGATTATGAGTCGAAAAGCCCATGATATGCGTATGGCGGGGACGCTACGTTGCTGCACATATTGAAATACGTGAATGGAATTGTAACGCTATGAGCAGCGGCTGATATTCTGAATTCACATGAGTGACATCTGGGCGTATAAGGCGCTATTCTCCACAGAATCATCACTGCTTTACGGGAACAAAGACCGATTCACATGGTATTCAACAAGCCAATTTTGTGATAGTTTGTCAATCATTTTACTGTATCGCACTTACTGTCACTGCACTGCATTTTGTGTAGGATTTGAAAGGCTGATCAATTTTGACACCTGAATGAATTTCCTCACACAACTAGAATAAAATCGCCCATTCGTTAACTACACATTTTCCCCACCTTCATTCAACAAAAATAGTTCTTTGAATGAATAAACTTTGATATGTAGTTTCAAAGCATATAAATAATAAGATAATTGGTGTGTTCTGTTGAGTATACCAAATGACCCTGTGAATGACTTTCCTGGTGACAGCGACACTTGTTCCGAATTCATATGAATATGGTGGTTTACTTTGGTAAAAGATTATGTGCCACATAGGAATATTGAACGTCATTGTAATTATTTTGCAATCACTTATGCAAGGCAATGTATGAGTGCTTTATTTAATTCCTTGATAAGCGATTTCACGAACTCAGTTAAAATAGTGTTTTAATTTGGCTTATCAATAATATTATCTTTAAAACTGAACAGCCGAATGTGTAACGCAATTTGTTGACATGTCTTCATATGCTACTTTTAAATACTGGATATAGGAATGTAACTAAGTTATCCGTGCTACCCATTCTCATTCACATTTTATGTCATCTACTATCAACATGTCCTATTTTCGCAATACGATTGTATAATTTATCCCATGTTATTAAAACCAGCTTGCCATAGCAGGATTCATGAACATGTGTTAGGTAAAATAGCGGCGTATCAGATTCCAACATTTACTCGATTTTCCAGCAAAAGCGTGTAGTTTCTTAACAAAAGTTTTTATAGTTGACTAAATATGCATCCTGAATCTGGTTAAGATGGTTGTAGATCGTTATGCCAATGGAGACACTAAATGGATGGTCAAAGATAACGAATTCTTATTAACAGTAGGAAAAGCATCTGATAGTCCTACCAATCTAAGCGACCTCCATGCAGACAGCCTTAAATGATTGCGCTGCGTAATTTAAAGTATAAATACATAACTATACTTATGTGCACCAAATTGCATATATGCATATATGTTGCATGTAAAGTGACTGAGTAAATAAATGAATGTTGTTACGCATACAAATGCTCGGTATAGTTCACATCCGCTCTGTTTAAGAAGTTTATTTCCATATTTTTGTTAAGATATGCAATGAGTGTACAACATATGACCCCGTAAAGCATTTTACGGTTGGCAGGACATTCGTAGTTATTTGGTTGTTTTGCGGGAAAAAAAATTCCACCAGCAAAATTGTTCCTAGAATTTCAGCCACTAATGAGATATCATTCAAGAGTGATGGCAGGCTGGTACAGCCCATGTGCTTCTGTGTGGAATAACAGAATCCAGTGGAAAACTTACCATCGATCACGTCAGCATGTCTTGCACGTACAGTAACCTGATTGCGTCATCAATCCAAGAAGTCAGTCCTGCAACTCCCGTTAGCTATTTGTCATTTTTTACAACATCTCTCGCACGAACTGCCTATTTTAAGGTATAAACAATACAGTACAATACCGGTTCTCTTAAAACATCCTTGGCTCAGTGGATTTAACTGGTATGATTGCGGTTTCAATCCCATATGCGGCGAAGAATTCTCAACTCGGAACAAGCAATGTATAGGTGGCCATTGTATTTCGGATGCACTGCTCTATCATTGCAGCCATTACAACCCACCACCGTCAAAATATCATCTTACTTTTGTATGGTATATCATTATTTTATTTCACCACATTTATGCCGTTATGGTATTGGTACAATGTTGTATGTTTTCAGCAATCGACACGCACTTGGCGTCGATCGGTTAACAGACGGTGGAATTAGAGTAAAGCATCGTTAGCTGGTACGGGCACTTAATCTTGTTAAGCCGATGGTTGTGCAACCAAATTCAGCCATGTATTATAATCGTAATCACTATCTGTATGCACTTTACATATGTATCACAATTTGCATACACGATGGCGTTGAGGCAATATAAATGTAATAATGTGATCTATCGGTAGGTAAATGGGAGATGAGTTAATCAAATGACACGCTTAATGAATGTTGCATTATTTTGACAGGCAAAGAGGCATCCTGGCGAGGGTAACCGCATATATCCAGAGAATATTCGTCACTCTTACATACACGAATAAACGGGGCCAACCCCGTCAAACCTTGAAAACTAAAATTGGCTTTAATGATGTGGTGACAGCAACAAAATCCAATGTTTCCTGATATCATCGCAACTTAATATTGTCCACATTGGCAATCTGGTCTTCTTTTGTAGGACGAGGACTGTCTCAGTACGTGTTGTCTCCGTTAGAAACGTAAATATGCGTTTCAACTCGCATATAATTTATGTACCGGCAATATGTTCATTCCTTCTTGTCCTGATGCAATTGATTTTAATCGCCAAATTCGTTCTGTTTTACATTTGGTGTAATGTGACACTACAATTGCCATGCGATGAAAGCCTTTTTTTGATTGTTTACGGTATTTTCTTTTAGTGTAGCAGGTCGTAAGTGGCGCTGTATTTTAGGTTAAAACGTATATGTGCAAATGCTTTGCTAAAACGGAAAAAAATCATTCATCTTGATAGATTCGCATATTAACATTTTTAATGACTACATCTATATTTTGAACATGATTTTCGATGCTGTCTTATCTATTATGTCTTGTAAAAATTGTGATCATATTTCAAAACTGTTTACAAATTTCAATTCGTATTGTTCGAGTAAATAATGTTGGAGTCATGTAGGGTGCATTACAAGCTTCTGCTGCAGACATTGCTCGTGTGATACACTAATATGCAGAAAACATTTTGGGAATATTACAAGCACGAGCTGCAGATACACAATCAACGGAGAAACAAGTGATGGTTGAATTGTTGTAACGTAAATTTATATATTTTTTGTGGGTAGCTAAACTGTTAAAGACGGCAAAATGCGGGTTTCAAACAGACAGTATTGTTAATGTTGTTAGTTTTTGATCCACTATATATTGTATAAACAACTTGAGTAAGGGTAACATTTTTTTATTATGCTTAAACCATGCTGGCTTTGCAGCGCTTATACATACAAAACATTTCGTTAGAAATTCCTGGTTAATTAATGCACCATGATAACTCAACCGCGTAATTTATTATTTCTTTAGTTCGCCAAACACACATTCATCGCTTATGATTGTTCCAAACCAACTGCACGGCTATAGATGTAAAGGTAACTGCAGATCGATTGCACAACGCACCAAATTACCCGAAATGTTTCATCTTTAAGGACAATCAGTTGACAGCAAAATCTGATATCGCCACTAACCTGATTTGTCTTAATTCTAATACCATCCGTGTACTCCGATATTCGCCATAATCTAATAAAAGATCTGCAATTAACACATTACTGACTCTTCCCCTCTGATAATTTCATGAATTTCTTCATGTGGTTGTTTGAGATACAAACAAAAACAACACACTAAAGAGGGAAGAGTGATTATAGCATAACCACGTGGATTATACGGAGTGAATTGTACACTTAGTTTCCAGTGCGACGGGGGATCAGCCTGCCTAGCTCAAGATAGCAGATGTCAGTGCGGGAGATGTTTCCAGGGATGCGAAGATTTCACTACTGCAATTACCGTGGTGAATATATGCGCGGTACCATGGCATAGCTAATCATAGAAATAAGTAACTGATAATTCCGTTTTTTCTACCTTTCTCGACATTTGTGCTGCAGATTATACGTTAAATAACGGCGGCTGCCAGGAGAGATGTGAGAGTGGCCGAGAATTGTTGCGGTATATTTGCTGGGAGGGCTATACATTGTTCGACGATGGCACAACATGAGCAGGTAAGTAAGGGCTTCTCGAGGGTTACTTGCTGCCTGCTGGCTATAGTGTAGCATACAATGGCGGTGATAACGGCAATGAGTAAGCTTTGTGGTTACAACACTTGTACCATGGTGCTAGTTGGCTTTTATGTTCCATGCTAATGCGGGAAGATGATAGATGGCCAGTATGTAGCTTGGTTCTAGTTGGCACTATGTTGCATTCTGAGGTAGACTGATGGTAGTTGGCTAGCTTATTGCTTGATAAGTTCGTTGATTATGGCTGGCTAGTGCGTTGGATACAAAGGTAGCTTGATGCTAGTTGGCTAATATATTACATACTCTGTATGTTGTGAGTTTTGATATTGAACTGAAGACATTGCATATATCGTTACGTACTGCATGAAATGATCACTTGTCAAACTGACCAAGCTAGAGCATATTGGTCCTTCAGAGAATGGCTCAATCTGTCTCCGCGATGCTTACAGCTTGGGATATAATGGAACGTTGTCAATGAGTTCAACTGGCGAGACTTGTCTAACGAGTATAAGCACAACTACTGCCGGTACCAAGTGGCTTTAGCTCTGAACCAACCATGGTGTTTCTCGGCTGAAGGTTACCCTGCACAATCCCAATTTGTATGAGAACTGAGCACAAAATAACTCACTTACACTACGAAATACCTACACCCATTCTTGGATTATCATTATATCTATCACTCTCGCTCCCTCCCTCCCTCTATCTCTATCTCTATCTCTCTCTCTCTCTCTCTCTCTCTCTCTCTCTCTCACTCACTGATCCACCAATCCACCAACTCTTTCAACAAATATATCAATACCGTAGATGGTCTACTAATCCTCCCATTAACAGTTTTTAAAAATATCAGCGTATCATCGGATAGTAAAGTGAATTGATCAGCCTTGAGATATATTATATTTCAGATTCGGACCAGTTTGCCGGTGATAGAGGGGGATATCACCGGGAGTGCAGCAGTTCTGCACAAACATCGCATTGCAGTAAGCTCTATATCAAGAAATTTATGCCTTAATTTGAAGCTGTATCGATCGGTACTTAATCCATCATATCATTAACCCACTGAATCACAATTGAGTGTGACGTGATAAAAGTTACGGAATCAAATGGCGTTCTGTTACCATTATCCGATCACACGGCAGATATCGGCGAGTGTTCAGTAGACAGACAGCTGTACGGATGGGGAATGCTGTGTCAACACTAACCTCGGGTGTTACTGTGAGTGCGCCGCCGGATGTTACATCGGCATGGACATCAGTGCACAGGTAAGGGAAAAAATATTGTGGCTTATCCAGGTAGAAATGAATGTCATTGCTGGAAAAGCATCATTCGACTTAAGTGTCAAGTTATATTAAATTGCTAATAATTGAATATTTACACATAACTCTATCGTTTCAATACTTTACATTGTAGTATTATTCATTTGCGTGTATGATTGGCAATTTGACTGGTATTGTCACTTCTGCAACGGATGCATCGAGCGTCATGTGTGGCATTAGTTCTCTGTCATCGGCAGGTAAGTGTCTAGATCATAAGACTGCATGATGGCATTACCTTGTGAAGATATGGTATAAATGTATCTTGCTTTAGGACATCTAGTGCAAGATATATTTTGTAAAATATATTGCTTTATTGTGCGATCTTCTTCCTCTGTTTCTCAATAATCATACCTCTAGCTTGGGATCATCCCACGGAGCAGCCATCGCTGGAGGGTTTTGCAGATTGGCTTTCCTCGTTCTTCTGGCTGTAGTTCTGATCATGGTCTACCGCAAACGTCACTGTTAAAGCACGCAATCAGGTAACGAATGATAAATAAAGATGATAAAGTATATGTTAATGTAGCTTTTATTGTTTGCTTGTGTTTTTGTATTAGTATATTCACACGTGGACCTTGGTGAATGCATTCAGCCTTTGTATACGTAAAAGGAACCAATTTATATTTCAGTTCTCACATAAAGTTATTATCTTATGACACTTTAAAGACAAATGACGATGATGTTCATGGCAACTTAAACAATAATGTGGAAAAATCTTCGAAATAAATTGTTATACAAACATTACCGATTGATGCGTTTACGTTTTGTTGGTCCTTTGTAGGTGATGTGAAGGTTTATACCGGGAGCGAGGGGTTGAGAATGCAAACGTCACTTCCAATGATCAAGCAACAATTATGTAATGTGAGTGGTCCATACTGCCTGACAAGGTAGAAGATGTGTATGATGAGATCGCAGATCCAGAGCTAACGAGAAGTTCAGTGCTTGGTACTGTACAAAGTTCATGACGGTGTTGTTCTACGGCTGACCACTTCCTCTCAATGTCAAAAGCTCCCACCAATTTGTTTAATGCCATATTATACAAATTGCTACCACATACTATTAGTAAGTACATTGATTGAACTGTCGACAATCGTGGTAAATTTTAGGTCTTCAGAGCAAAATATATTTTGAATCTTTCAAATCCAATCACTTCAAATCACCCAAAACTGGTATTACATGAACGTAACCTTGGATGGATTCCCACTAAGATATTTGTCTTTTCTAACGATTTCTCTCCAAATAAATGTGAAATACCTAACACAATGCATTTTATTCCAGATTGTTTTTTCAACTTTCTTCCTTTTCTTCTTTTAATTCAATTTTTCCGGTCGTTTTGTTGTTTGGATGTATAAGGTCGATTAGTCATCTGTCTAAAAGATACTGTCATGCTTAAATGGACCCCAGTACAGAGAACAGTGGTTGTTAGACCCAATTAGAATCTCTGGAGATGTTTCCGCTAAAATATGTCTCGTCGATAGGCAAACTAACGGCGTGAATTATGTTCAGTAGACTGTGAGTGGAGGAATCGGATGAACGCGTTAGAGTAGCTACTCAGACTTATATTTGTGCATCAGGTTACTTTCAACGATTCAGCAGGCTTATAGCTAAGATACTCAGTGGCCGTCAAACCGATGCATAGTATAATCACAATTGGTTTGGGTGAGAGATCAGTCGCTTGGAGGTTTAGGATGATTTCCGCATTTGCGCCGGTATACTGTGATAAAAATGTGCTACACGTTTTAAATTTTATATGATCAATTTATGTATCTGCGTATTTGGAGTTGTACGCAAGCAAACCCGCCTCTGATATTTTGCCATCTTCATTAAGTATACCTGCCATTGTGTAGCAGGTTGTAGCGTCGATTGTGTTCTTCAGACAAAAACTTAAATGCTCATTCATATTTTATAGACAAAGTCTACATTGCAATTGGTGCAGATGATATTATGTGGCAGCCGGGCTTAATCTAAGTAGCCAAGATCATAAAGATTTATATAGAATAGAGCGCACAATACTCAATGAACAACAGATGGTTTGGTTTTGGCGTCCAAATCACAAATGTATTTACTCGTTCAAACGTTATAGTACAACCCATGGCTTATATAGACATCGAAACATTAAACCATAAAGCTGGTTTATTTCTGCATTTATTCGCTATACGGTAGAATGACAAGGGTAGTGTGAAGGAGTACATAAAATAGACAGCTGATCTTCTTGGCAAATGCCCTGACGAGCGTGGCTGGCAGGGCGGTTGCTGTGCAGCCTGGAATGATCGGCTCTGCAATGTCGTTGGTGCTTAATAATGCCTCAAATGCTGTCGGCTGGTCAGTCGGGCTGACAGTGTATGGACCCCCACATGCTCCTCCACTGGTGATTGGGCTGTCTGTTATCTACCCCACAATACCTACACCAGACCTATTCCGTACACTGTATGGATGTCAGCACATATTGCACAAATGCTGCTGGAAACCTCTACACGTTCAGTGAGTTCTACAACTATAATCCCTGCAATGTCCTACTGAGAGACATCATACATGTGACAGGTCGCCGCTCTATAAGTGAGAGACTGTGGAAGTAACAAAATATAGCTGTTCATATCTTTCGAGTATGGTAACTCATAGCGTTTGGCGTTATGCTTTGGGCACGTAACTACAGGAGGCAAACAGAGAGCTGTTTATACCAGCCTTCGAGGGCTATTGCCATAGCTACACTACACTCTGTGTGCCAGCAGGGGAAGTATGGCAAGTATGCGTGCTATGTTTTAATCGAACTGTGATATGCGCATTATTATACACACACTTGCAGAGGTAAGGACCTATATACAGCACTCGATGCCATAGAAGAAATGCCCGCTGCCCACAAGCTGTTTTTTTCAATCGTGTTGTTAGAAGATTATAAAGTATTACACATTACCTTACATGGACTTAGGCTAATCAAATAGTAACATGCAAGGTATATCCGCTATTTATTGCACTGAACTCGTGGAATTGAGCAAAAAGCAAAATAGCCTCCACGTCGGATTTAACTATGTAGAATCTGTCCAAACCCTATCATGCGTCCGTCGCAAAAATGCAGAAATGAAATTCCTATTCGACTCTTTGTTCTGTGTCGATATATGTACATATATAAATATATATATATAAATATATATTTATATAGATATATACATATATATATATATATATATTTACATATATATATACATATATATAAATATATATATATATAAATAAAAATATATATATATATATATATATATATATATTTATATGGGTGTGAATATAGATATATTTTTACATATATATTTATATATAAATCTATATATATGCATATTTATGAATAGGTACATATGTACATGGATATATAAAATTATATACATTTGTACGCAAACTTTAGTATGGTTATACATATGTAAATGTATATTGATATATTCATATATATATGTATATATATCTGAATATATATGTATATATATAGGTGTGTATATAGATATATGTTTAATTATATATATACCAATATATATGTACAAATATATATATATATCGATATAAAAATATATACAAATTTATACATTTATATATATATAAATGGTCATATACATGTACATATATATATATGTATATATATATATATATCTTTATATATATATATAAATATATGAATAAACCTGTATACAAAATACTTATTCATAAACATTATCATATAAATATTTTGTTTATGTTAATCATTAACTATATCTATATATAAGCCAATATATACACAAACTAATATTTATATATTTATATATATATATATACTATCAAGCAGATTAATAATAAATTTTATCTGCCTGCGATATATATATATATAAATATATATATATATATATGTATGTATATATATATATATATATTTATGTAGATATATATATTTATGTATTGGTGTGTATATAGACATATGTTTACTTATATATTTATATATAAATCTATATATATATATATACATATTTATGCATATATACATATGTACATGAATACATAAAAACATACATATTTGTACGTAAACATTGATATGGATATATGTATAAAAATGTATATTTATATATTTATGTATACATGTATATATATATACATATATATATATATATAAATTTATAGATATATATAGGTGTGTATCGAGATATATGTTTGCTTATATATATATATACCAATATATATGTACATTTTATATATATATATATTCGTATATATCTGTATATATATATATGTGTACATTTATATATATATATATATATATATATTTATAAATATATAAATATTTACATATATGTATACTTATATATATACATATATTTATATATATATACGTGGGTGTGTATATAGATATATGTGTATATAGAAATATGTTTACTTATATTATATATATATATATTTATAAATCTGTATATATTCATATTTAGGCATATATTCATATGTAAATGAACATATAAAAACACATATATATGTACGTATACATTTGTATGGAAATATGTATGTAAATGTAAAATTTATATATATATATTTATATATATGCATGTATATATATGTATATCTAAATATTTATATTTATATGGGTGCATATGTTGATATATTTTTACGTATATATATATATATATATATATATATATATATATATTCAAATATACATGTACATGAATAAATATATACATATGCATCCATGTAAAAGCATATACTTATAATCATATATATATATATTTATATCTATATATATATATATATATATATATATATATATATATATATATTTATTTATATCTAATTATTTATATGGGTGTGTATATAGATATATTTTTAAATAAATATTTATATATAAATATATATATATATATGCATATGTATGAATATAAACATCAATATGGTTATATATATGTAAATGTATATTTTATCCATTTATAAATATTTGTATATATATATATCTAAATATTTATATATATATAGGTGTGTTTTTTAGATATATGTTTACTTATATATATACCAGTATATATGTACAAATATATGTATATATTTATGTATACATATATATCTATATATATATGTATGTGTTTATATCTATATATAATATATATATATATGTATATATATATGTACATATATATATATATTTATATATATATATATATATATATATATATTTATATCTGATTATTTATATGGGTGTGTATAGAGATATATTTTACATATATATTTTTATATATAAATCTATATATATGCATATGTATGATTATAAGCATATGTACATGAATATATAAAATTATATATATTTGTACGTAAACATTAATATGGTTATATATATATGTAAATGTATATTGATATATTTATATATATTTGTATATATATATATATATCTAAATATTTATATATATATATATATGCATATATCTATATTTATATATAGATGTATTTATATATTTATATGTGTGTATATATGTGTGTATAAATATATATATATATATATATATATATATATATATATATATATATATATATATATATATATATATATATATATATATATATATGAATATACCTGTATACAAATTTATATTCATAAACATTATCACATATATCTTTTTGTTTTTGTTGATCATTATCTATATCTATATTTAAATCAATTTATACACATACTAATTTTTGTATATTAATATATATCCTATGAACCAGAATAGTAATAGATTTTAACTGCATGCGAGCGATTCACTACTGGCTTGTTATTTCTTGAGTGGATTCATATAATCATCGATAAACGTTGCTCTTGTTTCCTATTGCGCAGCATCTTTCGTTCGTGTTTGAATACGTTGCTGTCTTAATACCACACAATACAACGCATCAATCATCTATGCGTTATTTCAGATATTATATCTGGCGATTTGGTGCATGTTTTTGATTCGATTACCTGCATTTAACGACCCTGCATTTGTACGTAAACATTAATATGGTTATATATATGTAATATATATATATATATATATATATTTGTATATATATATATATCTAAATATTTATATATATATATATATAGGTGTTTTTATAGATATATGTTTACTTATATATACATATATATATATATATACCAATATATTTGTACAAATATATATATATGTATTTATATATATGAATATATATATACGTATATCTATATATATATATGCATTTATATATATACATATATATATATATTTAAATATATATATAAATATATAAATATCTATATATATATATATATATATATATATATATTTATATACATATGAATATACCTGTGTACAAATACATATTCATAAACATTATCATATATATCTTTTTTGTTTATGTTAATCATTATCTATATCTATATATAAGTCTATTTATACACATACAAATGTCTATATATTTATATATATATACCAGAATAGTAATAGAATTTAACTGCATGCGAGCGGTTAACTACTGGCTGGTTATTTCCAGAGTGGATTCATGAAATCATCGATAAACGTTGCACTTGTTTCCTATTGCGAAGCATCTTTCGTTCGTGTTTGAATACGTCGCAGTCTTAATACCACACAATACAACGCAATAATCATCTATGTGTTATTTCAGATATTATATCGGGTGATTGGGTGCATATTTTTGATTCGATTACCTGTATTTAACGACCCTGCCGTGCTTATGCCCGCCGATGCATTACAGGTACAGTCATGATGACTGATGGGTCAGCACTATTTGCATGGGTTAGTATGCTGAACTAATTCGGCCATAAGTAAAACACTTCTGCGAGCACAAAGCTACAAATATTATTAACATACGCACAGACGCTATAACTCCCGGATGTATTATTTTCTTGGCTGCTGATCGCGCTCTCGTTTGACTATTCTTCCGCTCTACAGTAAGGTTATATAAATCAAACAGTGTTCTATATTTACGGGGAAAAACAGTCAATCTTATCTTACCTTGCTAGCTTAAAGTGTCTAGTTTAATAAGTTTCAAATTTTATAGTCAATAACTGATTGGAAGACATGTCTACACTAAAATGAGTGTCACAGCCCGTACAAATTGTATGTTATAGTGTTATGTGACGAAAATGGTTAATAGTAATCCCAACTGATTGAAATATATATACACACCGGAACCACAATCGGCAATTCTTTATCAAATTTGACAAAAGTGATTGGGTTATGATGCTATATATCATAAACTAGACACTTTATTCTAGTATGGTAAGAAAAGTTTGATTATAAGATGGGTACAATTTATGTGTCGCTCGGGAACGTCTAACTCTTTCCGTCCAAGATGTTTTCTGTGTGAATGAATAAAAGCCGGCATTGAGTATTTTCATACCATATTTTGATGTACTAGCATACTCATAAATACATCCAAACTGCGATATAATTGCAATGCCCCAGATAAAAAATTGCATGACTGTCTTACACTGTTTTTTAAAAGCCTGCTACCAATGTAGAATGTCAACAATAATCAAACAGTAATGAAACACATGAGCAATATGCTACTGGACGCTCTTCGTATAGTTAGTTCATCGTGTATTGCAAGATAGGCAGAGAAACCTATATTGCATCTATGAATTATAAATATCGATGAGAGGTAAACGTTGATTGTCAATTCTGCGTTCCCAAGGCAGGACGTGATAATCTGCGCAGACTCATTACAACCTTTATTAATCTCAACCTGAAATTATCTAATACAGGCATTTACAAGTGCTCCACTCTATATTGCGCTTATCATCCATCAAATTCAGGCACATTGTAGCCCTATTATGGGCAGGTGTGTGATTTCGTAACAAAGATAGAAATAGTTGTCGAAGAGCGTCTGTGAAATCAACATTTACTCTGGGTCAGAACACTATAGTAATTTTCAAAGGATAATCAATTTGAATAAATGGTTTCTGGCCTACGGTGTCTGTTGATTAGCATTTGACTAACTTCATTTCGTTGAGCTGCTCGCCTATACCAATGCTACGGTAGCCATTTGATGCCACAGGAACATGGTGCGAATTAGTCTGATTATCGGCGGCAGCCAAATAATTATCTGGCCGCCGCTGATGAACTATTGGCACGTACTGGTGATGATTCTGGGGTCGTTCAGTTTGGTCCGCTGCCACACGTAAATGGTGATGATGGTGACGGAGCATTAAATGATACAGTGCTATTCGTTCGTGAAATAACAGTGCATCAAAGACTTGCTTGGAGCGGCTTGATTGCCTTCTTCTCACACAAGGAAAATTCCCTAACCTGTCAGGCCAATGTTTTAATCAACCTGCCGAAGGAATAAGGAACCCCAGAGGTAGCAGAAGATAGCGGATGTGTGACACCCCCGCTTAATTCTTGTACGCTTTATGTACAGTTTATATAGGGCACCAATCTTAAAGTTCCAGTATTGAGTCATGATATGACTGAAGTGGAATGGATGGGATTCGGCTGCGTTGTAAAGATATTCCCAATCATTCATGGAACAAGAAATATTCAACATCTACAGCAGCTGTGACCTACTCATGTAATTTCTTTAGTTCGTTCCAGGCATGGATAAGCCAATTTTAGAAAACATCCTTAAGGACCATATAACGGTCGGCGGCGATGACGTAAATGCTGTTTTGGAGCATCACAAAGTAACGAAGCGCATCACCAAAGACAACGAACGCATTGTGCGTGAAATTGCTCACAATGACGTTTGCCATGATTTTATATATATATATATATATATATATATATATATATATATATATATATATATATATATATATATATATAGATATAATCTATATATATATATATATATATAGATATATATATATATATAGAGAGATATATCTATCTCTATATATATATATATATATATATCTATCTATATATATCTATATATATATATATATATCTCTATATATATCTATATATATATATATATATATATATATATCTATATATATCCTTCCTGTAAATTCAAAACAATGTTCCCTAGTCGGACATTACAAATAACAGCCGCGCCATTAAACTGAAGCTTCCGTATAATATTTTGAGTGAGATCTATATGCTCTACGGGCACTTGTTAGACAAATTGTTGTCCTACCCAGAAGTTGCTTACTGATAAGACCATATATTTACCGCATTGGTATCGCAAACAACACAGGAATGCAATTGCAGCAGGGACATCAAGACGTACGAGTCACTAACAGAGTAACTCTTCCTCTGCAATGTCAAATGAGATGAAAATTCTCTGAAGTTGGCTACATTTTGACAAACTGCAGTTCTTACAAAATCAATAGAAGAAACATTGACCCGATACAGTAACATGTTTAACACGTGTAAATCAATCTAAATAAGCATGGCATTCAGAGCCACTTCAAAGCACCATAGACACGCCTCGTTTGGATTATACGTGAGCGTTGACATGCTATCAACTACCGCACCCAATGTTTGAGGCCAGGTCATATTACATAGAAATAGGTTCCCATGCACGTTCTCCCAACATAACTCTTATTCCAATTGAACTGTCAGTAGCCATAGCACTAAGTACCTGCGGCTCATCAACATTAGACCACTCTATTTGCTGAGTAGCACATTTTACCGCTGCTTAATGCAATTTACTCTTTCAACAGCAGATTGTTGCTAGCTTACGTCCGTTAATGAATTCCATTAAAGTACGTATACTTAATATCAATGTACCAAGTCCACAGAGGAGTACATTACTACGTCACGTGTGAAATTGACAGAAGACAGATGCCATCAAGGAATAATTACTATATATATATATATATATATATATATATATATATATATATATATATATATATATATATATATATATATATATATATATATATATGGATACATATATATATTTATATATATACATATATATATATATAAATGGATATGTATATTTTTTGCTATAGATATATGTATATATGTAGATAAATATGTATATATATACATTTCAATTTATATTAAAATATACAAATATATGCGTATAAACATCTATATATATATGATTATACATACATATATATATATATAAATATATCACAACTAGCTCCTGAAGAAAATGTTGAGGTGAACACTTCGACAAACACTTTTTTAACCCGATAAACAGTCATTACAATCACCATCATCATCATCATCATCCATAATTATCATCATGACCACCATCATCATCATCATCATCATCATGACATCCATTATCATCATAATTATTATATTGTGTATCCATACCTATCTTAAGTGGATGTGTCTGTCCGTATGTCTACGCTAGTAAATAAGCCGCACTATTGCACAACTATTATGGCATATGTTAAACATGTTGTTTTGTTGAAGCAGTAACTGAACATATGAAATAAGTTTAATATAGAAGCAGAATGAAGTTAAGTGCAACTAGCAATTCTTGGGCTCAAATGGCTAATATTCATAGCAGAGAACTTGTTATATTTAATACTTGAGCTTACACTCTCAACCATTGGATAGTGGTCACTTCGCCTTACGTTAGTACCCATTTGGTAGTGTAAAAAGGGCTATCTGCTCCTATGCCCGACAGTATAACATATCGCACGTAGGAGAGTGTAAGGAGAATGGTTTGGCGTGGGGCGTGAAATAAGGGAGGATCCCTCTTCCCCAGCTTCATCAGCCCAAGATGGCAGACACACGGTCAGGTGAGGATGCTTCGATGTTTTAATTGTTATTAAATCGTCAATTATGTACACATAACCGATGATGAACTCAGGTATATGCACCATGAAACTTGTCAAAGGGCACTTATTTGTTCCTTGCTTGCATTTTATAGTCACTTGTTTCATATTCACACACTCTCTATCTTAGGTTACGCAATATATTTTGATCAGGGGATAACCGTGTCTTGTTTATATTACCGTAGTGCGCGGCTAGGGAAGAGGGGCTTTGCTTCCCGCAAACGTTTATGTCATGTCTATATTATCCGAAATCTGATGTGATAATATTGAAATGTACAGCGTTCCTTTTATCAGCAACCTTCTCCTCTTTGTTCGTTGGTAGTTTGGGGGGTTCCTGTGGCATTTGTACAGGCTGGTGAATGATAGTATTATCGATAGCTATACACAGGACAATGAACTCGGTGAGGAGGTGTAAGTTGAGAGAAAGCTAGATAAACTGACTTTGATGTTTGTTTTGGGACTATTGAAGGCTAGAATTTATGCAGATACAAAAGTATATGTAAAACTTTGGTTTAAATGCAGACCCTGAGAAGGCATTTAATAAAGCCGCTGCTAAATTACTCAAAGCACTTCGCCCAGCTAAGGCAAACTCTTCCCGTCTTGTTGTTAACTCTCCACCCAGGAGTACCTGGTATAATACCACGTGGAGTGAAGCGCAAGCGAGCAGCTTCTTCAGCCAGACCAAATAATCATGGTACCTTTGTTAATTATAAAATATTCCAGAAAAAATTATTTTACAAAATTTACTAATCTCTAAGAACACATTGAGGTGCATCCTTTGCACTTTCCAATGTTATAGTGATAGTAAAGCCAAGCTCTTTGCGGGACCCAAAGGCAATCAGTAGTTAGCGAATATGGCACCACCTGCTCAAGAGCCTGTATGTGGCTTGTATGCAAATCCAGGGAAACTACACAGGGTAATGCTACACAAGTAATATTGCAATATCTACCTATGAATGAACTTTTTGTGCACTAATGAATAACTTTCATATTCAGGTGTCTCCAGTGCCAGATGTTTATGTGTGAGGACCATTGCAAAGCCCAACACCTTTGTAAAAGATGCCATGACAGGGAATCGTTTAATCTTGGTTTCTACTACCCACTTCCCACTAAGATGCCCGAAGATATTCCCGAAGGCAGGGTATAATATTTCGAATCGATACAACTACTATGATTGTTTTTCTTATCTCTATTCTACATGATTCCACAATACTGAATCAATTGCTATTTTGCATCAAGGTACCCGTGAGACTTTGGGCCAACATACTGCAGTCAATGTGCTAATTCTGCTTGCATGGTGTTGGTTCCTGGTGTGAATTGTATTCTCATTGCCATTACAGGTTTGTTATGTATTACCCTTATGTTCAAATCTTCCATATGACACGTTACGATAACATATTGTGACTTTTTCCAATGTGTATTTGCAGGAAGATATGATCTTCAATTGCCAAATTTCCTTTGTGAAGCCTGTGGTTACAAGGATCCATTGAATATCACTGATTTGATTTCTCAAAAGCTTTGGCCATCACTTCCTAAAATAACCCAAAGTAAGTTTTGTTACAGTATCTAATACAGATAACCTTTGAACATGTGATATTTTTGTGCTTCGAAATATAATGTTAGTTATTATTCTTTCACTAGACATGTATACCAGGGACATCTGTGCGAGGGTTTTTGGAGACCTTGAACCAAATATCTAGAAGCCACGGTAGAGTTAGTATCAGTTATGGGAATAGAAATCTTGAAATAGTATTTATTGAATAATTGATATGAGGTGACACTTTCATTTGCTCTGTTGCAGAAAAGCTTCATTGTGCCAACGGCGTTTACATGTGCCTTACGAGAATGGCAGAAATGCTCATATGAGTTGGACAAGCACCATGCTGTTGATCACCTGCCTTGTCTAGCCTGTGCTGATGACATTCATGCATGTCATGTGGATGGCAATAGGAAGCTGTACCGATTTGATATCACAAAAGAGTGAGTGAACTGATGTTAGGATGTATAATGTTTTGGAAACATGGTTTGTATATGTGTATGGGATAAAACTGTGTGTAAGCATGGGTGCTATGAGCCATGTTTGTTACACCTACAGGACTGCCTTGGGTTCTGGCAACTATTATCGCGATGTTGTCATCGACAGTGATGCCAAAGTGGATTCTTTTGTCAAAGAAGTACAGGATTTGAATATTAAAGTGAGTAGATTGGCATATTGTGTGCACATACTTTTACCTGCGTAAATACCAATGTGAGTTTTCAATTGTCTTTGCGATGTGTAGGGTGGTAATGGTGCTTGTGGGGATAGCCACGAAGAAACAGAGTGAAACTGGCCTCGCAATGATATGCTGTCGCAATGGTGTATTGCTGAAAGAAATAAACATGTTTCAGGGCGAAATGTTTCCTTACCCTTTATATTTGCCCCTCAATATTGCCCGGCGCTACAAGCTGAATTTTCTGTGCCAAGATGTCATATGTAAATATTATCCATGGCTTCGGAAGTTGCTGATTATACTTCCACCTGATTCATCAATTCATGTTGCAGGAAACCAAAAGCCTTTCCTCAGTGTTATGCATGGCAAAGCCCATGGTTGGGATTGCCAGGTTAGTAACTCTTTAAAAATACAATAAATGTATCTTTATTCCAACAAGGTTTGTTACTGGTTAATATTGATTATTTGTATTTACCTGCCAGATAACGTATGGGGGCGTTAACAGGACGGGTCATGTGCACAGAGTGGAGAAGAGCAAAATATGGTCAGCCAATACATGTCAAGATCAGGATTCACCACAAGAACTATGACCAAAACAGGTCTGTTTTTTTGTGACTGTTGAAAAAAAGGGAGATATATAAATGTGATGATTGAAATTATTTGATTACTCTTTTGTATTAATCTATGTCTATCAAACAGGGCGTTAAGAACAGCTGACACTCCATGCATTTCATTGGAATCGCAAGAAGTTGTTGAAGCTCTCTCAGTTGTTTCAATCGTGGATAAGAAGAACTTAGTGATGATCTAGTCAGATCCATGGCATCCACCAGCATTGGCCCTGTTCAAACTGATACCTTAATGCGGTGGTACTATGACCTCAAGAAATTGGAACAGAGTAATGCTCGTACACATCTAATCTATTTGGTGTACAATATTCATTCATACAAAATATCAGATTGTGAAATTTGTATGTTAAACATAATCATTTGTCTCTTTCGTTGATGTATACTAGGTCATAATTATAAGCAGCCTCATTCAGACCATTCACCAGAGGAGCAGTTATACCAATTGCACATCACCTTGTCGGATGACAGGTTACTTTGTGGTTTCGCCTCCAGTAGGGATTCAGGACAGGCACTCTTAAGTGGAACTTCAAACCTTGTTACCCAAGATGCGAAAAGGGTGCTTACACCACAATTGCGTTCCTCAATGCAAGAGAAGTTCTCATTACAGCTAAGCAGGTATGAGATATATTTATATGGTTAATGTACTTACTTATTTGTATGTAGTGCCCTTTATGCTGCATCATTAAAATGAAATTTTACTATATTATGTTCCCAGTCTTATGTGGAAGAACAGCACACGTTCTGAAAGTGAGCTTGTTAGACAGGACAAAGTCTTATTTGCAAAAAGATCGATAACAAGTGTTAGGAAAGATGTGGAGCTGACGATGACTAGTATTAGGACACACAAGAGGCTCATTGAAAAGGAGGCTGGTAATTATTCAAATGTGACTTACAAGTTGAATTTCAAAATTTTGAATTTTGTGGCTATAAGGATGAAATACTTTTGTACCTGTGTATGTTAATACTAGACAGCAGCAAAAGGCGCACACGTCATAGGACGTCAACGATTGGAGAACGTCAACGATTGTCACAGCTCATGACAAGTTACAATTGCCTTGCCACAATCTTGCATATACCTCAATGGTGCACCTGAGAGTCCAGATTCTTTGCCATGGCTGCTAGGACGGGTTAGCAATTGTGTACATGATATGCTCATGTAAAAATGATTTTGAACTATATTCTCATTCAATTCTTAATTAATTGTGACAGAACTGATACCTCTTAAAAAAAGCGTGCTCTGGTTAAGCAGTGGCTCCACCTGCAACGCTACAAAGAAGAAAGAAGACAGCTGGCAAATGAAGTCAACGTCTACTTGACAAGCTTAAAGTCACAACAGATATCTCTCATGGCAGACATAAACCAATTACAGTTAAGTATGAATTATTTCTAACATAATTTAATATCCTTATATAAAACTCCAGGCTGTTTACCATTAATAATATGTCGGTACATTTTTTCCAGGCATGGAGAATCCACGACAACAGCAGGCAAGCTTGAAATCATACAGAGGCAACATCATGACATCAACATGCATGAAAGGAATACTAACCTGGCTATTGCTCAAGCGGTTGGCAATTCAAGGATAAGTATATTTGTCGATGATATGACAGAACCTCCTGTGTCATCAGATTCTGAATATGTGCATAGCAGTCTGATCCCCTAAGAAATTACATTACTTGAAATATCAAACCATTTATACTTTATCCAATGTAAGATTCTTGCACAATTACCTGTACATGTATGTGTTGTTTTAATCCGTTTGGTATACTACATTTAATCAGCAACATTTATAAACTTGTACTCATTAACTGGCAACTGGGTTACAGCATATCTTTTGTAAATAGTTACAAGCACATGAATGATTTGATTGCTGGCGCTGAATTTTATTTCTTCAGAAATCTACCATGCCCAGATGATCAGCCAATCAAGTACAATATTGGTCAATGGTGGAGCTATGAAACCCAGTAGACCTCTAATGAACAGCCCTGTCCGTTGTGATCACAGAGATATTGTGTATGAATTGTTTTTTACGAACCATCAAATATGATCAATTGTTCAGAATGTAAATGGTATTAACATATTGATATTTATCCCCAACAATTAAATTCTCCACTGCTAGTGTTGTGAATGTGACCCATGGCTGCATTATTTTGTATGTATGAATTGTTACTAAGTTATTATGTGGTTAGTCATGCATTAACTAAGGTGTGTTTATCCTGGGGGAAATTGTTGGTCATCAGTTCTTTTACATGTAATAAATGAACAGTGTGCACTATTATTAAAATCTGGACTTTTTAATAAAAGTATTGATTGAAAGTGAGTAAGAAACGTATTGTTGATGCAATTGTAACTTCTCAGTTCTTGAAAAAAAACCTCAATACATGGATGGTTCATACCTCACAACAAAAAACCGTACGAGCTGGAAGTCCTGAAATAAAGTCAAAAAAGTTCTTTGGATGTTAAGCAAGATTCCTTGAAAATTCTGTACAATTTGCATGCGAAGCGAAATTCTCCATGATGTAAGGTTTCCTATACCTAGTTTTGCTGTCAGCTATCGTTTGTGTAAAGATAAGAAGATTACAAGTTAATAGCAATCAAGCAGTTTTCTCAATGACATATACCGACCCAATGGTATATTACCCGTATCCAGTATCCTTAAACACCTATGGAATTTACTCCTTGGAATTAATATTGATAAAGCGAAGTTAGGGTCTATCAAATAAACCAGCAGATTTCCAACTAACCTCGACTTATACAGTTTAGGATTGTACACTTTGTCTAAGTAAATCACGTTACCTTAGTTACTACATAAGCTATCGCCAGGTTGACTGCTGCCAAGCAAGTGTCATTCTCCCATGCTACAACACCGTAGCCAAGACAACACCATACAGTTACATGGAAAACACCTCTGTAACACCTTGCCCCTGACAATTAATTACGATGTCACCATAATCTGCAGACAAAAACAATCGCCAAGATGTACCTCGATTGCGCCACATATAAAGAATAGATCGCGTAATCCATAGGCAAATAAATGTCACCTTGGACAGTGTCCGTGCTGTTGACTAGTTTTGATTATCATGTCTATGCTGCCAATATGCGATATCAGATAATCAACCATCAAGAGCGAGGTACCTTGCTCCCTCATTCAAACCGTAAAACCATGCATGCTCGAGAGTCGACTATCAAAGTGTACGGTATTCGTTCATCTCAGTGCCGAACACTAATCCCAACTCTTATCACGTCTAGATGTCCCGAATATCTATTAATATGTCGCTGAGGTAATCCAATGAAGCATATAGAACAGTTATACGCCTTCTGCCTTTCTCCTTAAGGGCGCTGAAACACGTTTAAATGCGTTCATATTAGTTCAACTAGATATCGGTAACATATAACCGAATCAATTTGTTTCGAATATAACTATTTTGGTACTGTCAGATGTTTACTGAGGAAAACAATATGACAACACCTATTGCGAATTAAAAATTTCATCTTATTGTACAGAACAGAGATCTGAGGAATCGATAAACTGAAACATTTAGTGATGTTACTGGCAGTGCCAAACGCCACGTAAACTGTAATAGCGGCGACTTAAGTCGAAAATTAACATGCGTTTAAAACGTTTTATTCTAAAACTGGGAGTTATGTACGACAGAAGCATTATGAAACATGGTGTGTGGTGTAACGCTACCGTTATTACATTATCTGCGCCAATGCATATAATGCATTCTGCGCTGCGATTCATTTCTCATTGAAGTTACCACTGACTAGTGTTACTCCAGTGGTTTTAAAGCAACACGTTTTTCCTTCTCGAGTTAATCGAGTTATCCCTCTTATCTAAAATCAATCTATTTTGACAGTCTAGTGGTGTACAAACTGGATGGGTAATGGAACATCAGAAGCAAGATTTGCCAAGAATAGACAGTGATTGACAGGTCGGAATATGCATGTATGGAATGGTTTATAGTCTCTATACCCTAAGGAAGAGTGCGAACGACTGGAGCCCGCATATTGTAAAGTTCGGCAGGGCCGCGTATTGTAAAGTTCCGTCTTTCAAACAATTCACAGGTTGACCTAAAACATTCCCAAGTATCCGAACATCGGATGTCTTACTTTACCTCCTGTAGACGAAGACACCAAATAAAAGTTGCTAAATGGAATTTGGCCATCATGTCTTCAATTCTCAATTCCAACACCGTCATTTTTTTTTCTGAATTATTCGAGAAATCACTTCAGGTTAGAGAAGGTTCTTCTACTTATCTAATGAACCATCGATATATCCTTCATTGTATCGTTACTGTCGCGGTATTGTCCTCACATTTATCTATGGTCAATTGTTAAACCTATAAATCAACCCCTTTTCCAAACATACAACTCGACGTGGCCATAGGATCTACAGCCTTACACCCTGTTCCTTCTGCCACACATGCCAGCGGTTTTATGTATTTAGGCGGCTGCAGCCGCCCTCGGTCACCTCATCGGGCTGACCTAGATAATATGTAGCTGCCGCGAAGAGCGATTGTTTTCACTTCTGGTATAAACAAAACAATTTATCTGTAGACTGATTTAGAATAAGTGTCATACCGCCATCGTCGTTCCATATCTTTCATTCATCTTCGAACTCTCGCATTCGTGTACATATCGAGGCACAAGGAACTCAAATAAATTGACTGATGAATCGAATTATGGAATGTTATCGTTATATTCACGGCGTATGGCCTTTGAGCGATTTTGAAGACATGAAGCCTTAGTGTTAGATATTATCGGTACCATGTTATTGCTCCTATTTACGTTTGAACATGTGGTGATGCTGACTTTATCTGTTCCTGTGTTTCGATGATTAAATAGCAGTTGTATTGGATAGTGTCCTCAAATGTGCGTATACATTTCAATCTCACAGCAATTAATGAAGTAACACATGTCTGACAAGAGTGCGTCTGTCTCAGAAGGTGGATGTGGTTGGTGTTTCACCTATAGTACAGATACTATCTGTACAATAGGTAGGGCCGTCAATGATTTTTTTTTCAAATTCATTGTATCTCGTTGAAATTATCCATGAAGATAGGTATATTCATGAGGATCCTAAAAAGGTATGTTTCATTTTTTAAGTCAATTAGAATTGAGGTCTCCATTTCTATGGTATTGCTCGGTTTTGTGCCAGAATTCTACGGTAAGGGATAACAGACAATTTAAATGTCTTATGTTGTGAATATCATAGTGTAATTATACCAAAAGAAATGTATAATATAGAGGATTCTAATAAGCTATGTTTCATTTGTGAATAGGTGATGACGAACACCAACAACATCCACCTTCTTCAGTGAAATGTTTCAACCGATATCCATCTTTTCTCATCTAATTTCATACATATATCTAAATGCTCCCTCTGGTGTTGTTGTTTATACTTAGATGATGATGAAGTTAAAAAATCCATGATGTGGACAGATGATCTGAACAAATTTCATATTTATTGATTCTCTCCATTTGCGACAAATCTTAACAAACTCAGTGGGATATCATCTTCTGACATTTCCTCCTCCCACTGTGCATTTCCAGGAGCTGACAACTATGATTCTATACACATTGCAGGGGTGCATATTGGCCCCCTTTCTAGCACTCTTATCGTTTGCTGATGCCCGCCTTATTTGCGAATGCGCCCTGAGGCTATATCCACACTCACAGAAATACCTTTTGGCGTGATTCAGTGAACCACATGATGGATATGGCGTCTTGAACATTTCAGTTTTACCTAAAACAAATAATAAATGCAGCTAAGCACGAAGAGCTAGAAATAGGTAACTAGTGATAACAAAATCATAGTAAGTGCTGTAGGACTTGCATGAATTTATCACATGATGTACCAGAAACTTTCATACACTTAATAGGCATAGCAAATTGATTATCCATCAATACATGTGACATTTATCATATGGCAGCATCATGTCTACGAAAAACGGATGAACGACTAATAACACTCGCCCGGCCGCAGTCTCTGGCATAGAAGATAACTGCGGCCGAGCCAATGCTAATCCCTGTGGCTGCTACCTTCCACTGTCATACGAAAATCATTTGATCTCTGACACTTACAGAAATGACCAAACATATGTTGTCAAACATAAATGTATTTCAAACCCACCATCATTAGACGAGGACATGCTGTCAGTCACGATAAACTGTAGCAGAATATAATATATATCAATTTATATGGAGATTTAATTCAAGGCCATGCGGTTTGAGGTCACACAATGGCTTAATCGTTCCCCAGGGACCATTTACTATTTCTCAAGTGCGCCGCTGGAAATGCGAACAAGTGCAGTGCAGCGGGGGTTGAGGTGGGTGGGGAATATGGTGTAGCTAGGTTTATGGGTGGGGGATTGATGATGTCTGCTGGTAGGAGCATGGGCATGGCGAATAGGTGTTCAGAGAAGGACGGGGTTTAGATATAAAGGATATAAATGGAATAATTGTTGATATTGAAGTGCATATTACGATCGAGAGAGCGGGTGGTGGGGGCAAGAGGTGGGA
>CM067354.1:5328173-5330580 GCA_034190875.2 Urechis unicinctus
AGGCATGCATGCAGATCAAATACTTTGTTGATTATGGCTGCACCTCGTATTTGTATGCGAATTTCGGTTGTACACCCGTTGCGACGAAATACTTACACATAATGAAACAGCACATGTTGTGATATGGCCTGGCGCTTGGCCGTAAAGCGATGGTATGCCTGATATCAACCATCACACAGTTTTCACAAGAGGTGCGTACGACATATCGAGTTTGTAATTGTTGATACCGGCGTAAGCTTTGGCGTTAGAAGGTGACATGTGTTCAACTAAGGAGCTTTATTTTGCTGGCCAGTCGCCTCATATACTGTACAACAGTATCACGCACACTCTGACGTACACTGAGGCATTGCGTACTGCTTATTGGCGGTATAATGACGTACACTGAGGCATTCGGGACTGCTTATTGGCGGTATAATGAGGTACACTGAGGCATTCGGGACTGTACACTACACTGAGGCATTCGGGACTGCTTATTTGGGTATAATATAATGACGTACACTGAGGCAGGCATTCGGGACTGCTTATTGGCGGTATAATGACGTACACTGAGGCATTCGGGACTGCTTATTGGCGGTATAATGACGTACACTGAGGCATTCGGGACTGCTTATTGCGGTATTATAATGTACACTGACACTGAGGCTTATTTCGGTATAACTGCTTATTGGCATTCGGGACTGCTTATTGGCGGTATAATGACGTACACTGAGGCATTCGGGACTGCTTATTGGCGGTATAATGACGTACACTGATTCGGGCTTATTCGGGACTGCATTTACTGCTTATTGGCGGTATAATGACGTACACTGAGGCATTCGGGACTGCTTATTGGCGGTATAATGACGTACACTGAGGCATTCGGACTGCTTATTGGCGGTATAATGACGTACACTGAGGCATTCGGGACTGCTTATTGGCGGTATAATGACGTACACTGAGGCATTGCGTACTGCTTATTGGTGGTATAATGACGTACACTGAGGCATTGCGTACTGCTTATTGGCGGTATAATGACGTACACTGAGGCATTCGGGACTGCTTATTGGCGGTATAATGACGTACACTGAGGCATTCGGGACTGCTTATTGGCGGTATAATGACGTACACTGAGGCATTCGGGACTGCTTATTGGCGGTATAATGACGTACACTGAGGCATTCGGGACTGCTTATTGGCGGTATAATGACGTACACTGAGGCATTCGGGACTGCTTATTCGGGACGTACACTGAGGCATTCGGGACTGCTTATTGGCGGTATGACGTACACTGAGGGCATTCGGGACTGCTTATTGGCGGTATAATGACGTACACTGAGGCATTCGGGACTGCTTATTTGGTGAGGCATTCGGGACTGCTTATTGGCGGTATAATGACGTACACTGAGGCATTCGGGACTGCTTATTGGCGGTATAATGACGTACACTGAGGCATTCGGGACTGCTTATTGGCGGTATAATGAGGTACACTGAGGCATTCTGGGACATTGCTTATTGGCGGTATAATGACGTACACTGAGGCATTCGGGACTGCTTATTGGCGGTATAATGACGTACACTGAGGCATTCGGGACTGCTTATTGGCGGTATAATGACGTACACTGAGGCATTCGGGACTGCTTATTGGCGGTATAATGACGTACACTGAGGCATTCGGGACTGCTTATTGGCGGGTACACTGAGGCATTCGGGACTGCTTAGCGGGTATAATGACGTACACTGAGGCATTCGGGACTGCTTATTGGCGGTATAATGACGTACACTGAGGCATTCGGGACTGCTTATTGGCGGTATAATGACGTACACTGAGGCATTCGGGACTGCTTATTGGCGGTATAATGAGGTACACTGAGGCATTCGGGACTGCTTATTGGCGGTATAATGACGTACACTGAGGCATTCGGGACTGCTTATTGGCGGTATAATGACGTACACTGAGGCATTCGGGACTGCTTATTGGCGGTATAATGACGTACACTGAGGCATTCGGGACTGCTTATTGGCGGTATAATGACGTACACTGAGGCATTCGGGACTGCTTATTGTCGGTATAATGACGTACACTGAGGCATTCGGGACTGCTTATTGTCGGTATAATGACGTACATGACGTACTGCTTATTGAGGTATAATGACGTACACTGAGGCTTCGGGACTGCTTATTGGCGGTATAATGACGTACACTGAGGCATTCGGGACTGCTTATATGGCGGTATAATGACGTACACTGAGGCATTCGGGACTGGACTGCTTATTGGCGGTATAATGACGTACACTGAGGCATTCGGGATTCGGGACTGCTTATTGGCGGTATAATGAGGTACACTGAGGCATTCGGGACTGCTTATTGGCGGTATAATGACGTACACTGAGGCATTCGGGACTGCTTATTGTCGGTATAATGACGTACA
>CM067354.1:5330680-5333180 GCA_034190875.2 Urechis unicinctus
AAACGAATTCATTGAATGCCACTTGGTTTATTTTTTGGAAGAGTGTCCTCACATTTATTTACAATATGACAGTAGTCTAGTAGTAATGTATCTCAATTATGCGCACTGAGATATACATGAAGTAGGGGCAAGCCATTTTGGTGTGACTGCATGCTAGTTTGATAAATGGAATGATAATTGCCTATTCATACCGCATGATGCTAAATGACGAACGGACATCAGCAGTAAACAAATAAACCTTACAAACGTTCGATTTGCCAGTCCACAACCGTGAACTTTTATTGTGAATGTTTATCGTGAGCTTAGAAAAACAAATCCGTGGAACTTCAATGGTTTGTGCAAAATTTCAAGGAACATTGACATCGTCCGCCTTTCACATCGCCATATATTATATATCTTCACACTTCATGCCTACATGCGTCCTTTATATAGGGTTGAGGGTATAACAGTAGATAAAGACTCTGGGGTGTTCTCGATCACGCTAATAGATGGGATATTCCGACATTTTCATACGGATTATTAACTCATCGTTTTGATTTGGCTTCAGCCTAAACCAATTCAGCGTGTCAGCTTTACAATTGCAAAAACACCCAAAAATCTCTTTTATCGCTGCAAATTGTCGGTTTTGTCACTCGGAGTTATCAAGCATCAAGCACCCGATGCTCGTCGACGTTTTGGTAGAATCGGCGCCATTCATTATAAGGGATGTAAATAAACTTTATAATGAGACGTTTGCTGATATCATTAGAATAATAACTGAAATTCTTATCTTAATAATATGTTAAGCAAGTCCTGAGGCACCTACCGGAGATAGCGTAAAATTATTACTTAACTTAGTTCTAAAACGGCCAGTAAAGCAACTGGAAGTTTATTGAAACGCGATTTGTTGAATCTTGTTGAAAGATCCTTTAGTTTTTCATTAAGAAGTTTCGTGGAATCGTGCTGGGGTCGGAATAAGAACCCATAAAAAAACCAAGGTTTATTTGCTGACGGTATTCATTTAAAATATACGAAATGCGTTCAAGTGCTCAACGACACACTTAAAATGTAACTAGAGAACAAGCTTTTAAGTCACGTAATCCTTAATGTCTTCTCTCGTTTCCGGCTATTACCAGGAAGACTAAAGAGTGCACAGGGCTGTAATGGCACCAGAATAGTCGCCAAAGGTCCACCCCGTCTACCATTCTATACTACAGTAAGCTCATTTGCAACTATGTGAAAATAAACAACAATAGCAATCGAGAACTATAGATGTGTTCAGCAAATATTACCGTTCTCTACCTCTATATATTATGTGGGCATTGACCATCTACATGCCCACACAACCTATTCTTTAAAGAGCTCGAGCTATATTCGTGGACAGTTAGACAGGCACCAAGTTTTTGCGGGCCGTTTGAATTTGTCACCGTAATCAGACACACGGATGATTTAAGGTATACCATGGTCTTACGAGGTCAACATCCACTGTGTTATAAACATCGGCGAAATGAGTCTAAAGCACTCACTGTATTTGCAGACCTGGTAGCAAAATACAACCTACGTCCTCTGATTCCTTAATAACTTCAGAACACTCAAAACGTTCTGGCTAAGGGCTTAGCTCTACATCCTATGTACAAAACAATAAATGTATGTGTGCAATTCTTAGATATCCTCTATCATCCGCATATTATTATATGGTTACAGTTGTGAAAATATTAACTGGGTAATTTGCTGAAAAATATAATTGTAATTTATCTATTAGCTCAGAGTCATGATTCGTCATTACATGGATTGCTATGCGCTTCACTGAAATCCTCTTTTCATATAGTCAAATACTAATTGACATACTACAGCGTCTAGGTCTCAACATGGATGCCGGCTCACCTTAACTTAAAGGAAAACACATATAAGTAAATTGAAAATGCTTCAGTCAAGCCTCTACTCAATGCTATCTCTGCTTACTTTGTCGAGTCAGACAGCCCAGTGGTGTGTTAGTGCTTTGGCGATTGCTTTGTTCCATTATAAGCCTGAATGTTTCCCAACAGACAAATGGGTCAATTTGAGTCTTCACACTAGGCCCCCACAAACAACGAAGAAAGTAATCCTTGGTCTGCGATGCTCTAGTATAAACCAAACAATTAGAGCTTACCATAAAATTGAGGCATAACTGGACAATTATGCGATGAAGAGTAAATATGCTTGATAGTCGACCGAGATATCATTCAATTCTTGAATCGAAGAAATGTTGATTTTCAAAGCTTTTGAGATTAACATCGCAAGGGGCTGATATGAAATGGTTCTTTTTCTGATATCTTTTGCCCAACGTGACTGAGAAGCAAAATACTTTCATTTAGGGCGTATATAAATAATTGCAAAGGCCGGTAGTTATACACTCGGATGCATTATAGAGTACAACTGATACCTGGTAGTCATGAATAGACAGGCGCCGCTCTTTTGCACGTTGCGTGATCCTTGGCGGGAGTTTGATGTATGACGGACTTTACTTTCTCCCAAATGTTCC
>CM067354.1:5338180-5369317 GCA_034190875.2 Urechis unicinctus
TATACCATACCTGGCAGTAGTTTCCTTAGACGGGGGATCTGAATGTAACTTCTGAAGGCAAGTTGTAGAGCTTGGGTCTGCCTTGTATCCCATTAGAAGCGGTCTGCAAATGCATTGATATATTGTTTTCACATTTCGCTATTAGTTTCTAGTTATAGCAGACTTGTAATGACTTTCATAATATAACACAGGCCTTTATAGGCCATGCATTGGGTAGTGCCTTTTATATGAAGGTCACTTAACTAGAATTCATTTATAATGCAAAGAAGCCTGTCTTTGGTTTATACCTTGTCACTAGTTAACAGATCACTGAGGAATGAAAAATACTCACTTGTATCTTTGATGCATGTTCTGCTCGAGACATCCTGATCTGACTCCCAAGTCACTAGAAATCAAGTTGTTTTTGTTGGCATCGTTAAGTCTGGGGTCTACAGGGCTTGTTGTTCTAGTCAGACTTGTGGCATAACTGGTACCTGATTGGGCTGCTGGTTCAGTATCTAATAAAAAGCAAATACATTTTACAATATGCATTGCAAAATTAATATAATTGACACATAACAGACTATGCATTAATTCAGATGTAAACAATGAGAAACAATGCATATTTCTGCCATTGCTACACATTTGTTCATAATTATGTGACCTGCATATTGTGTGAGTTTTCAGAACCATTTAATTGATAATTTGATAAAAATCGGACCATGTTACAAAAATGTACCATTTATGATGCATCCATGACTAATCTGTAACTGATACAGAAATGATCAAGAATATACACAGTGATTATTCCATATACATCTATATCAGGACTGCGATAAAGGTAAAATGATATGCTGAAATGAAAATACAACATATAAATTGTTGTTAAATAGCTCAGTCTACATGGACTTGTTATTTTCCATCCTTTCTGCTTAAACAATTTACTTGCTCTATAGCATGCTATCTACAGTGTCTTCAAAGGCTAATGAACATCATCCTCTGTGTATAGGATTCGCAATTTTATACATCAAAGTCTTAAAAATTGTTGATGATAAGTAATTAACGGAGTTATTCGAGATACTAGTTTTTCACTTATTCGATTACCTTGACATAAGTTTCAGATCACGGTCGAATCAAAACCTCTCCGTTTTTGCCCATTATTAAAAAAAAAAATGTTTACATACATACATACATACATACATACATACATACATACATACATACATACATACATACATACATAAATACATACATACATACATACATACATACATACATACATACATACATACATACATACATACATTCATACATACAGACATACATACATACATACATACATACATACATACATACATACATACATACATACATACATACATACATACATACATACATACATACATACATACATACATACATACATACATACATACATACATACATACATACATACATACATACATACATACATACATACATACATACATACATACATACATTATGACAAACGCGACTAACCAACATAACTTGGCGAAGCGATTAGCCAAGGCCGGCTTGACTCCACATAGCTAAAGTAAAGTACCTCAACATTGACGAGATTTCATTCATATGTCAGATTGAGTATACTACACAATATATCCAATCTATCAAACCAGCGTTGTCATGATTTAGATCAATCACAAAATGTCACAGTGGGCGATATTAGAAAGCCCAGGCTAAGAACCCAGGTTATCGAATACACTTAAGCGACATTATATATATTTTCACGCCATCATCTGGTTGACTTGGGTATAAATAACGCCATAATATATTCAAGAGTTGTGGTTATTGCTTACCAAATCGTAAGATATTCTCGGCCCGCAACGCAACCGTATCTCAAAGCACGAGGTGCCTTACGAATTATCCGATCAGCCGAAGCGTTTCGGTTTTCTTGGCGAATATATATGATTGGAAAACGTCGAGACCAAATATATATATTTTGAATTCCCTCTGTCGAATGTCACGTGGATGGAATATATTTGTGAAGGAAGTAATTCTAAGCAAAATATCAGAAGTTGGGATTACAATATATCGGCATATCTAGCTTTTGACAGAAACAAGCTGTTAAATGCAGAGTACCAAAATGGTCGTCAGTCCAATATATAAAATTTTTCAAACGTCCCGAACTACCACCTGCGCGATGCAAGGGTTAAAGTCATGCAATGGATGAATGTGAATGGAGATAATTTACCAGGTAACACAAATTTTAAATAAAAATTTGCTGAACAAAGCACTCAAAAAATTCTTGACTATTTTGGCACTCAGATCGTGTGCCAAGATGTGACTGTGTGCCAAAATAGTAGGTCGATTGTATCAAAAAGGTCGCATTCGTATAAATATATATTTATATATATATATATATATATATATATATATATATATATATATATATATATATATATATATATATATATATATATATGTATATATATATTCATGTGTGTACAACATAATACGTAGCCATTGCATCGTGTTAAATAGCGCCACATATGCTGTAAAAGTATGAATAAACATATCGTACGAAATACATGAATTGATGCATATGTACCTAGCGGTTTACTTGAGGAACATATTCAGACAGATTAGCTTATAGCCCCGTGTACACATATCTATTTCCCGATGTGGGCAGTATGAAAATTTATACAAATCATAATTGTCACAGTCATAGCCCCATACTTCCCGTTTTTATGTTAATACCAATTTTAATGTTTTTGTAATGACATTATTACTTGACAGGTACGGGCATCTTGATACTTTTGTTTTTGTATACTTGTATTCTTTAATTTGCATTTTCTATTTTCTATTTCTTTTATTAAGCGTCTTTTATGGATATATTCTCATTCTGCTAATTGGTGTAAATTGTGGTTTATTATTATAGGGATGAGGTTGATGGAGTCGTTCATGGAGACCAAGGATTGGCCCTTCAGTTACTCACAAGTTAGGACAAAGATCATGAATGAACAGAGGATATGTCAACTAAGTTTACGCAAAAATCTAAATTTGAAATAATTGTAAATGTTCATGCTTGTACTATACCCGTTGGAAGATACTATTGTTAGTATTACTGCTTTACTTGTTCAATATCCCATAAAGTTAATTACATTGTAGTGTCTTTCTAATAAGTCAAACAGTGTCTGTATTATTCTATTTCACCAGTACATTGCATGTAATTGTTATTGTACTAATTTTCTACCCCTATATATAACATATGTAACCTTATCAGAGGCCCAGTTGTTATTGCTACCAGTAAAACTTTGAAAGCAAGTTTTTTTAACTGTCTGAATTAACTATTCCTTATTAGAGCTTATTTGTCTCTTGCATATTTTTGATTAAAAAATGAATAATTCCTGTTTCTGCTATTATTACTATAAATATTATCAATTTAAACAATCTTCACCTAAATTAGTTACATTTTATGTACAGATATTTAATTCGGGTGCCATTTACAACTTCCCTTTCTATTTGAGTTATAATATAAGTTGATATAGAAACTCATACTCATTTTGTCCATAATGGTTGTGTATGTAGTCACAGTGATTGTATGTAACACTATGGTTGTGTATATAGTATGAGTCAAATTGGTTGAATATATAGTATGTAATAATATGGTTGATGTTTTGCATGACCATTGGTGCTTGACTTTTTTTAAACCGCCTTTTTTTAACCAAAAAACATATAATCTCTCCCACTAAAATGTTTATAAAAATTAACTTAATTTGACTGCTGCAAAATTTCATTCAACTATGATAACATATGTTAAACATGATTTGTCATTGGCATGATGTGTTTCAGACAAAAACCCCAAAATGGGGGTATATATGGATATTGTACAAAATGGTAGCTAGGGGAAGTAGACAGAGAGAGAGATAGAGAGATAGATATAGAGATATATAGAGAGGACATAGATAGAGAGGGAGACTATAGATAGAGAGAGACAGAGAGAGAAGAGAGAGATCAGAGAGAGAGAGAAAGAGAGGAGAGAGAGAGACATAAAGAGAGAGAGAGAGACAGAGAGAGAGAGAGATAGAGAGAGAGAGAGAGATATATATATATATATCTATATTATATATATATATAATATATATATCCTATATATATATATATATAGTATATATATATATAGGTTAGATATATATATATATGTCTATATATATATCTATATATATCTATCTCTGTAGAGGAATCTCTATATATGGAGATATATATATATGTATATAGAGAGATATATATATATATATATAGGATATATATCTTTATTAGATATATAGATATATATATATATATATATATATCATAGAGATATATATATAGATAGATAGAGGAATATAGATATCCCTATATAGAGATCTATATAGAGATATACTCTCTCTATAGAGAGAGATAGAGAGAGAGAGAGAGAGAGATAGATCGCTAGAGAGAGATAGAGATATATACAGGACAGAGGGATATTCATACAGAAACCAGACCTTTAGAGAGAGACATATAGACTCTCTAGAGAGACAGGAGAGAGAGAGAGAGATATAGAGAGATAGAGAGAGATAGAGAGAGAGAGAGATAGAGATAGAGAGAGAGAAGATAGATAGAGATATAGATAGGATAGATAGATATCTCTATATAGATCTCTATATATATATATATATAGATATATATATATATATATATATATATATATATATATGGTATATATATTATATATATATATATATATATATATATATATATATATATATATACAGTGGTGATATATTGGCGGTCCTGTCTATAAAGACAGTACATATTTCATAATCAAAAGGGGTAATATCTTCGCCAGAACACAGCATATTAGCCAAGTTTGTAACCTTGTCTGCTAATAAATCTCGTTTGACACCCAGCATAAGGTTAAGCATAAGCATGTGCCATTACCTAAGGTGAAAGTTGATTTGTACGAATGATTTTGCTGTGAGCAACCACTGCAGAAACCACTCATTTGCAATCATTGTTTGCGTTAATCAGTACCATGCTTCCTTTGCTGTAGAAAGTAAGTCGCTAATTACCATAAAGGTGAGGTTTCTATGAGGTTAATTAGCGTTAATGTTTCACAATAATTACATACAATTCTAGTACATACTAACGGTCAGTCATGTGCTTATGATCAGTAGTATGCTGAATGTCAGTCATTTGCTGAAGGTCAGTCAAGTGCTGAAGCCAGCAATATGCTGAATTTCAGTTATATGCTGAAGGTCAGTAATAAGGGTACCCGTGAATGGTAGATAGTCCGCATGAAAATATGCTTATACGCGCACATACTATTTGTTCAGATATCGCCGTCTTAATCTCCGTTTTCTATACATTATATATGTACTTCATTTAATTGAAGATATAAGCCGATGACCCCCCCCCCCCCTGAGTGCATGGCGTGTATACTGCATACCGATCGACTGCAAGTGTAATACTTAAGCATAATGTAGAGCCTGCATTAACATCTAACGGACTATGACGAGCAACCTTTATTGCTGACCGACATCGCAGAGCGCTTTTGTGTAGGCTTCCTTGGTAACGAGGAGATCTTTTAGAACGACTTGAATACGGTTAACATAATCAATAAATTTCTTCAAACATTCATCGCGGTCTTTGAAAATGTCGTCCATGGCACTTATGACATGCTGTAATATGGTGATGTCAGAAGCAGCAAAACAAGTCCATGTCGTTTATGGTTATATTGTTCCCCGCGGTTTGCATTTCTATCCAACAGTGTATAGATTCGCTAAGAGAGCTAACTCGAGCTTTCCCTCGAAGAAAAAATTGTGAAGACGCCACCTGTTAGCCAAAGCATTATTGTCATAGCCACTTGTCATAGCTTCTCCTAAAACAAATTTGTCTTGCACGTCATTACAATTTGTTTTTAATTGTTTCTAGGTAAAGTTTATCCACGTACGCTGAGTAAACAAGCACGGATTTCCAGTTAAAGCATTTCATGAACAAGGGCTTGAGTTTGTTCAATTGCGACATTAGTAAAGGATAGATGGCCTAAAGATTACGAGTAATGCAATGAGTTCATCTCAGTACATTCCTAATCCCGTAGTGATGCCATTAAAGCCAGGTAAGCTGGCAGGCACGGGTGGCTTGATACAGGCAATTACTATGTCCCACCAGCAACCAAATATAGTAACTAAATGTTGATAGCATCTGCCTTTGGTCTATTTTACACGGAAATATGACGTTTGGACCACATTGTATGATTAGCAACGCATTGAGAAGGCTTGCTTACAGAATTGGTGAAATCTCCCCGCGATTTTACAGGCCATATTTTGTAGATCTTTATGATCGGCCTGTAAATATGCATATTTGTGAGGCCCAACAACGTGTAAGACCTGCCATCAGTGTGAACAGTCTTACGACCACCAAAAAGCATTTAATTTAATGCCTGAAAATGAGACCGTCTGGTAAGCGTCAGTACATTTTATCTGTATTACCTTTATCTGCATCTATTAGTGCAGCAGTGATGTAGTAATGTACTCCTCTTTTGCACTTTATATTTATATCAAGTATATATACTTAAATGGAATCCAATAACGGACGAGTATCCTTTGTAAGCTACCACCAATCTGCTGATGATAGAGTCGATTGCATTCAGCAGTGGCTATATCTGCTATTCAGCAAAAAGAGCGGTCTAATGTGGATGAGTCCAAATGCTAGGTGCTGTGGCTAGTGACAATTCGACTGGAATAAGAGTTATGTTAGGAGATGGAAGTCTATTTCTGTGGTAATATGATCGGGCCTTAATAGCATGTCAACGCCAGCCTATAATCCAAACGCCCACGATGTCAATCCCTATGATAAGACTGTAGACAGCACGAGGTCAGGCGAGTCTTTGGCGTTTTTGAAGTGGGATCCTGTATATGTTGATTGATTAACACGTGTTAGAAATGTCACTGTGTCAGGCTTATGTTTTTCCTATTGAGTTTGTGAGAAAGACAGTTTGTCAAAATGGAGCTTCAGGGAATTTAAAAGCTCATTTGACATTGCAAAAGATACAGCCACTCTGTTAGCGTCTCGTGCGTCTGGATTTTACTGCTGTATTCTTGTGTCGTTTGTGATACCAATGCGGCATTGTCTTATCAGTGTGAAACTTCTTGGAAGGACAACAATTAGTCAAACAATACTCCGGTAGATATGTTTACTGCTCCCGCTGCAAATAAACTTAGTTAGGTGCTGCTAAAAGCGAAACGTGGAAGAGCTTGTCTGCTATTTCGCCATCACTTTCACAGCCAATGAATACAGAAAGCTCGGGGTGATGCTTCAACACTAAATCAAAGAACAAATGAAGTTTACATAATATACGGAAGTGTCAGATTAATGGTGATATCTCGATATATATATTTATCTATACATACATATATGTATATATATATATATATATATATATATATATATATATATATATATATATATATATATATATATATATATATATATATATATAATATAAAACATCCTGGCAAGCAGGTATTACGGAGTTGCTGCAGTTATCATAGTCGTAAGCTAACTAAACCTGTATAATTTCCATTACTACTGTCCAGTTCTGCCGATGTTCATCAGCGGCTTATGGCATGTGCCTTAATCGGTATAATTTGTAACAAGTACTGCCAAAACATGATGCAAGTTATTCGGCTACGAGCAATCTAACAAACATTCTTATTACTTTAACTTGCCGGGCCCTCCTTCAATCATCCCGCTCAGCCTTGTGCTTTCTATAGCTATATATGTCAGTTTTGGCAAATGTCTACTATTTTTGCATTTCAAATTCGACAAGCGTTAGCAACCCACGCAGATATACTAGGCTCATGCGAAGTTATGAGAGGCACATTGACCACACTAACAACAGCACCGTGATACATTATCTTGCACATTCATGTTGCTGCCGCCCAATATCTCATGCTTCAGTGTCATTTTCTTGGTACCATTTCACAAAAGCCATGTGAAATGATTTTCTTTAAATATACACTGGGCCACAACAGTCATATACATGAATGGTTGAGACAGTTTCATTGGGTATATCTTTGAAACTTCAGTCAATGGATAGACTTTATGAGTGCAATTATCCACATATTGGCTCTCACAATGTTGTCGCATCGATATTGTATTCCAGAGAACAAGCGTCATCGATATATCATTAATCTTAGACAAATCACAACGATCACTTAGCGTTCATATATCCCAATCGATGCTTATATTAAATATTGAACACCTGTGCATTGGAGCAACGGAAACATGTTCATTCTCTGATGTAAGTCATTCATTGCAGCACATGGCGCCTGCTTTATTTCAAACGTTAATGCATCTCAAATGCGTCACTTGTCAAGTCTTGCTGCACAAGTAAAGCACACTCTTAATTGCGTTTGAATATTGGTTCGTGTGTTGATGTTGATGCGTGGACTTAGATGTCCACGCATACTGCACGCAACGTTCAATGTAGGCGTCTGTGTATATGAATTATTACAATATTTTAGTTGTGTCTTTACTGCCTCCGCTGAAAGGTGGAGAATGACTTAATGATGCAATAATCGTCTCTGCAGAGACATAATGTTTTAAGACTCTGATGTGGTGTATCAGCAACTTTGTTCACTGCCAATTGTGTCAATCGAAAATCTTTGCATATTTTGTATATACACAGACTAGAATTCATTCGTCTTAGCTCTACGGGACGTCTAAGCAGACGTCATTCGATGTTCGATCCCTACGTAAAGCAGAAATTCACAATTCAAATCGAATACCTTTAACGTATAAAACCTGACGAATTATTAGGTTTCATGGCACGTTTTGAAGGTTAAGATCAATTTGCACCTTTAATCACGAGTGGGTGTATTAAGCTAATATCGGACTATAGACAATTAGTAGACAAGTAGACAATTCATAAAGCACGATGAGCACCATGTGAACAGAGATCACACAAATACTATGTGACCTTATAGTGGACATCGCATTTGGATTTCTCGGAAATCTATTTTAAATGGCATTTCCGAAATAACCGCATAGATCGAGGGTGAGCTTTTTGTCCTCGATATGTTTTTCACAGGCTCTTGCTGTATGTTATTTTCTAGATTCTAAATCCCCCGTGACATTTAAAACACACTGCCTATTCGCGAAGAAATTGAAGATTCAGAACAGCATATGATAATATCCCCGTTTGACTTGGGCTACATTCAGCTTTTTTATACGTTTTCTTGTCTTGCCAAACTTCCTTACACTTTTATTAAGCATTCATTTGTACATTTGTACATTTTTACTCATAAATATCAATCGTAGTTTCTGTTCTTTGATGGAGTCATTGCCACCAGTGGAGCAAAGTGTGTATTATATCGTCATAAATGTGAAAGCATAATAATATACGATGATGACTTATGCTTTGAACTATATGACGGTGGGTATGTATATTACCCATTAAGGCAAACATTCATTGAAGTAGGGTCGAGTATGTCATTCAATTCAAACTATTTATCACGGAACCACATAGGCGCTCGATACGGCTATATTTGTATTCTGATCTATATAACGTAAATATCGAAACACATTGTTTGGCTAGTATTAGCATGTGCGAAAGTATTCAGAATGAATTCAGCAAATTTTAATTACAGGACGAAATCGACGAATATGTCTAGTGTAGATAAAAGGACGAATGTTAAAATGATAAGTTTGTACGGCTTACATAGAATGCTAGTCATTAATCGCCTTAGTAAGGACACGTGTTGAGGCCCTGTGGTTCTCATTTCCATTACTAGCAATATTCGTTGAATGTGAACGACATCGTGCATCTACACATGCCGCCTTCTGGACGCCGTCATATTTCTACAAGAGATAACGCTGAACAGGTTTAATCATCATATGCGGGTTTTGTATGACGTTAAATGATGAAGTACGTGTCTTTGCGTCATAATCTGACGTGCGCCAGCCCTCACAGTGGGATTATTAAGCGAAACAAACTGACTTTCGAGAACATGTTATTGAAGGAGTAAATGAGTCTGGAGAGGTAGCATGCTTCGCATGCATACGAAGTGTAACCACGTGTTAAGAAGTATCCATCAACTTAAAATTAGTAGATGAGATAAATACATTAACAATACACTTTAAGTAGGTAGCATGGATACATCATTGACCATCATGTCGTAACAGGTGCTTATCTCCATCATGACTAGCCGCAATATGTTGGAGCTCAATTCTGTCAATATTATCTAAGCTTTACTGTTCATAACAGTGCTACAATATGCCTGAATATGTTGGATGATTAGCGCGATATAGATGGGAGCACCTGTGAATGACTGTATTAAATTATTTCAGTTTGAGACTAGTAAAGTTTTGTATTGAGTATGCGCAGATTATCGCGTCCTCCCTTGGGACCGAAAAACAGGCAATCAACTATTTCCTCTCATCGATATTTATAATTCGTAGATACAATATAGGTTTTTCTGCCTATCTTGCAATACCCGATGGACTATACGAAGAGCTTCCAGCAGCATATTGTTCATGTGTTTCACTACTGTTTGATTATTGTTGACATTCTACATTGGTAGAAGGCTTTCAAAAGACACTGCAAGAAAGTCATGACATTTTTCATCTAGGCCATTTTATTGCTATCGCAGTTTGTATGTACCTATGAGTTTGCTGCTACATAAAAATATAATATAAAAATACTCAAAGCCGGCTATCATTTATACACACACAAAACCTCTTGGACTGAAAGACTTACAAAGTCAGACGTTCCCATACGACACATAATCTATTGACTAGCCTCTCACACAGGATTACATCACAAAACCAGAAAACTGCGACGCGCACCTTAACGGACAAGTCATATTTGCAACCATGGGGTTGTATACGAAAAAACGGTAAACTGCCTAATGGGTAAGTTATGCTTATAGGCAAAAGAACAGTATAGTTTTATCACAACGGAACAACTGAGAGTGGCGCGGCATTTCCAATGGCTTTTACCCATCTAGGTTCTTTAGCGTAATGACATTTTGTACTGGTTAACACGGAAAGCAGAATGATGCCAAGCTTACAAAATATATACTGATAGTATTCAACCAGTCAAATCCGACCAATGAGCCAACAATTAAATGATATAATATAAAAAGATGCTGTTTCAAAGAAAGAGACTGACTGTCATGTACGCTTATAACCTACAGCTTAGGCCTAGTAAACCACAGTTGCGCCCGTTACAATATATGGTTAAGGCACTCAACGGCGGGATTTAATGGTGATGCTATTCAATATGATAAGTTGATGAGGTACATATGGCCAGATTGTGTCATTTCATGCATCCAATTTGCTTAGAACTCATAGATATATAAAGCTAGACTCACAGACAAAAATAACATCATCATAGTTGAATTCACGTTTACGTGTATTGCGAAAAATTGGAAAAAGTAATGTCAAAATACAACAAGAAGCCAGCTAGCTTGGTACACATTGATTTGCTGCTGTTCCACAGTCATTGATCAGCACAGATCTCTATTATTATTAGACAAGCTTCAAAGGCGGTAAATTATTATTCTTGAAATGTTTGGACTGAAGCACAACTGTAAAGATTACCAACCAGAAAATAATAATATTAAACTATATACGAGCGAATGGCAACTGGCAAGTTATTTCTAGAGTTGATACATGAAATTGTCGATAAACTTTGCACTTGTTTATTTTTGCGCAGCATCCTACGCTCATGTGTGAATAAGTGATGACGCAAAAAGGTTAAAGATATATACAATGACGAGTTGCAGATAAATTATAAAAATCAATTTAAAGTTCGGATATCTTGCATGTTACTATTTGATAAGCCGAAAGAGTTAGTGGGTTGGTGAATGAGTGAGTGAGCACGAAAGTATGTGAGAGCAAATGAGAGCGTTATAATGAGTGTGTGCGAGTGAAGGTGAGGGAGAGAGGGTGGGAGAGTACAGGTGTAGGTATTTTTTAGTATTAGTAAGTTAGCTTGTGTTCAGATCTTATACATTGATGGCTGTTACGTTATATTCTTTACACTTTATGTGAGTACATATTTTTCTTTATTTTTTATTCAATTCCCACCAATTTATGTTCTCTTTTCTGTTATGCAGTATCGTTAGTACCTGAATGCAGCAAGTCACCGGATAACTTATAGCCGAGAAACACCATGGTTGGTTCAGAGCTAAAGCCACTCTCGCCAGTTGAACTCATAGACAACGTTCCATTATATCCCAAGCCTTAAGCATCGCGGAGACAAATGGAGTCATCCTCGGAAGGAACAATATGCTCTAAGCTTGGCCAGTGTGACAAGTGATCATTTCATGCAGTACGTAACGATATATACAATGTCTTCAGTTCTAAAACAAACCAGCCAAATCGCAACATACAGTGTATGTAAAATATTAGCCAACTAGCATCAAGCTACCTTTGTATCCAGCACACTTGCCAGCCATAATCAACAAACTTAGCAAGCAACAAACTAGCAAACTTCCATCCGTCTACCTCAAAATGCAACATACTGCCAACTAGAACCAAGCTCCATACTAGCTAACTATCACCTTCCTGCGTTAGCATGGAATGTATAAGCTTACTAGCAGCATGGTACATGTGTATATAACCAACAAGCTGACTCAATGCAATTATCACAGCTGGCAGAAACTTACCCTCGAGGAGCCCTTACTCACCTGCTCATGTCGTGCCATTGCCGAGTATTGTATAGCCCTCCCAGCAACTATGCCAGACCAATTCACGGCCACTCTCACACTCTGTCCTGGCAGCCGCTGTTATGTAACGTACAATCTGCAGCACAAGTGTTGAGACAGGTAGAAAAAAAGGGAGTTGCTTACTTCTATGATAATCTATGACATAGTACCGTACATATATTCACCTAGGATATTGCAGTAGAGAAATCTTCGCCCTCCTCGGAAACATCCCCCGTACGGGCATCTGCTATCTTGAGCTAGGCAGGCTCCCGTCGCACTGGCAACTACGTGTACAATTCACTCCGTATAATCCACGTGGTCAATGTATAGACACACACACACACACACACACACACACACACACACACACACACACACACACACACACACACACACACAAACACAAACACAAACACAAACACAAACATAAACACAAACACACACACCAATAACCTTGTCTCAGTAAAATTTGTCCAAACAGCGAAATATGCCTCTTCAGGACGACCCGAGGCTTCTTTCTATACACGTGATACATACAACGCAAGACACTGTTATAACTGGGGCGCCAATAGCGACTAGGTAACGCGTTGTACATTAATACGCAGCAATAGGACGTGGAAACACAAGTAGATCCAGTACAATTAGAAACACGGGTTTGGCAGTTGCTGTCGCATTGACCGCCAGGATAGATGGTGGTGGTAGCTTAGGTCTACAGGCATAGTTCAGATGATTTAAGTAATGGAAAGAAAATCAAACAATGTCCTATCTAAGGCAATGTGAGGTAGAAATTGATAACGGACATAAGAATAGGTGCTTTCAATATAGGGGCCTTCACATTCTCGGGTTTCCGTCGCGGCCGCCAGGCGGCGATACTGATTTTCCACCGGAAATAGGGGCATGTTTTTCCCAAACACAAACGCAATACACGACGCTGAACGTTGAGATTTCAGCGGTACATATATATATATATATATATATATATATATATATATATATATATATATATATATAGATATAGATATATATATATATATATATATATATATCTATAGATAGAGATATATATATAGATATATATATATCTATATATATATATAGAGATATATATATATATATATATATATATATATATATATATATATATATATATATATATATATATATATATTTATATATATATAGAGTTTGTATGATGACAGTACGGTACAGGCGCTTGCGTCAGATCACTATGACCCCACCTCTCTGACAGTCGGCCGCACCAAGCGCAAGAGATAATTAAGGAACGAACAGAACATAGTTTATGAAGTGTTGCAGGATGGATCAAACATGACATTAGGATGAAACAAGTATAAGTCGCCGAGAAAAAGTACTTTAAATGAACAATAAACCAATCTAGTCTAACATTGACAAGGTGTTTATCGCCATTATGATAAGCAGCGATATCATTTTGTATCTTGGATCAGATGCCATCATGTGATTCATGGTCATTAGTGGCTCATTATCTCAGCTGGGAACATACATTACACACGAGGAACTGCTGCCACCTTTACGTCTCAGATTTAGGATCGCTATTGACCAACATCCATCATTAGTAATTTACACTTGAGCGTTTCATGTTTTGCAAGGTAATTGTACAAAATGTCTCTCGGCTGTGATTGTGCTGATCCTTCTTTGAAAAGTACGGATTGCGATATTCCCTGTAACCTTTGAGTAACGAAATACTGATGTTTTAGCATTAATTGGAAAAGCTAGAAACACATCACTAACACATCCACATACAGGTAATTGTAGTTCTATGCAGTGCAGATTGTATGGAAAAGCGATCGATGTGTGCTTTACGAATCAAAGAAATAATAATGCGGCGTTAACGAGTGAACATTGTGTAATCATTGAATTCACATGCATCTAAAGTTACACATGGAGCACAAATATCACGGAAATGGCATGTAAAAGAAATTCATGCAAACCTGCAACCAATTACACCTTAGGACTATTCCACCTCGTCCCCATCAGCCATAATTGCTAGAACATGTCTTGATTATCCGTTTGATCACTGTATGCATCTTAGATAGGAATACTTGAGGAAAAGACTGCTCATGAACAAATATGGACAAATAACAGACAAGACGGCACATTGATTGCTGAATATTTGTCCGTGGGTCAGGCAATGCTACTAAGGTTACCCTGGATTTATATACTACTTAATTGCCAAGCATTCGTTGTTTTATAATCGTTAGAAAGATGTTATTGCTAGGTCTTCACAAAACAAGCCTGCGTAATTACCACTATTATTCACAGGGAGGACTCGGTTATTGGACAACGACTTGTAGACCTGTATTTTTGCATCCCATAGAGAGAACCATAAGTTAATCCATCTGATCAAGGCATGCTGCTCTCAAAGTATTAGGACACGGCCCCATGCATACAATATATGAATCTTACCCTTTCAGGACTTTGGTTTTGTTCTTTGTAAGATATGATTCATTGTTGCCAGTTATTTGTAATCAAAGAAATACATATTAACTTGGTTTTCTTAGGAGGTTGTTGTTTTTTTAACCCATTCATTGATGGGTATTCACAATTGTACTAACTGACCCTTACAGTTCTATTCATTCCTCTGCCACTTGCCTATTTATTACATCATCAGTTGTTTCGTTCATCCTCGCCTTATATTATTGTGATTCCAATATTACTGTGCCAAATTATACACATAACACAGGTTTAACAACAAATGCTATTTCGTTTGGGTGATGGATAGTACTATTACTAAATGCATTTGCAACATCCAACAATCTATCAAGATTTAGCTTGTGATGATTGTACCGTTGATCAGTCATAAGTTTCATACCACAAATAAACTTCAAATGATATGCCTTGATACATTGCCGTTCACTGATGTGAAAGGGATGCATTCACTTGTTTAGTTATTAATTATATCTACTTAGAGCCTAAATAAAAGAGATCCTTGATTCATTACGCTTATTAAAGTGTTTGAATGAAACAACTTCAATATAAGTTACTCATGGTTAAACATATTCGATCAGCAACATTGACGGATGCAGAATTTGGAATGTGAAGTATTCTACCAATTTCATCCGCATATCGAGATCACGGGAGTGAGTGCGCGGCAAAGCCAGGAGATCATTAGCGTGTTTTGCCTCAAGGAGTTCACACGTGTTTTCACACGTCACTGGATTACCCAGTTCGGTGACCATTATCTTAGTGTTTTTGCATATATCTTTTCCGTTTTGGTCTTAGATGTAAATTGGACACAGCCACGAGGAGCATAAACCCCACACAGGAATCGGGTGCTGACCTTCTTGGCAGCGCATAATGGCGGCCATGACCTCCTCGGATGACAAAGAGTTAGCTTACTTTTTTAGGCCCGAACTTAGTTCCAAGCCAGTGTCTGGCAAGTGTACGGAAAAGGCTTAACGGCTTCTGAAACTGAAGTATCTGCGGACATTACAAAATCACAATCGAGCTAGAAAAGCGTCAAAAAGCTGCCTCTAAAAAGAACAGTACACAGTCATAGATGCTTTGGACCCAACCGTCGGGTAAAGGCACCAAGCCTGCTGCTTTGCAGGATGATATGGCATTCATCAGGAGCCCGCTGGCTGTGCTAACTGAGTTAGTTAAAGACCTAAACCTGTTGACTTCGTGGTCACTGAGCTGAAGTCTGCGTATGACTGCTATCAACATGACTTAGCCATGGGTCCGTTTGCCTCTAACATGCCCGCGTGCACAGCAGGAGGGAGGTGAAATTCACTATAGTTACCAAGAAGGCACAAGAATCCCACCCACTCAGCTAACATCGCTCATCTTTCTAATTAAGCTGGACAACTGGTTGATATATATATATATATATATATATATATATATATATATATATATATATATATATATATATATATATATATATATATAGATAGATATATATATATATATATATATATATATATATATATATATATATATATATATATATATATATCTATATATATTATATATATCTATATATATACATATCTATATAATTATGAATACGTATATATATATTTATATACATATATACATATCTATATAATTATGAATACGAAAATATACTTATACGTTTATATATGTGCATATATATATATATAAATATATATACATATAAATATATATATATATATATATATATATATATATATATATATATATATATATTAACATATATTCATATATATCGCTATTTATGTAAATTTTAAACATAGGTATGATAATGTGAATAAAGGTATGCATATATATATGTATATATGTATATATCTATATATATATATATATATATATATATATATATATATATTTATATATATATAAATGAATATATTTATACATTTATACTCACATATATGTCAATATATGTTAATCAATATATATATATATATACAAGTATATATGTATATATAGCTATATATAAATGTAAATATATTTATATATATATATACTTATATATAAATATCAGTTACTACGTATATGCACGCATATATATGCACATATATTTATTTATATATATACAAACATATGTATGCGTGTTTTTATATGTATGCATTTATATATGTATCCTGATATACATATATGTGAATGCATGTTTGACTATAACTATATATAAATATATGTACTTGTACAGATATATAAACATGCAGACATAGGTAAATATATCTGTTTATATATATATAATTGTATATACGTACATATATATGTATATATATATATATATATATATATATATATATATAATTGTCCAACCCAGCATTTAATTTTATGATTGGCCAACGTTTATGCCCACGTGCATTAAGTCTCTTATTGTCATTGCGCTGTTGTTGGAAATTAACGGATACCCTTCCTATAGCCAGTCAGAGGGCATTTGTTACAGACAGAGGGATATCGTTGCTCTTTGCCTCAGTGATAGATGGTAATAACTTGAGTACTGTACATGGGTCTATATGCTATCTACCTTTATAGCTATGATATCCGTGACGAAATGAAACCGGATATATGTCTGAAACTTGTCCAAGTGACCCGAAACACATATAGTTGGATAATATGGTTTCATTTGTGGTTCTAGGGACGGTTTATTGCGTACTGCTCTCCCCATTAAAAAATTGTCATCATTCTCGCGACTTGATGATTTAGCATATATTAAGTAGGTAAAGCATATGTAGATGTTTCTGTATTGAATTTGCCTTTGCATTATAAGATATACACATATGCACACACACTCTCGCAATGATGGTAATTAAATTCATGACCACATTTGCAATGGGGTGATAATGTGACAACATTAATGTGGCCAAACGTACACTGAGTTAATTTGCCAAAGTTTGGAAACAAAACTGGTCGAGCAGGTTAGTATACCTCCTCACCTAACTATACTCATGTGTAGTCTCGATTGGGTGTTCACACAACAGGGTCAAAATAGCCAAAACCCGGACACATAGGCAAGATCTTAGCACGGTGCGCTTCTGCAAATAAATATAATTAGAAGCCGCTATCCCAGCGTCTTGACATTTTAGCCATAAAGCCAATGCCCCGAATCAATAGCGAGCAGCACTAATTGATACAGCATATATCGGACACTCTTGGATTTACATTGTAACCTGTGTGAATGACACTTGCACATAATTAGCCGAGTTGGTTCCGGTTCAATGGTCATGATAGTTGATAATCGATTTGGCAAGTTAAAGCCATTAACTGCGGTGAGGTTTTGACTACAGTGAACATGTTTGTTCCAAAGTCAGACTATTTTGCTACGCTCCACGATTAAAGGACGGTATATGGTGGTTGCAGATATCCTTACAGTTACATTTAATTAAAAACGTGATCACAATGTGGCCAGAAGCACTGGGAATGATGAAACGTGATCCGCTTCAAACGGAACAACAGCTTGTACCAAGCTGTATTTTGTCGGCTAAATAAAACTGGCGGTGTAGTGACGTACTATGCTATGAATGGTGACCGCGATGTGATGTGAGGCAATTAAGCTCTGTTTGTTGCCGATGTAATGACGTGCTAGGTTATGAACGGTGACCGAGATGTGATATGAAACAATTAAGCTCTATTTGTTGACAGTGTAATTACGTACTAGGTTATGAATGGTAATCGAGATGTAATATGATCCAATTAATCTCTGCTTGATGACGATGTAATGACGCACTAGAATATGAATGATGACCGAGATGTGACATGATCCAATAATCTCTATTTGTTGACGGTGTAATAAAGTACTAGATTATGAATGGTGACCGAGATGTGATATGATCCAGTTAAGCTATATTTGTTGACGGTGTAATGACGCACTAGGTTTTGAATAGTGACCGCGATGCGATATTATACAGTTAAGCTCTATTTGTTAACGCTGTAATGACGAAATGTGACCGAGATGTTATATGATGTAATAAGCTCTATTTGTTGACGGTATAATGACGTACAACATTATGAATGGTGACCGAGCTGTGATATGGTCCAATTAGGCTCTATTTGTTGACGGTATATTGACACACTTGGTTATAAATGGTGACCGAGATGAAACATGATATAATTGAAGTATGAATATGTGCTGTTAGATGGCGTATCTGGCTTTAAATGATGACCAATGTGCGATATGAAGTAATTGAGACCTGTTCATTTGCGATAATTTGACGTACCTAGGTATAAGTAAATACCATGGTGCAATTTGAAATAATTGAGGTATGTTAATGTGCGGTAATTTTACGTACCTGATGATCAAGGTGCAATACGAAATATTTGAGGTATGTTGATATGCGGAAAAATGCCTAGTATCTAGCTGCAGTACCACAGCCACCAACGTGCTGAATAAACATTAGTGACTTTACAGTATCACTAATACATCCAACTTTGGTTTATGATGTTTGCACAGCAAATAGCTATCGTACACTACATAACAGGGTATATCACTTACAATCGCCAAAAGCACAGCATAGGATAATACTACACTGCACAGAGCAGCGTGGTATTGCACAGCGACCCTTATACAATGAAACCTTTGGCGTCTTCAACTTTCGGTTTGCCTCCCCAACCTTTTTGCATTCGTTCTCTTATACATGAGGCCATCTGAAGCAGAGGGAGAGCATAGGGCTCGTTGGTTATGGGTTATCGAGCCCCAGACTGCTGCTGTCATAGGATTAACCTATTCTCATAACCCCTCTGGGGAAGCAAAGTATACGTCATGGAACAGTCTACCGTAGCATGGAAGACTGGTGACAACGCTCATTGACTACTCATGTTCTTCGGCACATTTGGTTTTTACCTGTCCTCCTTCATTCTCATCGCCATATCATTAGATCGCTACTTCGCAATCAATCGCAATTAATTGACTTTGTCATTTAATTCCGTGGTAAATTTCCATTGACGATTTGAAATGATTTTAATATTGAGGTTGTTATGTTCATTGATTGAGGTAATGTTGACACTGCTAACACATTCCATCGTGCCAGGACACAAATCTTAGCACACACCGGTGTGCAAAACCCCATCGGTAGGTGATAATCGAACCAAAATACCGTAAGTGTTTCGAATTAATATCAACGTTGCATGGAGTTGGGGCTTTCTTAAGTAGAGGTTTTTTTATATGCAACAGAGCATAGAATGAATGCATTCGATGAATATATGAATATATATAGCTGCTGATATAGTGATACTCTTGCAACAACTCCATTTAGCCGTCTGAGCTGCAACTTCTTGGTATGTCAGGGATTACACAGATCCGACAAGTTCAAGACTTATTTACAAAATCATCTATAATGTATAATATTTTGTAAATCAAAAACACAAGCCATCTCAAGAAGCGCATGAATACAGAACTCATAACCAGCAATTCAATATTAATCTACATAGCGTAAGCCGTAGACGTATTGCTGATTTATTCGGGTTAGCTATGAGCGAATCACGACCCCATTTTAGTTTTGTTATTGTTGTGATACCTCTCCCATCTACGGCGCTGTTTTAGTTCCTTACATGAGTTTCACTTTGTGTTCAGTTATCTAAATACGTGCTCGCAATGGTATACGTCTGAACAGAATTATAGAATTGCAAGCGTGGGATGTCACGGAAAAAAATCATCAAATATCGTATTTCTTACGATAGCATCAGTGTTACCCTAATGTTCATATGATGTAGTGTTGTATTATTGTTCGTCGGTTTACAAATGTGTATTGTTTGAATAAATAATGTTGGAGTCAAATAGGACGCATAACAAGCTTCTGCTGCAGACATTGCTCGTGTGGTAAACTAATATGCCGAACACATTTTGTGAATATTGCAAGAACGAGCTGTCGATACACAATCAATGGAGAAAGATATGATGGCTAAATTGTTGTAAAGTAAATTTATTTTTATTTGTTTTGGGTAGCCGAACTGAAGCAATCGAAATGCGTGTTTCAGACTAACAGTATTGCTAATGTTGTTAGTTTTTGATCCACTATATATTGTTACAAACAAGCTGAGTTAGGGTAACATCTTTTTTATGATGCTTTAACAATGATGGCTTTGTATAATACATTGACCATCTGCCCTATGCTGAGCTTTTATATACACAGCATTTCGTTACAAAGTCCTGGTTACTACCGCCAAATAAATTAAACAAATGTTGCATGCGAAAATTGTGTTTCTGATAACAAGGCAACAACTGGTGATTTGAGTGCTTTTCAATTGTAACTATTGCCTTGTTAAGCCTCTGGCGTAGGGACTATTAAAATATAAACAAGTCAGAATTCTTATATGATTCACGTTATATGCAAAGATGCATATCCCAGATATCGCAATAGAAAACAGTAAAATGGAACAGGGGACCTTGAACGCTTAATCTTTGTATTGTACGATGACTCATTAAATACGTTGTTTCTAAGGAAGATGAGTGACATTTGTTAGCAAATATTCGCAATGCGAAATATCGGGTATATATGCATATATACATGAATATGCAATAAGGAGAGACAGAAATGATTCGATAAAACTGGATTCCAGTAGGTATTCCTATATGCATATGCAACAAAGTACTCAAAGCATTCCAGGACAATGCATATCTCCTGGATTGGTATAACAATATGAACCAGCATGTGTTATTGACTCAGTAAGGACATCGTTTCCCTACATGAGCAAAAACCCGTAAATATATGCAGCGCAAACAAACAATGGTCATAGTACTATGTTGTGAGAGTGCCCTGGAACAATCATTGTCCTAACAAATTTGCGAATAATGGAACATCTGCTTCATATATTGCATCATAGCTCTACACGGCCATAATCTATTATAGAATATCGTGACCTACGCGAAACGTTGCCCTGATTTACAATACTTTATCTTACTTACTACTATCTCTTGCCGCTCTAAATACCTTAACAACTCTGCCTCCCACGAACCTCCATGACAAACTTGTATTCCCTTCTCCACCATGAACTATCTTTTCTTGCCTCTGCCATACTTTGTACACCCCCTTCTTCTCCCTATCGTACATTCAATGACATCTTTACCACACTTTCCTCATCCTACAATAAACATCACACGGCTATCCAACTCAAACGACTGCGAGCCAACTAGAATCTAACCATCCTTACCATTTCTGTGACATCCGAACCACATGGCACAGGTTCTGTCTGAAGCAAAGCATGATCAATGAGAGCAAGAACTGAAACTTTATTTCAATATACGGAACAATGAGGCCATGCTACACACGTCGCCGTGATTAGCATATCTATGAGTGCAAACTCGAGTCATTACGCGACGCATAATCAAATGCCATCAATTGTTGGAAACTTCAGTTTTTGGGTTGATTCAAATAAGCATAGGGGTAGGTGTGGTAACCAAAATTTTGCGGGAACAAATAGCTGCAAACAGTGCTATAATATGAAGCGTCGTAACAATGGCATTGTACAGGAATTCAAGATACGTGTAATTATCAATAATGCATCCTGTATGCTCGTTAAATATCGTTGATATTATGGTATTCTACAATGTGCTGCACACTTGCTGTTGACAGCTTCGTGACTAGCAAGTTTACTGAGGCAATAACAGAAATATTATATACAAACATTGGCAAAAAGACTACAATACCAGTCACAATCTATGCGTGGAGATTAACTGTACCCACCGAATGCCCGAAACATTCGACAAGTTGACTCAAATCATTTTATCTGGTTAGATTACCCGACCGAGCTCTAACATCTCCCATTCCGTACAAGTCAATAAGCTGATTTGATATAGGAGGCTGTCATTTATTATGGTTTTGTATGGAAAAAATTAGATCAATTCAGTAGAAAAGTTAATCACTCATTTACTGCAACAATTACATGCGCACGCACACACAGACACACAAACACACATTTCATGTACATATGCATATACAAACATGTATATATATATTTATTTATGTATATATGTATATATATATATAATATATATATATATATATATATATATATATATATATATATATATATATAGTATATATATATATATATATATATATATATATATATATATATATATATATATATATATATATATATATATATATATATATATATATATATATACATATATGAAAATAACTGACTTCTATCTTTACGGATAAGTGTTGTTAGACTATATTCTGACATCCATCGAGGTGAAGATGACTTTGGAGCATGCACGATGTCAAATGCAAATAGTATTACCACTAGCGAATTTACCAAAAGTTTAACCACTACAATGGGCTTAACTTAATTTTTTTTTTTGTTCCGTTGAATGATCGGTGACGTAAGTGTATATATATGTATATATGTATATATACATATTTATATAAATAGATATACATATATATATATATAGATATATATAGATAGATATATATATATATATATACATATATATATATACATATATATATATATATAAATATATATATATATATACATATAAATATATGTATATATACATATATATATATATATGTATATGTTTATATATATGCACATATATATATATATATAGATATATATATATAAATATCAATGTATATATATATAAATAAGCGCAAAAAATATATATTCATATACACATATATATATATATTAAAATTATAAATATTTATATATATTTATGAATATATATACATATGTTCATATATATATACATTTATATATATATATATATGTATATATATACATATATATATACATATGCATATATGTTTAGATATATACACATATAAATGTATATATATACACAGAAAAATTATATATGTATATAAATATATATATATAAATATATATATATATATATATATATTTATATTCATAAATATACATATATATGAATGTATATATATATGTTCATATATATATATATGAATACACATGTATATATATTTATATATATATGTATATATATATATATATGAATATATATATATGAATAATATATATATTTATGCAAAAATATAAATATATATATATAAAAATATATATATATGTAAATAAACATATATATATATGAATATATATATAAATATATAAATATATTTATATATGTATATATATATACGTATATTTAGATATATATATATATATTTATATATATATAAATAACAGAGGTATAGATGTCGAGTTATACCTTGCCCTTTTAGTCATTAAGGTTTACAATGTTCTTGAAAGTAATTCGATTGACATAGCCACGTGCTATCTGCTGACGAGAGAGAGATCTGACGCATTTAGCAAGTTTATTCAGGCAACTGCTAATATGTCATACCGAAGTTTACAATCAGTGCACACCTAAGGAGGTAGGTAATCCAATGCACGGGTACTTCATCGAATGCCCGTGGTTTTTGAAGGTGTCATTGACATTCAGTGAAAGTTTTACTTTCCAAATTATACTAATCATGTTTTCCAATGCCACGCAGCAAGTTACAGGAGCAAGTAGCTCTCACACTATTGATCTATGCGTCAGTTATCGTCTCTACAATAATTTGTCTGTGGTTATGCAAATTATCATTTGATTAATATTCTTTTGCCGCAGTATAAAGCTTTTCCCATCTCACCAAAAGCAACCAACACGCAATAATACACAAACATCAATTTGGCAGGGATTATTCTAGAAGGTGGCTTTGATCGAGATGATTACATGATATTATGCAGCCAATACATCGGCAGCAAACTCCCACACGCTTTAACCGCGCCAAGTACAGAGCTGAACAAAACGCACTAAACGGCCCTGTATAGAATTCTAGGCGGATGGTTGGATGGACATTCCTTCCGTAGTTGCTTCATCGCTTGGCTGAAAAGCATAATCGTACGTAGAACTCCATTCCCTAATGAGATCTCATTCCAGCGTGATTACTTGCGAGTACAGCTCAGGTGCTTCAGTGTAGAAAAGTTGAATGCGGTGAAAAAAGTATCACCAATCAAGTCAGCATGTCTTGCACGAACAGTACCCTACTTGCGTCATCAATCCGACCCGTCCTAAATCCCCGTTAATCGCGTTAATGAAATATAAATGCAATAATTGGTGATATCAGTATGTGAATGGTGGACGAGTTCATCAGACGACACGCTCAGAACACTTGGATGGATGTTGCTTTATTTCGAAAGGCAATGAGGCATCCGGGCGATGGTAACTGCATATGCTGAGAGAATATTCGTCACTGTTACATACCAGGATAAACGGAACAAACTTCGCTTGTCTTTGAATGATGCTAGCATTGGCAGAAAAGTTAACCTTGAAAACTAAAATTGGCTTTAAGTATATGGTGACAGTTACACAATCGAATGTTCCCTGATATTATCTCAACCAGATATTGTCCATATTAGCTATCTGATCTTCTCCCGTAAGTGTCTTTTATAGAGCAAAGACTGTCCAAGTACGTGTTGTCTATATTTGGGACATAAACATGGGTTTCAGCTCATCGATGATTTGTGTGCCGGCAATATTGTAGATGGGCCACAGTATCATTGCTAGTTTTATCTCATTTCGAGGAAAGCCTTTTTTGCTAATTTGCGGTTGTCTTGTCATGTAGTAGGTCGCAAGTGGTGTGGTATTTCAGATTAAAACGCCATGAATGTCCTATCCGTATTAAATATGTTTAATGAAAAATGAGCAAATGCTATCCTGAGACGTAAAATCAATCACTTTGTTGGTATCACATGTCAACAATTTGTATGGATTCATCTATTTTGGCTAGTAGAATTGTGATCATATTTCAGAACTGATACACCTTGCTTGACAAACGTAATTTATCACACTAGGGACAAGAATGTGATTCACATATACAGCTATTAAATGTATCATACATTGATGTATTTTGGACACCAAAGTTGTAGACAAACATCCTCATTTTCTCAAACCTAGAGACAAGATCGATTGAAAGAAAAGGCCTTTGATTTTTGATTTACAACAGACGGAAACGTGTCAATGGCGGGTGCGCAAATTACAGGCTAGGAGAGATACAGGTTTACGGAGGACCTCTAATGACACTTGATCCTCATTGGTTATTGGACAAAGCAGGAAGTGTACAATAAAAACCAATGATATTAATGGCGGTGTCAAAATGTAGGCCTGGTGTTCGTTTTATATGCCCTCGTATACCATTCATGCATTGCGTCATATCATGTTTGCCTGTTATGCAGCAGACCTTCCAACGGGCCATAATCTAGTGGCGTTAAACAGGTAACGGATCCATGTCGCGTCGAACGGGAAATCCTAAATATGTAAGTAGCCAACACACTCTCCGCTTGAGGATGACATAGTAACAACGGCGACGAAGATGATAATGGTAGCAGGCAATCCGACATTATTTCTTTGCTTGGACATCAATGATTGGGGCAAATAAGGTACTGCAGCACAGTTTGGAATATCTTTCTGAATAGAATGCGGGTATTTGATATAGACAAAAGTCTTAATATGTTGGGATTGGACAATAGTTATCAATACCTTTAAATTTCAAATGGGTGAATGTCTGATTTTTCCTGACGCATATACGCATCTAGCTGGCATTTAAAACTGTCCCGACACAATAAAACGCCTTCATGAAGTTGGATCAAAGAACGATATTCTGATGCCTAAACATTATAATTGTTTGCTGCATCTAATGTACTTCACTGCGATTATTCGCAGCTGTCACGGAAGCAATTTATTGCCGAGTAGCAGCTTGCTGGAATATGTGGGATTACAGTGGATATTTTGTACTATATGCTAAGCATGGCAACGTTTAAAGCAAGGCCGCAATGTTCCTCATATTGTAATGTAGTTCTTGCTCTCAGTGATCATGCTATGCTTTCCGACAGAACCTGTTCCATGTGTTTTGGATGTCACAGATATGGTAAGGATGGGTAGAATCGGTTAGGTTTGCAGTTGTTTGATTTCGATAGCAGTGTAGGGCGAGGAAAGTATGATATAGGTGTCATTGAATGTATGATAAGGAGTGGTAGGGGTCAGAGTTGAGTGAAAAAAAAGTATGGCCGGTGTAAGAAAAGATAGCGCATATTAGAGAGGGGAATAAAAGGTTGTCGTGGAGGTCCGTGTGATGCGGAGTTGTTAAGGTATTAAGAGCTGCAAGAGATGGAAGTACAAGTGGGATAAAGTATTGTAAATCAGGGCCGGGTCGCGTAGGCCACAATATTATATAATAGAATATGGTCGTGTAGAGCTATCATGCAATATATGATGCTTGTATTCTAGTATTGGCTCATTTATAAGGGGTGTTCCAGAGCAGTTTTACAACACTGAACATTTTTTTAAATTAAGTAATATCACTGAACACTGTTTGTGTTTGCGTTGCATATTTGGACGGGTTTTCGCTCAGGTAGGGAAATAATATGCATATACTTTCATTATTGCATATCCATGTAAGAACGGGTATTAAAGATGTATATGTCAAGACAGTGGTGGCACTAATGCTATAGATGTTTACTGTTTGGTGAATTCATAACATATCAGCATTGGATGGCATTTTTATTCCAAGCGGAAGCAAATGAGTGATATATCTTATTTAACTAAACCGACAATTGGAAACCCATTGCCAATGGATTGTCGAATTCAGAAGCTATGGCGCGGCAGACTTGATTGAAACATGCGCGGAAACATGATATTAAGGTAGTGCATACGTAAGAATCTTTTTACAGAATGCGCGGGTCACTTTCGCAAAAGATGGACAGTTTTGGCAAATAATTCTGCTTAAAAAGGTTCCATTTACCGTTCTAGGTGGAGCTACCAAGTATGTTTCTTCTACGCCTCATACTGAGGTTAATCAGAGAACGAACATATACTTAAGTGCTGTCAGTGTTGGGGTGTAATCACGTGTTCTTATTGTTGCCTTAGACTGTTCAGCCCCATATGAGGCAATCAGAGATCATTTCGTTATAACAATATTGCAGATATTGCAATATTTAAAGCAGACGTAAGTAATGCCATCTTCTAATTTGTGCCGCAAAGTTTACATGGTAGAAAATTATGTTGATAAGTTTTTAAAATTACTATTTGACTGGAAATATTCATGATCTACTGTGGAATTCTGTTTTATTCAGTTATGTCGATCCACCGATAACGGTGCCTCCCAAAAATCATGAACCGCACGAACATTAGCTGTAAATCATAACGCGCTCTGAATATACCTCGCTATCGACGTGTATACATTCGACCGACAAACGGAAAGGGTAATGTCCGACAACAAAAATGGCGAGAGCCGAAGTAATGATCAATTTTCTGAGACCACTGCACCGCGCTTAGCGACTGAAAGTCTGAAAACTTAAAATATTTGGTTTCCAAGAAGCGGTTGCCAAGCAGCGTGCTACGCAACCTCGTTCCATTTATGGGGCTGAACAGTCTCGTTAATATGACTGGCTAAAAAAAAAAAATTAAGATTGAAAAAATTGGTATATACATACACATACCACGTCTATATACACATATATAGAAACATATATATAAAGTGTGTGTTTATATATATATATATATATATATATATATATAAATATATACATATATATATATGTATATAAATATATATATTTTTATGTATATTCATATAAATATGCATGTATATATCTAAACATAAACATAGATTTACATATATATAATTAAATATATATATATGCCTACATATCTATATATATTCATATAAATATATATATATATTTAAAGATATATATATATATATGTCTAGATATATATAAATATATACATATATATATATTTATTTAAATTTATTTATGCATACATACATATATTTAAATCAAAATACATATATGTGTATATATATATATATATTAGAGATATATATATATATATATTTTTATATATAAATAAATATATATATATAAATATATTTATGCATATACATAAATATATATACATATAAATATATAAATATATATATATATATATATATATATATATATATATATATATATATATATATATATATAGTGACGATTACAACCATTCGTTGACTACAACCATTCGTGGACAAATTTGGACAGTTCATTTTTGCTATCATCAATTATTAATTATTTTTACGGCATATTTTAATTGGTACAATGAAATTGTTCAATGCGAATAATAATCTTTTTATCACTTTTTATTCCTTGTATATACTTTTGGTCCTCCAAATGTCGTTCACGAAAGGTCAAGACACTAATTGATACGTATAAATCCAACATTTCGTGGCCAAATATATTTTTTGAATATTTGCGGAATTCCCAAATTTGTAAATCATTTTAATCATCATAGATAAGAAAAATAATATTTGTTGTAGATGCGATCATTATGAACCATTGGTAATCTCTCGCGATCTAATTCAATATTGTAGATAGATAAATTAGGAGAAAAATTAAATTTTCGGTTATAAAATTTAAAAAAAGATAAAATATTTTAATTTTTCGAATAAAAATGTTACCAGCACACATTATTAAACTTTATGTCGGCAATTTGGATCTAAGTATATATGGTTGTATTGAATATTTTGAGGTTTGCGGGTATTGTAAACGAATGGCAACCCATTAAAATTTTATTTCGCTATAATATTCAAAATCCAAAGAAATCGATCGTGAAAGATTATTCGTACGTTACTGAAGCAAGACAATCATATTCGACAGGTCAAACAAAAATATTTTCAATTATTTTGAACGAAAATGTGCGTTGACATTATGTGGACATACTGGTATATCCTTTCATTGCAATTTAACTGGAGCTATAAGTTTAATATATAAAGATATATATATATATATATATATATATATATATATATATATATATATATATATATATATATATATATATATATATATATATATATCTTTATATATTACCCTTATAACTCCAGTTAAATTGCAATGGTATATATATATATATATATATATATATATATATATATATCTTTATATATTACCCTTATAACTCCAGTTAAATTGCAATGAATGATATGATGTAGTCAGTTTCCCCATGAATATCAGGTCAAGGACTTTGCTACGGTGGTTTTGTACGGTTGACTTTGTAGTAAGTAAACATTATAAACCACTCAGGGAACAACATTGATATCGCAATGACCGATGTGTGTGCATATAAATTTATATAGATATATATAAATATATATATATATAAAAATGTATATAAATATATATATATATGTGTAAATATATATATAGGTATATATATATATATATATATATATATTTTATATAAATATATATATATATATATATATTTATATAAATATATATATATATATATATATATATATATATATATATGTATGTATATATATGTATGTATATATATATATATGTTCATAATATGGTTGTCACTCACTCTAATGTCTATCTCGTTATGTATCCCACGCGCCGAGCTCATTGGCTTGCCATATGGGGAATACATACACAATGTTTAACATGTTATGAAGTTATCTAAGTCTTGGCAACAATTTGGACCTGTAATGAATGCCAACATGATGAGCGGAATTGTCTGCGCATCATGGCATTTAAATATATTTTGCCATCCAAAACTCTAGCAACCTGTGTGGATCATTGGTGACGGAATATTGAGGGAACATATGACATATACACTGTGCGTTACCTATTCAAACTCATTGGATAGATTTAAGGTAACCATCTTGTGTTCCGTGTAATTAATTGGTAGCAGGATGGTGTGACTACTTGGGGACTATTCATGGTCCCTTAGTCTTTATGTACAACCTACGCGCAATGCCTTCCGTCCTCCTCGTTAGATATTTCCTAGCACCCAACGTTTATGTGGGCGCCGTCAATTATTGAAAATATAACCTGCTTAATAGCAGCGTGTATAAAACGTATCCCGAAAACGTTGCGAGCAAAATGTAACATAATATAACAATATGTAATATTCTAAAACGCCAGCAAGCACCCACCTGTATGAGGCAGCCCTCTGCTCTGC
>CM067354.1:5369417-5388360 GCA_034190875.2 Urechis unicinctus
ATGTCTCCGCCCTTGTTTTAATATACTCTCAAAGGCTCGAATCAAACTGTCACCCGTTTTATTTTTAGTGGTATCACCCACGCATATTTCGAGAATACATCGATACAGGTCAAGAGAAATTTCATGTCTTGGTTCTGTTTGGCTAAGCGAGCTATGTCCACTAAATCGGCTTGCCATTGATGGTCAATTCCCCCGACTATGACGCGTCGTCTTCGAAATCGACGACGGATCGGTTTATGTAATGTATAGGCATCTTGCTCGCCCAACCATTGTCTGACTGCCTTTGTTTTGAGTTTCGTAGCTCTAACCAATGGCTGCACCCCTCCATATGCGGCCGGTGCCTCAGGGTCGAAATACACACTTAACTTCTCCATGACATCCAATTTTGTGTTACAGGCTCCTCCTCACCAGGTCTTTTATCTATTTGCATCGCCCCCTGTCGGATATAGTTCCATCGATCGGGGTGACCTACTAAATCTTGAGGAATATTGGAGTCTCGCAACGCTTCAGCAAATCTTTTCCAACCCTCTGGTTTAAAGTGTTTACGTCGTCTCAACACATCGTTAACCAAATCCGCCACGTTAGTCCCACTAACGGCTTGTCCTTTAATCGTTAATTCCCTTCGTTCATTCCAACCCACGTCTGGGTTTTTTCGAAGGCGTTCTAATAGCAAACGCCCTTTTTTCTGAAATTTATCAGGGATGGTTTCTACAACTTCCGCAATAGACACATCTTCTTGTTTGGGTGTGTGGGGTGGGGTATTAGCTAAGGCTGAGTGAGGTGTCGGGGTTCTGTGCTGGCGGTAATACTCGCGGTGTTTTGTTAAAATTTGGTTATAAGATTCTACTTTAGCCTCCTCCGATAAATCACTACGATTCAGGACATCCCTCATCTCCGCATCCAAGTTGGATAACACGTCGACAGTGGGAGCTCGATCGTAACGCCCACTTGACAGTACCCGGGGATCAACCAACATCATTTTCTTAGCCATAATTTTAGCCCAATAGTTTGCCTAACAACGGACCAGCGATACCTGAAATAGGTCCTAATAACGCCGGGAGAAAACCACCGGTTTGTAATACTCTTTTCTTTTTCTTGACGTTAGTTTTAGGTGAGATCAAAGCGCGCAGACCTTGTTTGTATCGGGCTAATTTACGCTTCTGAACTGAAGTCAAGGATACGTTTCCTTTTAAAACATTGAGTGCACATTCACATAGACAATTTATCAATTCTTTGTCAGCCGTGTGAATCAAAGCCCTATTGACAGGGGGTTTGGCTTTAGCCATCACTCGTAATTTATCAGCGTGTTTTCTGAGATTCTCTGCCATGATCTATGTCTAACGATAAGAATGGCGGTCGTCCGATGATCGACGGTATTTATTTCTGTAGGTATACAACTTGATTGGGTCGTAGTATGTCAGTTCGTAGCCGTAAGTGATCTGGTGTTGCCTGTTTCAAATCGATAAACAAATAACCGTGAGGTTGCGAAGTAGCATCCGAAAAGGCTTCTTGTACATACTTGATGTTTCGCGGGTACATTTGTTTGGCTAAATGCATGATTTGTGAAGCGTCCCGAGGGTTCTTAAATACCACTAAATAATGAGCGTTCAAACTGATTGTTCGATGTTCTTTATTCTTTCCGAATAAATTTTGTACTAAATACAACACGCTAAGATTGCCATGGTGACTCCCTTTGGTGGATAGGCGAGTGACGCGTTCGTCAGTTTCTTCCATCAAATCATCGATGATCAACAAGGTTCTTTGTTGAGGATCTGTCTCAAAATTCAATCCCTCTACAAATTCCACGTGCGGTAGTTGAGTGTACATGGTTTGCCACTCTCCGAAACACCACACGATTCGGTCGGGTGGTGGCTCAATGTGACTACCTTTGATTAACTCACTCACAAAGTAAGTTTTTCCACAGCCGCTCGGACCAGCTATCACGCAACTAAAGGGGTGTTTTAAGGCTCGATCCAGTCTTATACTGAGTTATCATTCACAGTTACCCACTCTTTTTATAGATAGTGTCGTGATAAGTAGAACTCAAAAAGAAATTCAATTAAAGTATATCATCACTTTTTATTCAATCACCAATCATATATATTCATGCGTCTAATAATTTTATTATATTTACAGTCATAAGGTTCCCCCATTAAGACTTTAGACCAGTGTTCGGTGGTCACACAAAAACCTAACATGGTACGTCGATACTCTCTAGAGAGCCAAAGACAGTTCAGTCGAATTGTGTTGCTCACACAACAAGCGCCATAATAAAGTGACGTGATGTTCGTCCACCTTATCCAAGGCTCTTCCAACGCAATGTGAATACATCTTTTGTTGGTTCTCGGCTTGACATACGCCCGTTCCACACACGACGCATGGTTCTTGAGCTATGTCAGATAACAATGGCTTCATCAAACCACTGTAAAGGCTAATTATCATATCCCCACCCATCTGGCGACGTTCCTTGGTCATCCATCTTTTGTGGGCGTGCTGATAGGTCTTGGTAAGCTTTTATGAGCAGCCACCAATTGAAACTATCAAAGCACATGGTCACGCTTTCACGGGTAATTTCAATATAGGGGACTGGGGCTTTCACTCGACCAATTACATCGTCACAAATGGTTTCTTCCGTATCAAGGTCCGATTGGCCAGCTTCCGCGTCAATCAACGATAAGGTGAGTGATGTAAGAGCCGTCCCGCTTCTGAGAAAGGCATTTGAGGGTAATTTTATTTGATGTCCGCTCCATCGATCGCGAATGTGTAAATCATTGATCAAATCATCTGGGTTACTACACCACTGGATGATTTGAAAGCGACCACTACGACGACTGGTATACAACGGTCCGTCAATGTAATCACACTCCTCGCTGTTCTCCTCTGCCATCCTGAATGAAACAAAAAGCTGTCCGTGTTCGCTTATTTATCCCCTGATCGAGCTAATGTAAGGGGTTTTTCATGATCACGTGTCGACTTAATTAAGCTGATGTCAGCGCTTTTTTCATGATCACGTGACGAATTGATTTAGCTGTAGTCAGCGGTTTGTCATGATCACGTGACAAATTAATTTCAGATCCGGTAAATCACGCACACACACACACGCACACCGGGGTTGTGAGGTTCTTCGAACGTAGAAGTTTAGCTTTCCGATTACGTCACAACCTTCCTCTGCTTTGTTGTGCCTGTTTTTTTCCTTAATTTTCGATTGTGAATGTAGAGCTTATAATTACAGTGATATTTCAAGTGTTGGGTCAAAAGCGCCTTCGTTACAAACCCACATTGACACAGAGGACAACGCCGTAACATCAGGGTTCTGTGTTTACCCTGAGCAGGTGACTTGGGTCTATATGGTTGTTGAGTCTCAGCGACTCTCTGACATTCGTCACATTCTACACAAGTATCCATGTCGTCGCTTTAAAGATTCAAACTCTACTACCAGTAAACTTGTTGTTAACCGATATTTATAAGCAGATATTTATAATTACATTAATCTACCTCATCTTCAGACACGAACGCAGTTAACTGACGATCCATTAAACACTCTCTAGCTTCGATCGCTTTACTAAGAGCCGTATCAAAATCGTAACCATACTCCATCAAGCGCTGTTGATTTATACTAATTTGTCTATAGATCTTATTGTCTCTCAGTTCTCGAGTTAGTTGTGCATGCATCGTAACTTGTCTTTTAAAACAGACCACCTGCTATACGCATCCGTCATGTTGATGTTACTCTCTGACTATCTTAGCCATAAATGACCACCCACCAAATTTGAACTCTTTATAACATACATTCCAAATAATAATTAAAAGAAACAAACACAAGCCTGTATTTTCACTCATTTATTACACAATCTGTTAATTACACGTATTTCAATATCTGATTTCACCGACTCCAACCAATATTTCCTATAGTCCACACACAACCATTTGCTACGTTCCATCCACGAGGGGCAGGGATCAATTAAACCTATACTTAATTCCCATAAACTTGATACATAGTGTTCGTCAACACGCTCGAGAGCATCCGTCATACACATCCGAACTTGTTCTTCAGGTTCGGCCATCAAACAAAGATTATGCTGTCACTGACTCGGGTGGTCGATCTGACAGCCATGGCATTTTTCTGGTATTAGAGCTTCGATTAATTCGACAAGCGTGTCTGTGTATACCACCATCAGATATTCCTCCATTAATTTCGCTCTCATCACGTGGGTTCCGTAGAGCTGTTTCAACTCCTCCCACGCTTCTACAAACATATACCACGAGTAACTGTCCATTTCCATTGTCACCTGACCCTTCTTTATCAGCACCATAGGGATCGGGTATCGAACACTCATCGTCACGTCTGCACCAATAGAGACCTCGACACGACTCTCCTGTCCCGCTTCTAACTGTTTCATTGTTTCTGTGACAGCAGCTATTTCGTAACCACAGTCCAATACACAGTGCATCCCAAACTCTATGTGACATTTCTTGAAATTGTTTTTCAAAAACACTACATCTTTATTCCAAACCACTATCGAATACTGTGCAAAGTATCGTGTGTATAGCGGTTTCACTTCCTCCATTTCGATTTGTTCTACCGCTTTTAACAACTCCACGTCGCTCATCCGTTTCCCAGCCATGATTATAAATGAACGCAGAACTGAGACACTCTCCCGTTTTATACACACCCTCTATCCCATCACTTAGCTTAGCTCAGCAAACTATGACGACATATCCGACAAAAATTGTGAAATCACTTTCCAAAAATAGAATGACCTCATCCAAAATAGCGCCCCTCCATGAGGTCACCAAGGTCGCAAAGATTTCAAGGGCGGAAAATAACGGAACAGATGGTGAAATCACTTTCCAAAAATAGAATTAGGTCATCAAAATACCGCACCGAATCCGCATGCGATCGTCAGCGAAACATATATTACGCAATCCACGTCGTACAGTGTTCGATGTCAAAAACGAGGTGTGAAGAGGTACGTCTATCACTACTTATCTATCTATATATATATATATATATATATATATATATATATATATATATATATATATATATATATATATATATATATATATATATATATATATATATATATATATATATATATATATATATATATAAAGGTCGTTACAACTCAAAACTCTGTCTTAATAGCTTACTCAGAACGACCACAAATGAAATGAGATCTTCAGCATACATTAGAAGATTAACAACAAGCACACTAAAACTACGCTTAACAAAACAATTATTTAAAACCAGAGCTGAATTAATCGATATAAACACCGACCAGATAGGTTGACATTATGCCATTGAACACTCCAAATCAGCCAGACATAGTTCTGCCCCATCTTACACACACATCTGATTGGAGTGAAAACGACACTATACTCAGCAGCAAGTTGGTCACATGTTTCAATCATTATCTTGGCGTCGGTCAATGAGGGTGCAATTAACGACAGATCATCAGCATAACCAAGTGCTCGAACAAATTCATGTCCAATATGACATCAAACTTTAGTGTGCGGCAGACGGGGTGAGTAGTTCTTCCTATTCTTGGGGATAGGGACGAGCGTGGACAGCAGCATGCCCTCGGCGGAATACATATGTGACATCATAACGCTAAATAACAATGACAAATGGATATACAGTTCATCGCAGCCATTTATGATATTATCAGATCAAAATTAGTCCTTTGAGAGCAGCTCCTGAACTTCTGAGAGTTCAGATTCGTCGTAAGAAACGCTATTACTTAATTCTATATATTTGTCCTTAAACAAAGCGCAGATATCTTCGTCCCCTTGAACATTATCAATTAGAGACGGCACAACTGCCGATTTTTTAGTCTTCTTATTCATTTCCTGCCAGAAATCCCGCTCTTGATTATTGAGCAGAGCGTTCGCCATGCGACCGGCCGCATATTGTTCTTGTTTGCGGATAACGCTGCGTGAAACCCGCTTGTAATCCCTTTTAGCTTTGCATTTACTGTCTTTAAGAATTCCAACACAAGGCCTCCCATTTTCAACCCATAAACGTGACCAGAATATCAATCTTTCTTTAGCAAGAGCGACATATTTGCCCCAACCCGCTATTCTCTTTCGGCCACCTCTTGCCAACGAGCTGTGGATTCCAGCTTGTACACATGAATTGATTATATCATTGTAGCGTCAATCGTTTCATTATGCGTTAGCACAACCAGATATGGTACATATCGCAACAGATATTGGCATTTTGACATTTGACAAAAAACCACTCAAGTAGAGTTTATAACTGCTGATGCCGTTTTCATCGGCAATAGACCACTTAATCTTAATGGATATGCTGCGTTTTGGTTTACCTGACTTTGAAACATTGACATTCAAACTCAGAAAAACAGGGCTATGGTCAGATAAGTTGTCCCCATCATGAGTACTTGTATATTTTGAGACAAACGGCAATATATTTTCAGATATTATGAAATGATCCAAAACAAATCTTGCTGTAGACATGTGGCTCTCATAGGTGAAATCAGTGACACTTGATCCAATCAACTCGCAAGGTCTCAAACCTTGCTGCTCACAGAATGCATTCATTGAAATTGTATTTCGTGAGCTATTGCGTCTAAAATCATTAAAAATTTCACTATAGATATTGTAACATGCAGTTGAAGATGACACATCGCATGGCATGTACAAAGTTATAACTAAAATTGAAGCTGATCGACCGTCATGAGGTCATGGTGTGGGATAAGACCGGGCTAAGGCGAGGAATAGGATTTGGTCACGGAAGGCTGTGTAGTGATGGCACCACAGGAATGTTGCTGGGGTCATGACGCAGTTTAAGGTAGGGTCAGACCGAATTGGCAGGATTACAGGTGGCTTCATGGTAGGGTCAGGGTGTATACATGACAAAGACCGTGGTGGAGTCAGGTTTGAGACTGAGTGTCGAGGATTCTGTCTGGATATTTCTGTGAATAATAACTTTCACGCGGTTTGCGATAAAGGCTTGCCTAACCGATGTTTATTCACTATTGTAGCAGATGTTTAACAGAAAAGAAAGAAACGGGAGCTAATCACATCTCTTATGCCGGGATCAAGGTTCAGCGCAATTAGGTCAAAGATTATTCACATTCACGTTATGATAATAAAGTAAAGAGAGCTAGGGCTACGGCAGAGATAATGGTGGATCCATGACTGGTGTCGGGATTGGGTCACTGAGAAGATAAATTAAATCATCTATTCTTATTCAAGACCTTATTTATCGGGCAACTCAGGGTGCCATATAACCATACATATTATATTGTGCAACCTTGTGGAACTTTCATGTACCTGCGCTAGTCCAAACAGTCGAACATATTCAGGGCAGATAACGCCCTATCGCTCATCAAAGTCATAGAAATACACTTATAAAGCATTAAACTTACACGGGACGGTAATTTGTATTTGCTTAAAGACAAGCATGGCATACCTAGCACTATCCGCAATGCTGGCGAAGGTAGTAGCAGCTTATCATGCTGATCACACTGCAATTCAGATTACACAATCAGACTGTAAAACACACTTATTCCTGAAACTTCCAATGAATACACTGCACATTGATAAGCACTAGAAAACGCTTTATCGAAGTTCATCGTTCAGAGACATGCTATTCATAAATCATTCGGAAACTCACACTGCGTAGCCAGCCGATTATGAAACTACAATGCCAAGTAGATTATGCAGCCAACCTACAAAACCTATTGGCAGATGAAGACCTGCGAACGCTACTGAACATTGAAGGGTTCAGAATGTACTTTATATGATCATAAGATAGTTATAAATATAATCGGCCACACTCCATATAGATATGTATTTCCGCTCTTTGTGATGCACTATACTGGTCTTGCATGTATCTGGTCGTATTTCTAATAACCCAGAGAACCTGCAACTCTAGTTGGCGTAAGAAGGTATACCACATGGTGCGATGACCTGCAGAGCCGGTAGTGCTAGGTGTTGACCTGCACACGCTACTTAGCGCTGTCGGGTTAAGAATCGGGTGACATATTGTAAATGAAGCATAATTGTGTGATTTACATCTAAGCTCAGAAAAGTGACATTTAACGATAAAACGGGCTTTCACATAATGTCAGTAACAGATTCCACGTGGCGCTTATGTGTTACTCTATAAGTATATGTTCAGTGTTGAGAACGGATGTCGATGGTCACTGATGCAATTATATGAGGAAAGAAAGAGATAATGGTTGATATCATTGCTGTGAGTGAAGGGATAGGACTCGTGCATTTTATGGAACGCCAATAAGTACATCGCATCCGTGTGCGTTCATCGTGCTTCAATGTCGTTGTTTAGGCAACAGTAGGCATACGAATGAGATATGAAGCCCAAAAAGCCTTCTATAATCTACCCTTTTGGTGTTCAGCAGACTATGAAAAATTTAATTTCAACACCCCAGATGTCCCCCGCTTTGACACTGGCAGTATCAGCGTCACTGTAATTCGAGTGCTGCTGCTGGGGATCTTCCGAACACGTCTAATATTTTAACCCATATTGGATGGCGGGGATATAAGGACGGGCAATGCAGCAAATGCCCTTGTCAAATGTACTTAGACGACAATGTGCAGTATTACGGTTGATATATGGGTGCTGAGACCTCAAGTGGTCTGTAGAAAAACTGAGGGTGCAGATTTCTTTTGTCCATACAGCACAACGATTTCAAATATACTGAGTTAAGGGCTATTAATATGACAAATAATGATTTGCTAGACAGGTTTTGATCATTTTGGCGCAATCAGACAGCAAGCTGCGTCATTAAACAGAGGAGTTGCACAATCAATAGCTATGGTGTCAGGCCCGTTTTATGATAGAGATGGACCTCGCCGATCAATATTACTCGATCCTTACATCCAGCAAGTAATGTGGCTACCAACCACATTCTATACGGCCTATGTATTGTCTGCCGTGATAGACTTTCCCCAGTCAAGGAAAAATAATGATAGCTTGTAATTAGGGTCAGGCCATTCGTATCAATTGGAAACACTTTCTCTCCGCAGCTTATAACACAACATTCGTTGAAGAAAATTTATTTATCACCCAATATTCGAGCGATAAAAGCTATTGCTCCATATCAGTGTAGATGGTGCAAGCTCACACACAATCGTCCTTGACCAACAGCAAACTATGTATATAAGGACAGTCGCATATCTATATTGCGTTTGCCACATACGCTGCGACATTATCAACACCATATTGGTGAAACGAATACAGGGGCCAACTGCCGGGCACACGTGGATAAACCCTTTGCGCAGTATGTCTGTAATTCGTCGTGAGCTGATAATAACTTGTTTCTACTGATGGGCATGCTTATGTCTGGTGTCTATCAATATTACTCGATCCTTACATCCAGCAAGTAATGTGGCCACCAACCACATACTATACGGCCTATGTATTGTCTGCCGTGACAGACTTTCCCTAGCCAAGGAAAAATAATGATAGCTTGTAATTAGGGTCAGGCCATTTGTATCAATTTCTCTCCGCAGCTTATAACACCACATTCGTTGAAGAAAATTTATTTATCACCCAATATTCGAGCGATAAAAGCTATTGCTCCATATCAGTGTAAATGGTGCAAGCTCACACACAATCGTCCTTGACATTTTGTAAAAAGAGCGCATGTGGCAGTTTAAGCTGCGTGTTCTGCTTTTTTATGTTAGTATTCAGGCGAAGTCGCTTTTCATGTCCTGCATTTGACATTAGTGTCGGTTGTTTGTTTGACATTGTACCACATCTGATGCCTCTGGACAAATCAATTGAGTTCCTTGGTTATAGATCTACCTCATATTCTCTTAGCTGTCTGTCGAAGATACGGGGTGTAGCCATTTCCATAGGTAGATCAGGCAGTTTGTTAAATCAATTGTCCGTTGTGTGTGTTGAAACTGCAATGTGAAGAATCGTATAGCCAAATATCACGCGTAATAGCTCAATATCAAGATGACCCCCTCTCCTTATTATTAGCTATTCCTGAGATATTTTCAAACGCGATGCGGTAAAATGTTGATGTTTTTGTAGGGCTCAGTAAGTATAGGGTTTAACAGCGCGCTAACAATATTGGGTTCTATGCTGGATGCAAAAGAAGAGTAAGAATGAAGAGACAATACTGACCGGATTGAGCAGCCTTATTCTAGTGTTAACCGAAATATGAGGAAATAGATGCGGAAAAGATAAAAACGGAAACTATAGTTCAGCGTCACTGTAATTCGAGTGCTGCTGCTGAGGATCTTCCGAACACGTCTAATATTTTAACCCATATTGGATGGCCGGGGATATAAGGACGGGCAATGCAGCAAATGCCCTTGTCAAATGTACTTAGACGACAATGTGTAGTATTACGGTTGATAAATGGGTGCTGAGACTTATGCTTCCCTCAAGTGGTCTGTAGAAAAACTGAGGGTGCAGATTTCTTTTGTCCATACAGCACAACGATTTCAAATATACTGAGTTAATGGCTATTAATATGACAAATAATGATTTGCTAGACAGGTTTTGATCATTTTGGCGCAATCAGACAGCAAGCTGTTTCATTAAACAGAGGAGTTGCACAATCAATAGCTATGGTGTCAGGCCCGTTTTATGATAGAGATGGACCTCGCCGATCAATATTACTCGATCCTTACATCCAGCAAGTAAAGTGGCTACCAACCACATTCTATACGGCCTATGTATTGTCTGCCGTGATAGACTTTCCCCAGTCAAGGAAAAATAATGATAGCTTGTAATTAGGGTCAGGCCATTCGTATCAATTGGAAACACTTTCTCTCCGCAGCTTATAACACAACATTCGTTGAAGAAAATTTATTTATCACCCAATATTCGAGCGATAAAAGCTATTGCTCCATATCAGTGCAAATGGTGCAAGCTTACACACAATCGTCCTTGACCAACAGCAAACTATGTATATAAGGACAGTCGCATATCTATATTGCGTTTGCCACATACGCTGCGACATTATCAACACCATATTGGTGAAACGAATACAGGGGCCAACTGCCGGGCACACGTGGATAAACCCTTTGCGCAGTATGTCTGTAATTCGTCGTGAGCTGATAATAACTTGTTTCTACTGATGGGCATGCTAATGTCTGGTGTCTATCAATATTACTCGATCCTTACATCCAGCAAGTAATGTGGCCACCAACCACATTCTATACGGCCTATGTATTGTCTGCCGTGACAGACTTTCCCTAGCCAAGGAAAAATAATGATAGCTTGTAATTAGGGTCAGGCCATTCGTATCAATTGGAAACACTTTCTCTCCGCAGCTTATAACACAACATTCGTTGGAGAATATTTATTTATCACCCAATATTCGAGCGATAAAAGTTATTGCTCCATATCAGTGTAAATGGTGCAAGCTCACACACAATCGTCATTGACATTTTGTAAATAGAGCACATGTGGCAGTTTAAGCTGCGTGTTCTGCTTTTTTATGTTAGTATTCAGGCGAAGTCGCTTTTCATGTCCTGCATTTGACATTAGTGTCGGTTGTTTGTTCGACATTGTACCACATCTGATGCCTCTGGACAAATCAATTGAGTTCCTTGGTTATAGATCTACCTCATAATCTCTTAGCTGTCTGTCGAAGATACGGGGAGTAGCCATTTCCATAGGTAGATCAGGCAGTTTGTTAAATCAATTGTCCGTTGTGTGTGTTGAAACTGCAATGTGAAGAATCGTATAGCCAAATATCACGCGTAATAGCTCAATATCAAGATGACCCCCTCACCTTATTATTAGCTATCCCTGAGATATTTTCAAACGCGATGCGGTAAAATGTTGATGTTTTTGTAGGGCTAAGTAAGTATAGGGTTTAACAGCGCGCTAACAATATTGGGTTCTATGCTGGATGCAAAAGAAGAGTAAGAATGAAGAGACAATACGGACCGGATTGAGCAGCCTTATTCTAGTGTTAACCGAAATATGAGGAAAAGATAAAAACGGAAACTATAGTTCTAGGGCGTCTCAATAATTGTCATTTAAGCCTATCGACACGAGTCACCGCAAAACCACGGCAAACAGGTGGTCTTTTCTTTTAGTCGACTCGAACGACAGGAGCATAGCGACTAACAAAATCATGAGAGAAGCCGATAGGAATGGTGTTTAGCGACCAACAATGCATTTAATGGAAAGATATTGCAACTTCATGTTGTCTGGAATTGACATTTGACTATCTGCACATAGTAGTGGTAAGCAATGACCGTGGAGCGTTTCAAGACAATTCGCTGAAAATATTGATCGTCAACACAGGAGACTAAAGCTGATAAATATGATGCGTAACCTGCGATTAGGCAATGATGATTGTTCTTGGAACAGTATCTTAGATTGAATGTTCTGAGCAGTGTTGGCCTACAATGCATTTGATTGATGAAACGATAATGGAAAATTTGCAGGTCAAATAGCATATACAGAATTTTACCATAGCTCACCTAAAACGCCATGGAACAGCATGGGGTAGACTATACAACGGACTTCCATCACTTTGTTTCGCTCTATCTTTATCGCTAAGGTTCAAGACCCATGATGCTTCCTTGATTTGAAGCAACCATAACATTGAATTGCTCTCTAGGGGCTTGTTAAATTCTTTACTACCTCTTAAATGTTAACATTCATGAACAACGAGGGTTCAAATTTGCTATGGCTGACTATATATTGCGAGAATGTAATGTGTTTTATAGCAGAGTGAACGCCTCTGTTGCAGAATAAACGTACGTTTCATCTTTTGCGTTGACTGAGCTGTATAGTGGGTTTCGATGCGTTCAAATCATATCATAAGACTTTGAGCATGTTGGGAAGTTTGCATGGAAGCAGATGATATTTCTGTTATCATCAAGCATACATGTGATTGTTAAATTGTGAGCTATATAGTTACTTAGCGCAGATTGAAATAACTTTCTGCCGGGTCGGCTAGTTTTCTATGTAACACTTGTTTAACCGGCTTTCGCTGATATAACCGACCAAAAGATAATCGTGTAAATCAGCAGCTTAATTGTAATTAAAGCCGAAATGACAAGAAATAATAACAAGTTATTCCAACCTCGGGGTGTTTTACGTTAATGCTCGATCACATAAATACTATTAAACGTAGATGTATTGTATTCCTAACCATTCCAAGTCACGTGACACACTCATCAGACATGTGTCGTTGTTGAAGTATTGACAGCGTGTGATATCTTCGTGGATCTTACTATCAGTGTTTTTGTATTTCAGTCCTTCCTAACCAAACGATCAGTTTATCTTGATACAGTTCATCTTCTACACACACATCTCATGCTTGATTTTGCTTCCAATGGCACGAATCTTCACATTAAAAGCACTAAAAAGAATTCATCCAACACACATCTGGCCCTTAACCTGAACAAAGAATAGCATAAGTCTATCATACAACAACAATAATGTACTTACTAGATGTGCTTCTCCGTTTTAGGCACCTGCTATACACAATGACTACTGTTTGCGATTGCTAGACATTAGGGATGATCCATTTAGTTAGCAATCCTCCATACACGTAATGAATGACATGGCTATTTTGATTTGGTAAAATACCTAATGATATCTACAATTGTAGCATGAACAACGCGTAGGTTTTGCATTTGTGGTTTCTTGACCTCCAGTCTGTTGAGTCGGGTCGTCGTAGCAGATATTTGTTGACACCCATTGTATTTTACAGGTCATGCCTAATGTATGAAATTAACTTTAATGTATTATTTTTATTATGATCACCAGCTTTTGAAGAGTAATCGAAGTCCATTTAGCAGCGTTTTGAGTGATAGAGGCAAAAAGCCTAAGCGACATTTTTCATTTGCCTAGCGCGTTGGCAGTGACTAGGTGCTACTCGTGTCTGCATCTTTGATAATATGTATTCATGACAGTGGGAAATCTGTTCTACGGCAAGAACACAATCATCTCTGCTGTTAATGATCATATCTGACAACAAAGCGACAACTTTATTTTTATGATCGCTGATAAATTGAGGAAAAACGACCGGATCGCATATGTGGTATGGTTTGAACGAGATCGCAGTACAATCTCATTGGTATGAGGATTGATTATGCTTTTCGTTTAATAGCAAAACTGCAGGCAATAGGATATACCTAGGGGGTAGAATGAGTGGCGATCTTGTCAAATATATTTATGTGAAGAGTAGAGAGGAAATCCTATATCGCGGTGATTTTGCTCTTCATGTGTAAAGATGTCACTAACATTTACTGGAAATAAACCTAACCAATTACAAATGTATCATTTTGGGTTTAGCCGGAGGACGTGTTGCACAAATTAAGTACGATAACACAGCATTTCTGGCCATTGTTGCCAGTGTAATAGAGATACATGCGGTTATGGATGTTAGAATGGCTGTCATCGCCATCGTCTATCAACGCAACGACGACCCATTAGCAAATAGCAACAGCTTACGCAGGTTTATGCCTAAACGGTGTGTGAATAATGAAAGAAAAGTGCCAGGCATATATGTAATGTCCTAATTATGCTGCTATCTTGTTGCTGCGTTCGCAATTACACGACCTCGGTTGGTTCGTGAATTAATCATTCATGAACTGCCATGCAACATCAGCAATCTGCATTATTCCAGTCGGTATAATACGAGTTACCGCGTACAAGAGAACGATAACATGTAGTTATTAGACTTATTTTGTATTATCTTATATGCGTAGTGCTGATATGGAATACCCGTAAATCGCTTGCTGACGCGCTTGCCGTCCCATACTTATATAACAGCTTGCGTCATTCTTTTCCTGTATAATGCAACCAAGGGGCCAATACAAAATTATTGCGTGCATGTATGTTATTTGTAGCGCTATTGTAGCCCGTACATGTCATCAATATATCAAAGTGCTATGTTATCTTGAGCGCCAAAAGTGCCTCTGACTGCATTGTCAGTTCACCAAGTCGCTTGCCATATTGCTGCTCGGTGATGTGTCTATGTAACTTATGGCTCATATGAATGCCTCTTTGATTGACCCTTGAATTTCTGGTTAGTGCTAGACATGTCAATGACTTTGTCAGATATTAGATGTGTTAAAGCATTATAAAAACCAAGGTAGGCATGAAAGGTAAAATACGCAAGCTACGAGAGATTAACAGGAACCCATTTTGATAACAACCTAAACGATGGCGCTCGATAGCATACAGTGAACCAATAATTAAATATGCATAAGCTGTCACTGTCATTCCCTATCAAACGTTCCACCGAATCTAGTGACAATTGTCTATATATCAGGACATAACTAAAGTTAATTGTATCTCGGGCAATGCAACGCTTGAGTTACAGTTTTCAGCCTCCCCCATATGCTGCCATTGCATCACATGCAAGAAGCAATATGTAACATATTGTCAGATGCATGCTATGTGTAATATGGGGAAGCACAGTCATTTTATTCTCCTACGTTTTAAGTGCTCAATTAGACCAGGCCGAGTACCTGGCAAAGCATCTGCATACGAAGTGCAAGACATTGTATGATAAGTTGCAAGCATAAGAATCTCACATGTTAGCATGCACTGATCAGTCCCTGTTCTGAACGGTAATTTATCTCAATATATAATACATAACTGCGTATATAAGACATAATGCAGAGGTAACACAGACAAGAGATAATTTGCGCTGTATCAACAATACCTCTTTATGTCGACAAAATAGGCTTAGTGCATCGGATTAACAGATAAAGATCCCATGTTTGTCACAGATGAACCAAAACAATGCAAAAACCATAATGGCCGGCCAGCGCTACTAGTGTAAAATACCATAACGGACACGCATGTGAGATGTGACATGTTAGATGATTAACGATGAACATTAATGGCAAGAATCATTCAGTACCTCGATTCATTGTATAATTTATAGCTACTAGCGCACGACTGCTCAATATCCAAAATAGATGTTGGTGAATTTCATGAGACATTCTGAGCCTTGCGATATTACAGCATTATTGAATAAGGTGTAGCTCGTTGTATTATTGTAATGGACAATACAAATAAGAAGACTGTAAATGACATGTGCATAATTTGATCTTGTACCATATATTTGCAATAGCACAATCACCAATAGTTCATTATCATCCTATTTATGTCGGCTAACAACACATCAGTACTGGGCATATAACGTGTTTGCATTAGATCAGAGTTGGAACGGGCGGTTATGATAAGTGACAGTCATAGCGTTATCTATAATATTTAGGATACATATATCAATATACCTTATTGTGCAGTAATTCAAACGCATGTTGTGGGTGTCAAAAACGATACTGGAAAACCACATTTATACGTGTTATGACCAGAAGGGATATGTGAGTTTATTGGCATGAGAAATCGAATGTTTGGCGGGCTTGAGTTGGCTCTCTGCGATTGCCATCGGAAGACAAATTTTCTCGTGTCCGCCGTGCTTATTTGGGTGATTAATGCTGCTCACCGACTCATCAATAAGTTTTGGACTGTTTGCCTGATTAAATTGGATTCGATTTGTGATACACAAAACGCTTGTAACTGTCCGTTGCGGGCCACTATATCTGTTAAACTTATTCGCAGTTGATGTTTTGTGTCGAATCATTATCAATAAACTACCCTTGCAGGGTACAAGATATTCAACTGCTATTACTCCACATAAAACAGTAAATAATCTTAGTGTTATACCTCGTAGTATTTGTGGAGAGTCTGTTGATAATGCTACTCTGCGACAATTTCATGCATTTAGATAAAGCCGCTGGTGGGCGAAGTGTTTTATTTCTTTAATTCAAACCGCTGCCGCGCATAAACCCCTTTTGTTTAGCATGGTTCATTTGTGCTAAGAATGCTGTTAAGTCACTTTAACTAGAGCGCCAAATGGACATTGGTTAACCTGTTATAGCCGGCTTGTGCGGTTACATAACAATGTTGTAATGCGTGAACTGTCATTGTAATGTAGTCTGCGTCCCAGACTCTAGGGGTTCCGCTACGCTTCTCGCCCTAGAGTCTACGACAAGATAAGGACTTAAACTGGCGCGTCCGAATATTCATTAGACACGTTCGTTAATCTTCATGACCAATCAACGCAAAGGTTGTAACCCGGATTGACCTTAAGTGCGCGTGTCTGACTCATGAAACTGGCTTGTGATACGCACCCTCGGTTCTATGTGACGTCATGGACATTGTATTAGTCTGCGTCCAATGAGAACACATTGTCTTCTGGAATTATGGGGTGCTCAAAAGTTAAAATTGGCACCACAACAAGCGCTTTAATGCACAATAGTATGTTTGCATAATAGTCAGTTATAAGAACCAGCTGTGTGTCTGCTTCTCTCGCCGGCTGTGTGATTAACGGTGCCACTCAGTGTGAAACAACAAATCGGAGTGTTGTAGAATGTGTGCTCGGCTCATGAAAATCACTCGGCCGGTTGGACAAGTTCTTTGGAACGTGTAGAACCGACCAATGAGAGACAACGACTCAAAAGTACCCGAGAGTGACCGAGAGGCACGGCTTGTGACTGGAGCATCCCAAATCTGGGATGCCCGTCCAGTTCAAGACTTAAGGTGAGACTATTGAATAACAGTAACATGTAAACAGCGCTCGCAGCCATCAGGCTAGGGAACCTCTACTAATTGTGATGGGTGTCAGCCAAACGATTTTCACCAGTAATGTGGATAAGCAGACTGGTGTGTAATCCGTTTGTGATAGCTTTTTGCAGGAGTCGCTTAAATAGACTAAAAATGCATGTATTATACAATATTGAGGTCCATTTGGGGAGATAAACGATACAAAAGCACCCGATTCTGAAACCTGCAATGCCAAGTAGCGTGTGCAGGTCTCCAACTGCTTATGCTAATAGACATTGCAGCTGGTCTTATCGTACCATGTGAGATACCTGCATTCGCCAACCAGCGTTGCAGGTGGAACGAGATCTCGTGACGCGAGCGGTGAACTGCGAGATTGGATGCAGCGTGAGTATCGCCACCTAGCGAATGACACTCGTGATCTCCATCTCGTTAATCTCGATAATCGTTTTGCGATCATGGAAAACGCAAGCATGAAATCTGGTATTTTAGTTGCCACATTTTAAAACTTTATTCATGTCTTACTTCAAACCTTAATTTTGGCCCCGGATAAATCTTTTAAATGATCCTTATCTTTATGATCGGTGTTACTATTTATACGCGGTGAACTCATCTAGCAAATTTTTCGGTTTAATACTGAAATTCGGACATTGGTCATTAATAAATTGCCAATGTTTATCCTAAATAGCCTTACTCGAGGGTTCGTTAACATTCTACATCTTGTGACGTATTGCGGTGTACAAGCGGGAGTGATTTCTGGGACAGATTTCTGTCATATACAGTTGGCTGCGTAGTTTCCCAGGGATAAACATTGTTTTTCCATCCATGTTTTCCATACATCTTATTCATTACAAAATCGATCCGACTGGCCCCTTATCCGTAACAGGTCTTAATGGGTATCTGCAGCAAAAGGCGACATTTTTGGCAACGTCATGGAATCCTGGCATGGAATCCCCTCTATAGGCCAATCACACGTCTCCGCAGTCATATTATAACCACGACGCCCAGACGGATATACCGGTCCCTGGTGTTGAAAGAGTTTAGGTGGTACATGGCAAAAGCTGCCGAAACCACTCAAATCTGAATAACCAACAACATCATGAAGGCTGTCGAATTGTTGAAGTGATTTTGTGTTGCGGATGAAAGCATTATTGGAGATGATATGCGATATCTCCTCGATCCAAAGGGGTCAAGTGTCAATTTATCGGTAGCATTGTTAATAATTTACAGCGAGTTCTGTCTGAACATTGTGACTTGATATGGGCGATAATAAACAGATAAAGCGATTGACGTGAAATATTGAGTTCGGTAACTTGAAGTGGTCAGGCGCTGCATTAATAAAACAACACGAGTGTTAAATGTACGCGAGTGAGTGAGTTTGAAACT
>CM067354.1:5397244-5420870 GCA_034190875.2 Urechis unicinctus
GTGAAGAGCGTCAACATGGTGCTTCAACATTATGTGGTTATACTTGGCCCTGGCTATGCGCGACCGACGCCAGTCAATGCAGCTTAGCGCTGGGTCGGGACTCTTAATGTGTCTGTCTACAAAGTCCTAGCACCATGAACAACAAACGTGAAGGACAGTTTTGAATGATTATGATGACGATGACGTCTAAATGATGAGGCCGATTATGATACTGATGGTGTGGATCATAATGGAGAAAATGAAGGAGTAAACAAAAACCAAGAATAGCATTCTTGGCGCCATTTAATGCGTCAATGATATTGTGATAGTAAAGAGCAATGCTACTCAAAGGCAACTCTGACAATATTGTTGGCATTATCACTGTAACTGCAGCATTCTAATCAAGTCTGCTAGCTTTGAATATAATGTCAAGCTGCGGATTATGCAATGGGTCCAACTTTCCTTATTCAGCGCCTCATCATTCAAAGATGGACATCACTGTGGCAGCGTATTGAACTTGGTCTAGTGCTGTCATGGATTACAATTTTGCAAGAAAACAAATATTGATGATGAAGCCCCTTTAAGATGTATGTATTAGTCATTCTACAATGAGCAAAAAAACCTCGACTAATGAATGTCATGTAAATGTGGTTGTCATGCGGTGATACATTAGACGTGATCAGCTTGTGGAAGTGCTTTAAAACCCGCATGTGGTTTATTTCTGCTGTACCAACGACTCAGCCACAACTAGTAGCAAAGCAATTATCTCACATGAAAGAGCAAGCATCTTTGGATGCGTGAGGGAATATGAGTTGCTGTCGATTTCCGTTCCCTTCTACCACTAAACAGAATGGAAGTAGCCTGTTGATATAAGCTTCCATTCTTTGGTAGTCTGGAAGGGTCGATACTCGTATTGTTCAATAAGCGTCTACAAATTCGGATAAAGGAAGTGTATTTATCTTTCTCAGCAATAGCCCAAATATATAAGGACCATAGGAAATCGGTCTCTTCGATAGCGTGAATGTATAATATTCAACAGTGCCAACACTACAGCATAGTACTGCATCATCATTACCTAATGAAGAACACTATTGGTATAACGGCCTATGAGTAGATCGAACGTTGTGGTAGAGGTCCTATCGCATCTAATTCTGCTTTGTAATGAACCCATGTGCGCTACAATCCAGCATGCAGCAAACGATCGATGTAGCCCTGTCGCCTTTTGCTGTATATTATATGGAATATGTCAACATTAGCGTCTGTATGCACAATGTTAGCTGTTTGTTTATCTGGCCTATTACATAAACACTGCATGCACAGCAACGCAATACAATAACCGGTAATGACTAGGTAATGTTGGTGTGGGAATAAGCCAAATTTATATTTTGGATGAGATGTTTTGGTTGTCTGCTTCCATCTGACATCGCTGAAACCCATTTAGTTAAATGAAACATGCTATTATTACTGACAATTAAATATGCGTGTGGCATATATTTTGCCAGCTTCAATTATGTATGCTTGGAAATGTTTAAATATGAAGTACTAACCTTTTGAAAGTCGATCATCGAGTGCTGAATGTTCAAATGACACAAATATTCTATCAAGCATCAGGAAGACTATAGTAATGCATTTTACTTAGTTGACTGAACACTACAGGCCGTTTGACCCAACTTTGGTGTCACGTTTGAGTAAGAGGGTTGCGCCTTATTTTCAGCTGAACTCAGCAACAGCTGCTGACTTACAGTACCTGCCAGTGCCCAGGTCAAACCCGATTCTTTTTGGTTTGGCGGTGGGTAGCTTCGAGCATGCAACCGAAAGAAAGCTTGTGATAATGCGATAACGTTAATATCGCCTAGCCGAGAAGAGCAACTTCACCTTTGTTTTTATATGAAAGGGGGTTCGACCTTGCAGTCAACAAATGGGATTGATTGCACTGGAAACAGGGTGATATAGTCAATGAAAATCAATTGTTACTTCGGGTAGTTCCACTATACTATATTACCCTGTGTTACACATACTACATTTATTTATCATTGATGCAGCATGGGTGTATGATATGTCTGTTAGTCGCACTCTTGCCGACTTCAGGACTGATGCAGCAAAAGATGAACCATAATAACCACTCCATAACGCGAATCCAATGTAAACATTTAAAGGACCTAATATTAACTTTCATATTCATCTCTCATAACAAAGTTTGCGTTCAAGCCAGGAATATTGTCTGCTTACAAAGTGTACAATACAATGCGAGCTACTAACTTGTCGCTGCGGTATGGGTGATACACCGGGATGGGCGGTACTCACGGGGGGTGTAACCAATTGGTGATGATGCCGTGGTGCGTTGTATATGAAGGGTTTTACGCGCCACATCATTCTATACAAATATTGGGCGGGGCGGAGGGTGTTTCCTGCGACCATGAGTCGCAACTTTTTCTACAGCATGATTGTTAAGTAAAAAACGCCATCAGTTAAATGCACATATTCTTCCAGAAGTAAAACTTTATAATGCAACCTTGGTACTGTTTGTTAACCTCTTATTATGGAAATAACCTGTGTATATTAACCTTCCCGATCAACCCAGCAGAATACTAGCCGTAGCAGGATTAAATGCCAACGCTAATAGTATTTAATGCTTTTACTAACAAACCTCTTTTTCTTCATTTTCTTACTGCAACAGTTGAATGCGATATGGTTTTGTTAATGTTCAGAACGATGATCCATGCTGTTAGAAGGTATCACATTGACAACGGTAATGAAACGTAACTGCACCATGCCATCTCAATATCGTCAGAAACACAGGTTTCTGAATTGCGCCCCAGTGCGATGCATAATAAGGCACATATAACCACCATTTTCCATCACGATGATCATAGAGCTATCTTGTGCTCTCCATTGTGCTACATGCTAGCGACCAAAACACAATGTCTACCATAGGTCACTTGTTTCAATTATGACGCCTTTTAGGTTTGTCAATAATGTCGTCTGAGACGCTGCGCATTTTGATGGTGTTGCTGCAGATGGAGAATCATAGCCAGTCTGGTATGATCGACAGCTTAGGTCTTGAAATACTTCCCGTAAAGTTGGATGTGCACAAATACTCAGAGATTGCATTAAATCCAGACACTAACTGCACATTGTCCCTCTTCGTGATGTGAAACCGTAATGCTAAACTGGCACAGCTTTTAAAGTCGTTATTTCACGTCAAATGCACAACTGTTACATATATTATGTTTTCGAGGGACTACCTTAGTTAGCCCGAGTTCCTAACGCAAAGAGTCAGTTCAAGTAAAGTTTTTTAACAGCTGGACGCAATATTACCCCCTGCAAGTATAACCAGAAGACGAAAGCAATATCATTATCAGTACTCATATCACTGAATGTTAAGTACAATGCACGCCGTTTACAGATAGGGGAATGTGATCTCGAAGTGAAATGATTTGTGTAGGTTTCGAAGCATAAATTCTTCATCAGAGCATGGCGTTGATTGCCAACATGAATCGCTTCTGGGGCGGTTAAAATGTCTAGCGTTAATAGCGTTGAGAAATTGTGGCATGGAGAGATACTGACGCCATTAACGCAGATTAAAAGCACCAAGGTGCAAGTGCACTCAAATCTCGAGCGCACGCAAGTCAATTGTCACCATGGACCATGACAACGCATTACTTCAGTATATGTTTATTCTTGATTTTTCAGCCTGCTGTCCGCGCAATCCCTAATGCAAGTAATAGCTTAATCGATGGAGGAATTAAACTACAAGAAATATGTCCGAACACGACACAATCTACCAGCCAATCGTATTCATCATTCAACTCTGTGTAGAGGACTAGTTGGAGGATGGCGAGTCATCTCTGACTCTCGTCACAATAGGCCGCGACACTTCCTCTCCTACAACGTCTGAATTGTTTACCACTCACTATTGTCATGTCCGCTCTGTAGATATCGTCAGCAGCCGTACCTATTGCCGTGGCGAGTTGCATACACAGTTGTCGTTTGCGGAGTTTACAGAGGGTCAGCTTGCTTATCTTATGGTAGGATGTTTTCGCAATCAGACGAATAGCCCTGCAGTGGCTTTTGACGTTCGTTTAATTCTTTCAAGTTGCTATCATATGAACGCAGCTGCTCCCACGCGAGTGATATACCAGCCTCGGTAAACACGCACATTTTACTTGGTCTGCCAACGGCCTTCATGATACATCTTATCTCCATATCGGCCAGCCTTACCTTCATGGAATGCAATATATCCTCGAGCCGCGTTGACGGCCTGCAATCGCCATTCCACATTGTACCCATCTTGCATAATTTAATCAGGTTCATGCTAGGCCGATAGTTTAATTAGTGCAATTAAACTCTTTTGTTAGTAGTCATAATTGATCAATTGAATCACAGCCAAATTCATCAATAATGCTTTGAATGTTGTCATCAAATAAGTTTACTTAATGTGGAAATGGTATAAATAGTACATCGATCTCAATCCTAGCAACGATATCGACGTAATGTATGACACTCTGACATCTGCTGTTTTTTGTTATAATTTGTATCGAACCCTTTCGTTATCAAGTGATTCCAGCCTGACATTGTCTTTGATTGTGTTATGATATTTGATAGACTAAGACGCCTTTTTGATAGACTAAGACGCATATTTCGTCATTTGCGGTATAGTTCGTAACATTTCATACACTAGGGCGCCTATATTGCATAAGTTGTCAGTACACCGATGGACTGTTTTTATTGCATTAGCATTCTGCATAATGCCTCATTAATGCGTTTCATTATGTAACATGGTGTTTTAAATATAGACACATACCATCATAATGTGTCCCATCAGAGGAAACACTAGAGAAATTAAAACATATTAAGGCCTGTCGCATATTACCACTGGGCGTTGCATTGCAACTGAATTGTGCGTAATGCTGACTCTGCGGTGTCTAGTTTATTCATTCACAAAAACTTCATTCAATTGTGTTTTACTCTTATTTTAGTAATACTTATAAAATTACGTTGCACCTGCAATTTGCGGGGTTGGGTGCCCTTCACATTGTCATATCCTTTTTGACCAGTTGCAAATATGACCTAGGTTATAGTCCTCACAGTACACCAAATGTTTGAGACGATTTCGTGGCACTGGCCGGATGCCCCACGACGACTACAGTGGCTGCAATGATACTTCATTCATAAAGATCACATTGAATGTAATACTGATGTAAGGGCAGTAGTCATGTGTTCATTACGATTAGATTTATTCCACCGTTAAGAGTATGTGACTAAGTAACACTCCGCTAACGTCACTCTTACTGATTCATTCGATGTCCGTTTTGATTATCTAGGCAATCAGCGCTATACAGCCTGCATAGCATGAGCATGAATCTCAACATAAAGAGCTGCGATATCAATCAATCGCGTATATACAAACACATCAATAGACCTTAAACATTATTCTCAATTAAATTACAGCATCTTAGATGTTGTTGTTGAGCTGGTTACATGGTGAAATGCGTGATTATTGTCCAGATGGATAGCACAGAACTAAAATGAATTTGATGAATTAGTTGATTGGGGTGCAACATTGTTATTCTCCGCCGCTTTGGCAATTAGTGGCTGGTACAGGTTTTGTCGCAGTATTTTTAGTATGGATAAATTCTCCATGGCGAGGCGAGTCTTATAATTGCTTTTGTCTCTGTTGCACAAATAAACGAGGCGCCAATGGAGCCTGACAGCATTCAAACGGGTTATGTGGTTATTGTTGCCCATCTACAAAATTTAGTAAGCAAGCTCGCTTTATCATGCAATTGCCGACGCAAGCACCATAAACGTAGGGTTTTGTGGTACAGCCTATGCATAATCTATAACTGGCATCGCGGCGTATGCTGCCTTTGGCAGCGTTCAATGCGCTATGATCCATCAGTTAGCCTGACCCTATTCCTCCAGATGATGGTCCCTATTGATCTCTCTAATGTATTCGTTCAGTGGCACTGACCATAACAAAAGAAGTGAGGCCCATTGACATGATGAAGATGATAATAAAGAAATGTCAAATATCATTATAAGGGCGATCTAAAGCCGTGCAGGTTGGTGAATTCACCGCAGCGCCTGTGTAGTATCATAACACTTTGCTGTACAACGACAGCTATGGCGATGGTCTCGTGCCTGTTATGTTGTTATTACTATCTTGGCAACATGCTTAATCAAACAGCTATGTTGCCATTTCAAGATCAGTTGCTTCTCAGGAGGCGCCTCGCACATTCTCAGGTTCTCTCTCTCTTTTGAATACAATTTTTACAGGTGTACTGTCGTGATAAGTTCCTCAATTGCATATGAAAATTATCATTTAGCTTGATATAAATCACAAATAAAGATTATGCAGATTCTGTCACATGCAGATGAATTTCTTTCCACGGCACTGATGTAAAGAGATTTCACGTAATTTCTCAAATTATCAGGAAAGTTTGCTACTGCATTGTCGCTAGTCAAGAGCATTCATCGAGTTTGCTTGTGATTCATGGAAGTGAAAATCTCTGGCTGCAACGAGTGTCATTTGCAGTTTACCTCTATCAGTAATGTCGATTGTTGTAGCCTCTGAGGAGATAAGATTGCAACTGTCATTTCCATTATTGCACTATACTAGATACTTTTACTAGAAAGTGAGGCATTACGCTATGCTACTTACCCGGTCAAAACGATTCCATTTATACCTGCGAGGACTGTTCAAATAGGAACATCAAGAGTCAACATGCATAAATTATGACTTGTGTCACACACAAACATTGTCTAAGCTGTGGGGTAGCTGATAAGCCAAATACAAACGAGACCCTAGGAGTAAAAATACGCATAGAATTTATCCTACCGGTCGCGTAAATAGCTCCTGTAACCTGTGACGTGGGTTGTATAATGAGTAATATACAGATGACAACTACCAGACTAAAGGTTATTTCTACATTTGCATTCAATTAATCGCCCCTAATTCTGTATTTAACTGATATTGAATGAAATTATTGCTGGCAGTAAAATTACCAACCAAGCTAGTACGCACGAGTACACGCCTCTTGCTAGTTGAAGTTAAATGGAATTTCTGACCGCTGAATGTAATTGTTGGAGCGTTAAATTGGCCCAGATTGTTGAGCAAAGAGGGTTAGTTCTGTCTCGGCATCATTTGTAATCAGTCAATCAAATCCGTAAGCTTTGAGCGCTCAATTAACACATCATTTATTCAATTCAATAGGCATCTGCTGCAACTAACAGTGATACTCGATGGGTCGAGAACTGACAGCCCATCAGCCGTTTGGTTCTGTTCGATCCATTTATTTGTTTGCGGTTAATATTCTTACTGCGTTACGTACTGTATATGCTTAGCTGCCAAGAAACTGTGAGGTATCTTTCGATTTTGTTCTGTATAGCCATTCTTTATAGAACTATAGAATGATTTATTTCAATGCTCCTCCAAGCTTTTCCACTATTCATGCAAGCATTAATAACAGATTAACCTTGGGGACATAAGGCGTCAATGACGCTGAACGCTTAGTATAACTTTGTTCATAAGGACATTTGCGATGACTCGAAAAACGTTATGATGTGAAAATGATAAGTGCTGCTGACCAATCAAAGTGTTTATAGCTACGCTAAGAGTGTACACATCGAGTGGATCTATGGTGATTGCTTTTCTAATTATAATACGCTGTAATCGTTAGATGGCGCTACCGTGAAATAAACAAAAGCACATGGGAATATGGAGCTGTGAGCAGGTAAAAATGTCAGTAGTATCCAGTGACTTTTACTGCGTAGCATGTTCATTCCATGACGGAACTGCTACTTTTTGAACAGAGACTCCATATACTGTGCATGGCGCAGGTGTTTCTTAACCACAACCTTCCTCACTCCCTTTGCCTTTTTAATCTCGCCCTTATCAGACATCAGGATCGAGTACATCTTAGGGCGCAGGCCAACATACTCATTGATGTGCACACCGGCACACTCATCGTAAGCTGTGCGGGTCTCCACAAGCAGCGAGTCCGTGTCTGTGAAAAGCAAGTCAAGGTCGCTACCATTTATTGACTTTATTGTGTTATAATAGAAGTCGTACATCAGGTGCTTGGAGAGGTCGAGTACGGATACACCAGGCGGTTTAGCACTAGGCGGGTCTTGTGTCATCATCGAATACTTGATGTCGAGCAAAGGTGGGACTGGCCACAAGCCTGCATATTTTTTCCTCTTTTGCCGAGCGTACACTCTTAACGTCGACTCGCCTTCGGAGATTCACCATTATATTACCAAACACAGAGTTGTTCATCAGCTTGTACAGGTCCTTCTCAAAGTCGCTGGTGGCTTAAGCAGCGCGTCCGTCCATGAAAAACTGGGCCTGGTGCAGTAATTAGCTGGATCAAACCATTACTGTTTAAGGCAAGTTTTGCGGAATATGTCAAATACATCAGCTTATAGTAGAACATCTGTGCGAAGATATAAATCATGATAGTCACCCGTAATCTTCATTGGATATACCTTGCTCAGAAAGCTACAGAATTCTTTGATTGGAAGAAAGCTGAACATTAAACGTATTCCAGCCATTCATAAACTCATAGGGATACACTCTCTTGCGCAGTAGCAGCCGGCGTGTTTGTTCATTGGGCTCTTACTTTGCGTCACTGTAAAGGCGTCTGGTTTGTTTGCTGACGCTAATATATCAAGTGAGGCAAGAAGGTGCACCGTCAATGAAGCGTCACTGTCCGATCGATAAGGATATATACTGTTCCATATTTTTGGGAACACAGTGGATTTTACTATCTACCTTACTTATAGCCTGCATTAAAAGGTGAAATCGCTCGTGTTCCTCAATCTTCGGTGTGTTGCTCGTGGTAGGACCAGGTGCAGGGCCCGGAGTTTCACAGTGTAAGCCTCAAAGTTGGCGTAGATGACATACAGGGATGACAGCTGCTTCTGCCAGTTCTGAAAGGATAATATATATTTTTTCCTTCCTCAGGCATGTCAACTCGCACAGAACCTGCCCTATCCCCATGCACTAAGGCTTGTGCTCATAGAACATTTTTTTCAGTCGTATAACAATGCAGGCTTCGCTTATAGAAGAAAATGTGGTGTTCGTGTTTACTCTGATCATACAGAAAGCGGTTCCGTTCTTTGATTAGTGTATAATGAAACTTACCATTTTTCTCAATAAGTGTGAGGTTGTTAACTGATATGGTGTGTGATGACAGCTCCCTTGTTCCACCCAAAGACATGTAAGGCTATATTTGGTACATGCTTTTCTAACTACTCAATATGCGATATTGGTGTTTGATTAAGTTCTACGCTTTTATCCTTAAGTAGGGTTAATAACCACTGAACGTTATATTTAGCTGGTCTTTGAGGGTAGAGCAACATAACACCATAAAAGCAGTAGACATCTGTGTTTTTTATATTTATGATTGCCATCTTAACTGCAAAATCACTTGGTAGTTGCAGGTAGGAACCCACTTTTTAATGGTTTAAAATTAGCAATATGAATCCACAGAGGTGTGACTGTCTCAAACTCCCAGCCAGAATCTATATTGGTCCACTTCTCCAACCTCTCGTAATTATTAACAACACCATCACATTGTTAATATCTTCTGAAGAGAGAAGTACCTCCTGATTATTACGCAATACAGGCTCAACCTACTCAGTGCCGCCATCATTGGTGTGCTTCATGAGTCTCTTCTGCACGGCAAATTGAGACTTTACTCCGCTCAGCTCTTTAAGCTCATCAGTCAAAACTTTACTCATCTGCCGACGAAAGCCTCTTAAGAACATCATAACGTCCATGCCAAGGGGGCGAGACTTAAGGACGTTCATCACCCATTCACGCAAATAGTTTTTAACGGCCCACTTATTCTTCTTGAATGTAAGAGAGGGAGTGTGAGTCGGGGGCACCAATGGTTTTACTCGTGGCGTCGGGAAAGGGGGTACCAATGGATTTACTCGTGGCGTAAGGAAAGGGGGTACCAATGGTTTTACTCGTGGCATCGGGAAAGGGGGCACCAATGGTTTTACTCGTGGCGTAAGGAAATGGGGGTACCAATGGTTTTACTCATGGTGCAGGAGTTTGGGGCAACAATGCTTTTACTCATGGTACAAAAGTTGGAGGCACTATTGCCTCGACTGGTTTTACTTGTGGCGCCGGCATAGATCTTACCTCTGCATCTGTAAGTATAGGTGTGTATCTTATTGTGCATGCTGTCAAATTCATTACGTTGAGGCTTAATCTCTGCAGCCATAAATATATCAAATATCCTATTATTCTTGCGGTTCACTTTATTACGCTCTTCGAGTGCTTGGTTTGCATCCTTTGCGCATAGGTAGGGTGGTTTAAAACCGTAAACTACAACATAATCGTTCTGGGCTTTACGTGCTCGCGTACAGTGAGCCATGTTATATATAGAGAGAGAGATTCATATCTCTAAATGAATTTTGTTACCAGTGAAAAAGCAACTGATCACAAAGGTTCCATCATTAGACCACAGACTTTTACCTTGCTGACAACTGCATCGGGAGCAGAATTCTTAGGTGCTAGACAATGAGTGGACTTTGACCTTGTTGACAGTGGGAAACCCAAGATGACAGGATGGGCACAGTGTAAGCTCTATATTTTGACAGTGGGAAATCCCAGTTCTATTTTTAGGCTCAACATGCTTAGTGTTGCTGACTGGTGAGTCAGGGTCACGGGTTGCAGGCTGTTGCGTAGCTCCCTTTTTCTTTTGGTAAGCAAGCCTGTGGCTGACTTTAGAGAACCCACCATCCATGCCCAATCCTAGGTTATTTTTTATACCCTTCTGACAAAACATGTTTTAGCTAATATTTGTGTAAGTTACAAGAGCCTGCTACAAGGGTCTTTTATTCCGACCAATATATATAATATATAGAAATCTAATGTCTAGTTAGAATACCATCTGGTGGCAACTGGGTATCGGATAGCACCACAAGTAACTCTTCCTTTACATAGCCACGGCGTGATTCATCTAACAAACAGTATAGAACAGGTTCACCAGGTTTATTGACAGAGCGTCCAAGCCGATAGACCACACAGGGTCAGTGGTGCGACTACGATGGTCCTGCTCCAGCTCACTAGGCTGGTCGAGGTAGCCAACACCAACACCGGAGGAAAGCTTTTGCTTGTTGAGCCCTACCAAGCGCACTGATACGACGGAAGAGGATTTTTGTGCAACTTGTTTTGCCTGTTCTTCAAGCTTGTATATCCTTTTGAGTGCGCCTGCTATTGTAGTCAATGGCTCTGCCGCTTTGTAGCGTGAGGCCACGTCCACTACTGTGAGGGATTACTTGTAAGTCCGACGTTTCACACTGTCATGAGAAATAATGAATGTGATTGGCTGGGTGAACCTCATTACGCTCAGATACATCAAATTGTGGTCTGGGAGCGTGTTTTGGCAGGTAGATTTGCCATATAGCTTGCTTTGTCAGCCACCCCCTGGCAACCTCAGAAACCCCCACGGCTTTTGCAAGCTTTTTGATAGCTGCAATGCTTTTGCAATAGCCCTTAGGACTATATTAGATGGATCCATATTTATACATCCAAATGAGTCTCCAAATGCTCTGCCTACTTAACCAGTCCAGTTGCAGGCATATCCAGGTTAATGAACATTGCCTCACATCCTTTGTGACCATCAGATGGCACGTAAAAGTCAACAATCATGAAAGTATGCTTGGTATATCCCTGATATTTATTGGTATAAGAGATAACAAAATCATTCAGGTAGAAGACCCGATTTCACCGAAGGGTGCTGCCAATAAAAAGTATCCTGATGCACAACACAAACTGAATCGCAGGGATCTGGGACAACACGTAAACTGACCAAAAAAAAACCTCATTACTTTTTGGGCAAGTGGCGCCCTTCGCAGAGGATATGAGTGGTATTTTGGTGATGAGGCCAGGGGTCAAACCTCACGAGACTCAAGCGGCGGATAACGCATGTTATTAAATGGTACAATCATTCGCATGGGATTGTCTTCTGTCGTGGGTGCTGATACTGGTGTTATAGCAGTCGTTCCTGTTATAATTGGGACAAATCAATCAATGGAGATACACAAGCCTGCTGACCAACGATGCACAAAGAAGGACACAATATATAGGGGCTACACTTCAACAAGGTGTCACTCTCTCTGTTTGACTCAAAGCGGAGGATAGCTGCGAACTGACTCAATACCTTGGCCTATGGTCATGTTAGTTTACCGCATACAAATATGTTGGGGGTCGGGCCCGACGCGCCTTTCTCTTGAGTGAAGCTCACCCTAAGTGAGCAGGGATAAAAATAATCCTGTATAAGCTTAAATTAAGGTAGATGAGGGGCGGTGCGCCAGAACCGAAACTCTCTATACTACTATGTCGTTTCGCAAAACCTTTTTTACTGTCCAAATACAGGGCTAAAAATAACGATAATAGCAACAACAAATAAATGTCAACTTGATAAATTGGCCAGACAAACCTATAGAAAGCAGTTCGCCTCTCATAGTGTTCACACCGTTTACTAGCTTCGATATTTAATGTCCCCGCAATAGGTGGTGTTATTAGATTGTCAACAATCGTCCAGCGTGAGGGAACTGGCCTGGGGAAGACCTTAACATTTGTTGGTTTGCCACGAACATGTGAAGATCGGTAGCATAGATTTTATAGATTCAATGTGGGGATTATGAAATTGCATGAAACACACCGTCGTCAACAAGCAACGATACAATGAAATAAGCAAAAGTAAGTGGGACTGTTCATCCGACATTTTGGGATTGGCGTCTGTTAAAGACATGGAGTCATCTGATTTATCTATCCTTCCATGGCTCAGAATTCATCACAAAAATTCAGAGAGGTTTTGAGGGACGCTATGACAAAGCAAAACATAGCGGCTCACATGTGGCTTCTTCACATTTTTATCCCAGGTTGAGGATTGAGTGAACTCTGTTAGCGTAGATATAAACTCGTTTGTTATATTGCATGCTAATGCGTTCGAATAGATATCCTTAGTTTTCAGAACAATCCTAAAGTCATTACACTTTATTTCAGAACAATTCAGACACCATCTGTAAAGGGAATGTAGAGTGCTGAATGTGCTAACTGGTTTTAATATGATCCGCATCGTTCAAAAGATCCCCTGACTCATTACAATGGGTCTCATGGCATTTGCAGCGTACTAATGTATAAGAAAAAGGCAACGTTAGAGAATGGCAGCATGTGCACCCTTGTTGCAGCAACATAATGCATTAACCGTCACCATTCAAATGGTTCTTACTGATTCTGTGTTACAGTGTAATGAAAACACTCATTATCTACTAAATGCAAAACCTGTAATTACCAAGCCATACGCGCCCGTGTCTCAGCAATTTAATGCTATTGACCGCTTCTTTTCAAGTGGGCCGTGTCCCACTTTTGACCCTTGTGTAAATATAATCTGTCAGACATTTCTAGGGTAAAGACAATATGGTTGATTGTTTATAAATACTCAGACATGTTTTATCTCTACCATCAGGGAAAACTTAATTGACAGCAAGACTGGACGGCGTTGGTAATGATGTGTGTCTTGTGACAGCAAAAGGTGATTGACGCATGGAAACATTGGGAGGATACGGTGCGTTTTTTCTGTAATCACTTCCCTTTCTGCCTAATATGCACAAGCTTTCCCGGACAGTAAGACACAGGTAAAGACACTTCCAGTATGCATATTTAATCTGGCCTTGATATACACTAATGGTTATTAACAATACAAAAATGGTATACGCCATCCGTGTATGTTTGTTTGCTGTAGATTTCCTGCTTTGCTGTGTTATCTTCAATATCTTTTTACTACCATCTAGAAACAACACTCACATGAAAACTTATAAACGCTGCTGGCTGCAATCAATTTGAATTGTATAGCTTTATTATAAGTCCAAGCCTCTATTCAATCGAACAAATTGTTACACTTGGCTTGTTATCTCAATGCTATTCCATGCAATCATTATTGGCGGAAGTAATAAGTCTTGGTCTAGTATAAAGTAACCGAAGTCGATGTGCTTGTCAGTGCTGCATTCAATCCATATTGTTACTCATTGCAAAATATGCAAGACTGAAAGGCAGTACATCATTCTATTGCCCATCACGTTGTCGTATCATCCATCATAGTATTGTAGGGTGTAAATAGAACGTAATTCAAACTTTGTCGTCATTCACTTAAAAATCTAAAGAACCGACAATAATTTGATGTATATAATAACATCGAGTTTTGCTCGTTCTCGGGAGAATGCAATCTAAGGCGGCAAAAGATGCAGACTTAAATGTCATATGACGGAAGAGAGCAGTTGACATTATCTCCGAGTGCAATTGCTATTCTTAAACAGGTTGGCTAATTAATCTGTGTCCATCAAACGGTACCCACATGATATGCATATTCGCATTGGGTTTGAAACTCATTCGCGACCAAATTATGTTGTTACAAACGGGCTGTTCTGCAATCTGTGAAGGCAGATAGTTGTATCATCTACTCACCATGTGATGCGCCAATCACAACATCGGCCAATATGAGCCATTATGAGCCAATAAAACAACACATTCGTGATGTCTACCAGGTTAGATAGCATATATGTTGGCCAGGCTGTTATGCTACTTGTGTCTATTTCTCCTTACAATTACATCAATTATATTTTAAGAATCCACGATTATTGAAGGAACCTTTTATTTTGTCTATTACGGCATGTAGTGGCAGATCCAAGCAGTTAAAGAGCCATTTTGAATGTTACATTCAGCCATGGTCTCTAATCACAGGATGAATTTGAAAGGTTCTCCGCGACAGAGGCATGGGTCATTTGCAGAATTTTCAGGTCGTTATGAATCGCAGAAATTATAAGAGGCAGAGCTCGTCTCATGATCTCATGTAAAACTCGCCAGACACAGAAGTGGGGCATTCTAGCAATGGAATAACAAGGTGTCGATCCTTCATCCTCGCAAAGCCTACAGAAACCATGCAAAGCGCTATGCACTGTATTTCAAAGAGAGTATTTGCTATATATCATATCATATAAACCACAATGCGGCATCTACAAAGTTCGCGACATTTTAAATATAAATGCAATCACGTTAAACTACGAAATATCATGACAACCAAAACTATGCGTCTTTTAATCAATGGCCTAGTTAGTATTTCTGTTGCAACAAGCTGAGTGAAACTCAGGCTAAGATTAATGTCTGTATTGAAGCTGGATGTATCAGTAATTTAGAGTGAGTACACGCCGCATAGCGATACTTTTTATAAATCTGACCACTATTACTTCACCTTAAGTAATACTAAATGCCTAAGGCTGTTCTCAGGTAAAATGCCTAGCTCAGTGAAAGAGAATGTTTTGTGATGTTATCGTATCGTTGATCAGATCCGTAGTATAGCATAGTGTATGGATATTGCGAAGGTATGGGCGTCAGCCTAAAACTAAGGCATTTCGACAACCTTGCATATGCACAAGAATAGTTACAAGCGTTTATCATATTCCATATCAGATGATAAACAGAACCGTTGTGTTCCATCCACGCATGTGAAACAAAACTACAGAGCGTCTATCATGTGATATCTGCCGTACGGGCCTGATCTGACACTGTCCCCTTGACCTCGCCTTCGCTTTTCGTTAGGTTTTTTTTTTTTACACCAATAAGATAAGGCTTCTATTCCACCAATTGTTGCAAGAGGGCGACAGATGCAATATTCATTCGACCTCAGTATGTTCATAGTATCTCGATATATTGTCTGAGAATACAACGTCGCTACACCCATTTCGTTTCGAACTAGTCAGGTCGTATGGTGGCGTACAGCTTGGAGTTTAAAGGTGTGGTCGTTATTGATTATACAAGTTTTGTATCATTGGAATAGAAGTTGTCGATCTACTGTGCGTTTGTTTTGGATCGAATATTACAGAATTGTCTTAGGCCTTTCTCTTTGAGAACACTATGATACGTTTAGATACATTCTGATAACATTGATTTGTTCCTCTATTGGTTGTGCTGTATTTGCCCGTATTTTTGTATTAACATGTTATTTGATGATGAAGAATGGACGCAACACATGACTTGCGGGCTTGTCACAACAATGCTATGAAGCGTAAATGACTAGGAAGGACCAACACGAATGAGCCATTGTCTCAGGATCCTATGTTGCACCTTTGCCCCTTCCACTGAAGCCAACATGAGTGTACTGTTGGGGTCTTATCATAGCACTGACAATGAAATCAATACAATACAACCACATTGTATAACACAATTTACCAAATTTCTATTGTTAGCACAAGGATAATTTGCGACTGGTTTGGGATGTTGTACACCTTTATCGGATATTGATAAACAAAGCATGCCATCAGTTTGCGGAGAGCTAGACCGACATATAAATCTGCAATATACAGCTACTTGCTGCTAAATCATTCCCAAATATGTGCATGGACGATGTATCATGCCAGAAGGCTGGAAAACTGCAATCCTGATATCACTGATTATAAAGAGCAACCTTGATCCTTAACTCACTGAAAACCTATTGACCGATTACAAATTTGAGCTTCATATCTATCTTAAAAGGGAGTGTTGTAGCTAACCCATTTAAAGACTAGAAATTAGCATCAGTCGGCGTAGAAACCTGACATTGTATAAAAAGACAGGGATCCGTCATTACTGCTTACAGCCTACAAACCACAATTCGGCAATTTGATAAATCTGAATGGACTGCATTTCTCACATCTATCATATATTTACTCCAATGCACCAATAAGTTGATGATATTCAGATAAATTTACTCATACTCTGAAATATGCAGACGATGCACAGGCCAAATCGGAAGAACACATCCTCAAGATAAAATCATGGACAAAATTGAAAGAAGATAAAATTAAGATTCTATTTTTCGGATCTCGGTACAAACGCCAGTCGTCTGTTGGTCCAGTTAAATAGGTAAAATGACTGTAAATACATCAGAAACGGCCAGAAACCTCTCATTGACTTGCTGTTCACGGGAAAATCACAAGCTAGATAATCAACTCAGTCTCTCTTTCACCAGAGGTAGCATAAGAAAGTACCGGAACCAATCCACAATTTAAATCCTGTCCACGCATATATATCGTCACGACATGATTATTGTAATTCGCTGCTGCTCTACCTACCGCCGTCTGCAAGTTGGATAGTCTCAAGACATTTCATTTTATTCAGTGCTATAATCAGCCTAATTTGACGTAATGCTTTCAAAACAATTAATGCCATCTTCAGCGCATTCGGGCAGGTTCATATGTATCCATGCATGAATGCACGCTTGTATGTATGGTATGTATGTATGTATGTATGTATGTATGTATGTATGTATGTATGTATGTATGTATGTATGTATGTATGTATGTATGTATGTATGTATGTATGTATGTATGTATGTATGTATGTATGTATGTATGTATGTATGCATGTGTAAATGTATGTATGAATGTATGTATGCATGTATACATGTATGTATGCATGTATGTATGTATGTATGTATATATGTATGTACGTACGTACGTACGCATGTATGTAGGTATGTATGTACGTATGCGGTTGTGTGTATGTAGGTATGCATGTATGTATGTATATATTTATGTATGTATGTATGAATGTATGTATTTATGTAGGTATGTATGTAAGTATACATATATGTATCTATGTATTTTTCCTTATTGTATGTACAGCCATATCCGTGGTGACTGTGCTCTAGCCATTTTACATTTTGCTGCATTCCAGGAATTGTTCACCTTTAAATCAGCTACAAACGAATGCAGCAGCATATCGTAATGGCTAAGACGCTAACGCTTTTATCTGGGTGCTCATCACAGTACTACAATGATCCCATTCATTAGTTAATCGGGGCGCAAAATTTCTATTCCCTGCCGATCTGGCAATTAGCGGTGTGTGTTGGATCTTTTGTCCGGTTTCTTTACAGCCCCTAATACATTAATTGATACATTCGCCTTTTCCATAATATTTAATTCGCTGTTGCAAATCAACTAGGCGCCATACAAAAGGCTCTGCGGCATTTGTCAAGGAGGGTTAACACAAATGATCTGCGCGACTTTGTTGCTAAGCTGCCGCATTCATATCGGGGCCGACATAATCACCATATAGGTAAGTTAATCGGTTGGGTCAATGCACAATCAATAACAGCCATCACTGCGTAGCGCCACATGCTAGGACCGGAGTCAATACGTTTCTGCCTCAATAGTTTTCACCATTCAACGTGTCCCCTCTGCACAAATCTCATTGTCATGACGTCAAAATGATGGTGTCGATTGCGATGCTGCATTATTCTTGGCGCCGTCCGATGCGTCGCTGGTGAGTGTACTCACCTTATGTACTAAGTGATAACATGACACCATGCTACACAAGGGCAGATATGATGATGCTGTAGCATCAGTGGTGTTATGATACCCATCCTGTAGCTTTCAGCCAGCCATCAATATTATGGTACGAGCCCCACATTCATAGATTCCTGGTGCACGCCACCGTGTCTGCGTGATGCGCCGATATGGATATCATTTAGCCACCGCATTGATCTTAACACCTATTCTACATTTATCAGCAAAATTACACTTAAATGTATTTCGACTGTAACTTTACCTTCTATCAAGTGCTCATTTCCATCAAAGTGTCTAAAGGCTACAGCTGCTAGGACGCAGAATCTAATAAAAATATGTTTCCTCTCCATAGACAAGCAAACAGCTCGTAAATATGGTGATGTAGGTTTTATGACGAATCCTATCCAGATTTACAGATGGCAACACCTACACTCTCCGTGTTTTGGCAACTGAATTGAAATGATCTATATTATGCTACCTGTTCAGTGCTTTTTACATGTAAAATGAAATTTTAGCTGATAGTATATAGACCAGCCTAACTTGTTTACTTGACTTCACGCCTCTACATATAGGTTGACGTTTGAGTAAACCTGACTGTATTTATAATCTATACCATCCGATTTTAGGGGCGTCAATATTTGCCAAGTTTGTTAAGCAAAGCGGTTGTTTGCTTTGGATACTTCGGGTAGAAAGGATTGTTATTTCTAATGAATCAGCTAATGGTCTAGGTGGCAAGATATGGAAATGAGAAGCGCTGAAAGTGCACACTGGCGTTGTCATGATCCGCACCTGTGTTAATTAAATGAGAGGGTACCCGCATTCACTTTTATTTGTCATCCGATCTTAGCGGCAAACAAATGTTGCGCAATAGTCAGGGAACTACAATATCAATGTTTTATAGGAGTCTGCTATGTAAAAGGTCCTTATCAATGTAGTGGAGGCATGAAAATATAAATGTATATGGACAATCGTATGACACATTACTCAAACTACGCAGATTGAACTCTTGCAATTGGCCCCATTGTTATACCAAAAAAACATCCATTGCTAGGACAGTATTACAAATGATGGTAAAGTATACTTTGATTAATAATACCCCGTACATTTCCTCTTGAAAATAGTCCAATAGTATATTTTCGGTACTCTGGCCTGATTAGATATAAAGACCAATGAAAGAATATATAAAATAATTATTCCATTAATTGTCATTATCCCGGAATGCCATATTCCGAATATTATTTATTTTTTCTGGTTTGCATGTACATGGTCAACATGGGAAATGGATTGTCGATACAATTTCGATGATGGGACAACCAGCACGATGTGTCCTAGCTATTGAGTTTACTCAAGTCGTATCAATACTATCGTATCATTATTGGATTGTCTCGGTTAATGTTGTTATACAACGCCAAAGCTTGTCTCCAGTGAGCATGACCTAGCAAACAATGTTTGTCAAATATGTTTGATGATGACAATCAACATGAATAGCTTGATTTGTCAACAGAATATGTTCGTGGCTACTACTTCGACCGAATCAATCCTCTGTTACTATTTAATAAGTGCAAAACATGGCAGCGAGCCCTGATCATAAATATATATATATATATATATATAAATATATATATATATATATATATATATATAAAGATATATATATATATATATATGTGTATATTTATATATATACAAATATATATATATATATAATATATATATATATATGTATAAATATATATATATATATATAGCTATATATATATATAAATATATATATATATACATATATAAATATATGAACATATTAACATGTACATATATATATGCATATACATAAACATATATATATAAATATATATGCACACATATTTACGTACATACACATGCATATATATACATAAACATATATATATAGATATATACATAAGTAGACATATATATATAAATATATATATATATTCATACATATATATATGTATATTCATTTATGTGTATGGTTAACTATAAATCGAAGATTGGTAAATATATATAAATATATATATATATATATATATATATATATATATATATATATATATATATATATGTATATATATGTACATATATACACCTGCATTTATCTACATGTATATTAATATATTTATATCCATGTATATATATATATCTATATATGTTAGTATATGTATATATATATATGTGTGTATGGTGTATATATATATATATATATATATATATATATATAGATTAATATGAGTATAAAAATATGTATAAATATATTTATATATATTTATATCTATATATATATATATTTATATTTATATATATATATATATTTATATATATATATATATATATATATATATATATATATATATATATACATATAGATGTGTTTGTGTGTTCGTATACGTGTGTGTGTGTGTTTGTGTGTGTGTGTGTGTGTGTGTGTGTGTGTATGTTTATTTATGTTACCCTCGGTGCGCGAATACTAATCTGCAAATGTATTATTCATGTTAACGTGGGTAGGCGTTGTACATTATTTCATGCGCAATGAAACAAAAGCCTTCGTGATCATTTGGCAGAAACAACGATGTATCGTGGAACTTGTCGTAACAAAGACCAGACGCCTATCTTTAAATTACTTTCTTTGATACCCATCGGTTGAGTTGATGGTGATACTGAAGACGAACATGGTCTCTCTGTGACATTGTGTCTGAAACGGACGGCTCCTTTAGATGTAAATGTCACAAGGCTGCCACCCATTGCTGAGATTAAACACTGATGAATGGCAGCTCCCTCATACAGTACACCCAGGTCCCTGACAGTTTGTTTGGCCGATCACCGATAACATCCTTTTCTCTAGTCACACTTTTTATCATGTACTGATATATTAAGCGATTCATCACCTGCAGCACAGGCTAAATCTGTGATAATGTAAACCTGATTTTTCGATGCTATTGCTGCATATGCAGCTACTATTGCTGGTGGTAATTTTGCATTGTTTTAACGGCACTGCCGTTTGCAAAGCCGTTTTGCGTTCTACTAGGTGAGACTACGTCAAAGTTGGCAGGCCTGTGTTTGTTATATGTTTCTACTTGAAATTTTATAAATTATATAATGAATCAATGTTTATTGAAGGAACCATTCATATTGTTTGTATCGTCATGTAGTGGTAGAAGCCAGCAGTTAAAGAGCACTTTATCAAGCGGATCCAATAATATAGACAGTTTGGGTTGGCTGTCTCTATTCACAGGATAAATCTGAACAGCAGTACCAGTATGTCGGACTTGCAAAACGACGCTTTCTTCCAACGAGGATGAGAGATTCCCGTGCAAGCCGAGGGACATGGGGCGTGGTGTAACAGCACTATCGACACACTACAGATCCACTGTGCTCCCTCCGCGTATATGGAACAAGCACACAATTAGTCTGTCATGTATTATATGCAGAACGGGACTGATCTGACATTGTCATTTGGCGGCGCCTTCTCTCGTACAGGTGTTTTTGTACCGATAAGCTTACTGGTAGACAATACTCATCTAACCACAATTCCGCTTTGTCTTCTCTATCGTCTCAATCGAAAATATTTCCCTTAAACAACATTGCTACAGAGGCCCGAGTGTGCTCCTAGCTTGCAAATGAAACCAAGATATATGATTTGCATTTGAACATATGAACTGCTCAGTTTATTGCGCTAAGCCGCATACATAGAACAAGCCATCATGCATATATATTTGTAAGCCTATTGTAAGTATAACCTATGGCTTAAAAGTGTTACTGAGGTTAAGAGTAACACTAAATTTATTACTAGAGTAAAGGTCTTACATTGGTCTTGAAAACACTATGCTAAGTCAAGATATCAATGTGATTATATAGATTTGTACCTCTCTTGGTTGAGCTGAATCTGTATGGCATTCATGCTCTGTAAGGCGTAGTATATAATCGTGAAAGAGGCACAAAAACGGATGTCCCATTGTCTTGTGACCAAATATGACACCTTGGCGCGTAAATCGAACTTCAACAAAAGCCAACATCCATGTGCTGCTAAGGTCTTATCATAGCACTGATAAGGAAATACAACCGCGTTATATAATACAATTTACCTTTTTTCTGTTGTTAGCACAAAACCAATTTGTGAATGTCTGATGATATTGATCACATTTACCGGATTTTGTCAAACATAGCATGTATTCAGGTTAAGCCAAATGCCAGGCGATAATCTAAGTGAAGTTGTTTAAACAGTTGGAAGTAACTGTGATCAAAATAAAATAACCATGCAAATATAACCAGATGCAAGAATAGCAACTTTCATTATCAATAGTTAAGTCACCGAATTTTACGTACAATGCACGCCGTTTACACATATAGATACAGGATCTCGAACTGAGATTGGTGTTGAGTGCCTAGCGTTGATTGCCAACATGCGTCGCTTCTACAGTGTGGAGCAAATGTGTTAAGGAGAGATAAAAACACCATTAATGTCTAATAATAGCGCCAAGGTGAAAGCACAATCAAATAACGAGCACGCACCAATTAAATGGCGCGTTGGACCAATGACAGCGCATAACTTCATTCGAGTTTAGTCGCCAGCTGTCCGTTCAATCGCTAAATGCGATTTATAGCTCGATCGTTCTAGGAATGGAGCTCCGAGAAAGATGTCCAACCACGACGCCATCGATAAGCCGACGCCATTCATCATTGAGCTATGTATAAAGACGGCTCTTGCACATCTATCTAGTCATTTGTTACATATTGCCTCGTATTATTAAGACGGAGGTACGTTTTTGTTCGCCAGTAATCTGGAATTGGAGTGCTGAACAAAACAGAAAGCCTTTGGCGGTATTCACTGCCGTATAATGTCGCGCGTCAAGTATTAAATGTAGCAAGTGCAAAACATGCCGCAAGTGCCATTCCAAGCGACTAATTGGCCTGTAAAGTTGACTTAGGATCCATGCGAAGCTGTCTTAAAGCTGAAATTATTCCCGATTGATGAGAAACCCACAATAGAAGCAAAACATCTCTACTGCATATACAACTGCGATTGCAAATGGAATGAACTAATATTACTATGGCAAACAATGAAAGGGGATAATCGGTGAAATAACTATACACTGCCTCGGATGTAGATAATAGGCGTATAGTGCAGGTAACACATATGATTGAACATATTCACGTATATTTATTTGCCGAGTGTCTGTATTTAGCACATCCTGGTCATTATGAAGCCGGGGAAGGGGTCGTTGATAGGTCAAATCGATCACTTTTGCACCAGTCAATCAATCGAGCTTCACTTTATGGGGTAGGC